>RSEF01000013.1:2902417-2938722 GCA_003993805.1 Himantopus leucocephalus | reverse complement strand
TGGATCTACTTCATAATGTGTGCCATAGTATGTCTCAGTTCTGACTGGGTCCTTCAGTAGTTATATGAATGAATAAGACTACTTAAGATAAAAGCATCATGTTTCACAACTAAAATTTCACACTGGGATGCTTTAACAGAAGTATGTTTTGTTTTCTTATAGCACTGGGAGTTTGCTCCAAATAGTGTTCATTATTTGCTAACTCTGTGGCAAAGAATGGTAGCATCTGTACCTTTTGTGAAAACGGCAGAACCCCACCTCTTAGATACATATGCACCTGAGATAACAAAAGCTTATATTACTTCTAGACTGGAATGTGTTCCTGTAGTTATAAGGTAAACTTGTAATTGCAACTTTAAAACTGTAATATGGAATGTTTAATTTTCTGATTTGTTGGCATATTATATTTTGGTTATGTTTAAAATCTAAGTACACTGGTTCTGATTACCGTGGTGATTTCTTTAGATTATCTTAATTGGCTGATATCATTTTACTCCTTTTGCTTATTAAATCCAGGGCAAAATCAAATGTAAGTTCTAATTGTTTTTCTTCTCATGGGCCTTTGTGTTTTGAATTCCTCTCCCACCACCCCTTCTTTTTTTAAGACCATCTAAATTAACTGTATTGTTCAGCTGTGACATGTTTTCTGGATGAGTCACTTTCTAGGGCCATGGAGGGTAGAGTAATGGGGGAAAGTAGAATGAACCCCACGCACAAAAAAGGGTGACACCAAATAGAACAAGCTAGAGAGTGGCAAGACTGAAATCGGCCCATTTAAAATTTCTTAGTTCAAATCTTCTTTTTAGTAGTTTAAGTAAATGGCCTTATAGTCCACACTGTAATATAGCAAATAAGAAAAAAAGTGTTTAGATTGCTGAAAGGATTTAATTTTCTCCAAGGGCTTTTATGAATTTCTGCTGGTGGGATCTCCTGACACACTATGGGACTGCAGAACATGCCAAATCTGCTTTTCCTTTTCAATTTTACATTACTGAGATGATGTCATCTGTTCAGGTTGTGTGAGGAAGTGCATTCAGCTTCACCATTGTTGTCCTTTTGTCTCATGTTAGCCAGAAATCTCATGTCTGCAAATTATGTAATCTGTCATCTTGGTGTTTAGTGACTAAGCTACAGTTGGTGTTATTTGCCTTATGTTGTCGCCATAGGTACGTTAAAGGCTGACTTCTTAATGGTTCAAAATCGTGAGCTTATCTATTGTTGTCTCAGGAACAAGAATTAAGAGTACCTAGGGGAGCTTCCAGTGCTAGGACAGGGAAGGACAAGTAGCTGATTGCAGGTGCAGTCAGTTTTCCTGGGCCTTCTCTCAACCAGCCTACACTTCTTTTGGCATTTTAAAGTTTTTTTCTCTGTTCAGCTTTTCTGTGACGGAATCTCAGGGTTGAACCTTCCTGTCTCAGCTTTCTTCTCTACTGAGTGGTACGTTCCATATCAGCTTCCAGACTTGAAGCACTCAGTAGGGCTAAGCTGCTGTGTGGGCAGCTCCATTGAAATGTGCTGTTGTCTTCATCAGCACTGAAAATTCAGTTTCTTTGTTTGGCACTGATGAGAGATTCTTCTGGATGTCCTTATTACGTTGTAGAGGAGTGAGCTTTCTAATCTGTGAAAAAAGCCAACAGGGAGAAGATAAGGAAAGTACTGATCTCTTCTGCCAGTATGTATCATTCTTAAGACAGTCTTGGTAATGCTGTTGGCATGTATCTGTTCCTAGCTCTAAGTGATTTATATACCGCTGGGGTATTGTCTTATGTGATAAAGGTCCTCAGTTGTGGCATTTCTGTGGACAGCAATATCAAAAGTAGACTTTAATATCAAACGTCCAGAACATTCTTGTGATGTCTGGGAGCTGATTTCATAAGACTTCTTCCATTTTCTCCAAGGAGATTAATTGATGTCTTTGCAAACAAATCCTGTTTTCTGGGATGATCATTTTTCTTACAGACCAGTGTAGTCTATAACATCACCCTCCATTCAGGAGCCATCCAGCTGGTCCTTCAGACAGAGGAAGAAGTAGCTTGGAACAATGGCAGGAAAGTCACTTTTGCCCTTTTTCAGGGGGTTGAATAACTATTCTCCTTTTTGAGTAAGGGTGGCTGAGGAACTACTGATTGTTCTACAAAAGGTCTACACGAGGATGCTTTTCTACAAACTAGGAGAACTTTTATTTCAAATATTTGTAAGCAGCAGAGAAAAGGTCTGTTTCAGCCCATCTTGAACATCAGGATTTTCAGCCGCTGTGTATCTTTCAAAGTGTAGATGTTAGCTTTGTTAGCTTTTTCAATACTAGCAATTTCAATGTCAGTATCTGTAAATTATTTGTTGCCTGTGCAACAGAAAATTAACCTTCTGATGAATAAACCTTTCCTATTGTGATTTGTGTAATGAATATAGTTACACTTTATGGCAAGAGCTATTGGTCTCTTTGTTATAGGCGTTCCATAGGGTCACAGCTGGCTTACAGCAGAATAAAATAAAGATTTATAAAGCAGTTGCACAGAATTTTACTGAAGCTTGCTTGTTGGCTTTGGTATCACGGTCTTGTGCTTAACTTGATGAATATGCAAGATCCATTTATACTAAATATTCCATTCTTTCCTTCTGTCATCCTCCGAGAAGGATTCTACTGGTTTACAGTCTGTTCAGGCACAGTGTACCTCAGTCCTTCAGGATTTACCTTTCTGAGTTCCTACTGCCAACATCATCTCCTCTCTTCTTTGCTTTTCAAAATATGTATTGAGAGGAAGGCAGAAATAGAATACCGTTCTGTGGATGTGTATGGCTATGTATGTAAATAACATGAGATTCTATGTATGTCTGTTGTATTCAGCAGCTGCTAAAGCTTTTATAGTTCAGCAGTTCAGTGACAGTGGTTCAAGATCTGGATGGGAAAGCAGCATCAGCTTTTAAGCAATAGTGGCTAAGTGGTTACTTTTTGTCTCTATTCCAGAGATGGATTAGAAGATCCATTGGATGATACAGCTACAGTTTTCCAACAGCTGGAGCAACTGTGCACAGTTAGCAGGTGTGAATACGAAAAGACCTGTACGCTTCTTGTGCAGTTGTTTGACCAAAATGCACAAAGCTACCAAAAACTATTGCACTCTTCTAGTAGGAATCCACTAGAAATCACTATTCAGGAAGGTTAGTATTTAAGTTAATTTTTAGACTGTGTTTTATTTGCTAATAACCATATACTTGCATATGAAAAAGAGTGGTGATCTTCTGAGAGATATACCTAGACGCTCAAACCAGGCATTAGTGGTCCAAGTCACCTTGCAGCACATTTTCACTAGTTGTCTGTGTATTAAATAGGATACATGGGCAGTTGATGTGTTTGCTTTAACATTATACGTTTAGAATATAGGCATGAGAGCTGTAAAAACTTTTAATTTCTAAAAATCAACATTTTAGTGCCTCAGGTGCCCTCATGGCAACCAGCTGCAACTTGATGAACATTTTTTTGAAAATGAAGATGTTAACTTTCATTCCTTTTGCATTTATCTGTCTCTTGAAGTTCATGTAACATTAAAAACCTTCATTTATTTGATACGACTGTTAAGATGAATTACCTAGTTTTCAAGAAACTCAAGTTATTAATTGTAGTGTAAGCTGTAAAAATAATAAGTACTTTTTATGTATTTTTTTCATATACCTCTTTTGGTCCTCTCTGTGTCTCATTTAAATTGTCTTTATAACTACTGGCTCTTTCCTGGTATGGTTATCTTATGGCTGTTGCATCTTTACATGGATAAATGGTGTTGTTTTGAAAAGGTGAGACAGGTTACTGCATAATACAGCTGTTTCGTTGCATGCTGTTAAATGTTTGTGATTTATTTTGCTGTTCTTTCATTGACAGTTTGAATATACTGATTTTCTTCTATATAGGAGCCGTGTTTTCACGAATTATTTATATAAGACCGCCTACTTATCTTTTTTTATTAATTCCACTTTATTCCATGCACCTATCAACTTTTATTTGGAAGAACTTTCATGAATGACCTGATTTCATTGACCGGCTGCAGTCTGAATTTATACTGCGTTCCCCAGTCATGGGGGGGCCAAAGGGAAAGAATCCGCTGGAGTCTTTCAGTGTCTGGGGGCTCTGGGGCTTGCCGTTGTGCATTACAAAAGATTTGATGCAGTTTAAATATTGTGTTCCTTTTCTGCAAACTAAACATTTGTGCTCATATTGAACAATAACTGTGGTATCCCCTAGATATACATAGTTAAATTTAGATGTTTAATGGCTTTTAATGTTACAAAATAAGTTAATGTAATATTAAGATCTCATTTTATTATACTGTCTTGCTCTCTGTATCAATAGTGATGCGGTCATGGTTTACTAAAACAATAATCCCCAAGAAACGGGTCATTAACAGTAGTTAATGATTACTTGTGATCTATGGTAATGACTGATTTCTTTGGGATTATTGCCGTTATAAACCATAATTACAGATTATTACAGCAATAATTATTTTCTAAAAGAAAAGATGTTGTCTGCCTCAGTAATTGCGAAAGCAAATGCACTGAAAATTTTAAATAGTGAAGGTATAAAAGAGGGAAAGAAGTCATACCTATTAATTGCTATTGTGCTAAGAGAAGAGGGCTATCATCACTAAAATAACTATGTACTTAAAAATGAGCTACTGCAATTTGTAAAAAGGAAGATGGGGTTTTATTTTTTAAAAAGATTATTGGCCAAAGTGGTGGCTCTGCTCCTCGAACCAGCTAGCACCACTTCATAGTTGCTTTTTGATACCATCTTCAAATGGCTGTTCTTTAGTGGCTGTTAATGCTAAATTCATTTGAGCAATGTCAATTCTCTTAAACACTTCAGCTCCTTGGTGTTTTGCTAGTGATGGTGCGATCTCTTAGTGTCTTAAATTAACAGCTATTGCTACCGCAACGGGTAATGTGTCTGATGGGCTTTGCCTTGGAAGTGTCCTGTTTGTGAAGGAAGCGGAAGCCTCGAAACAAGGAAATAGGTTGGTTGTAGGACAGCTGATACTTCCAGATTATTAGGAGGGGAACAGGAACAATATGAGAAGATATTTGGAAATCTTCTTCATATACCTTGTCTTCTCTCAAAAGTCAACGCTTGTTCCCTTTCACAAAGTGTTTTCTGTTACAGATCTCAGACTGTATTACATATTTGTGTGGTATTTTTTAAAAAATAAGACTGAGATTCAAGGTTAACTGAATGCTTTTCTGTATTTTTGTTGAAATCATCTGCATGTTATTCCATACTTTGCACTATCTTTTCATGTCTATTTGATCTCAGCATCTTTTTTATGTATAGAGCACACTGTACTATGTACCTCTGACTGAAACAGAAGTACCAGATTCAGGCCGTAAGGATATTGGAACACCTCAGAACTGTTAGTCGTTGCTGGTTGAAGGAGCTTAGGAAGTAGAGCATTCAGTGCTCGGTTCTGGGTTTTTCAAAATACAACAATGCAAAACATGAGGGGAATTAAGCGAAGTATAATGTTATTGTCCTGGTTTGTAAATGAAGACTAGTTTATCAGAGATCTGAAACAAACGTGAAATAAAACCTCAAGCCTTCTGGTAGATACTGTGCATGTTCTGATACGTATGTAGAAATATCTAAAATAAAATACTGTTTTGCAGTCATAACGTAACCTCATTTGTTTATCTGTAGTTTATCCTTTATGTTTAACTTCAAATGTGTTTGGAAGACACTTTATTCATCAGGGTATTGTCTTTGCTCTTGTAAGTTACGCTGTCGTCACTTGGTAAAATCCTAGCAAGGAGGGCAAGGCATCTTCTAGTTTATGTATAATCTCACTTACTGAGAAACCTTCTTTGTAACTTAAGTTACATGGAAACTCTTCCAAGTTGTGTTTGCTGTGTTGTTATTTTCAAGCAAATAATTTTAATTTATTACAAAGTATATTTTGCCAAATTGAGATTGGAGTCTAAAAGTAGGTTTCCTGTTCTATAGTCTCAGTGCATTTCAGTTGAGGAAGAAACCTTTGGCGGTATCCTGAAGTTTTAACAGGTCTATATGTTACTTTGCGATTCAGGTCTTAGTTTTGATCTTACTTTAGGGGAAAATACTGCATCTTTCCTGAGAGACGATACCATTAGTTACTGGATTCACAGCTTAAAAAGATGAAGTAGGAATCTGTGTGGCTTGAGTAGGTATCAGGAGGTCAAATTTAAAAACACTCCACCTTAATGTGCCACAGAGATTAAAATAATCCAGGTTTTGCAACACGGCAATGATTTTCCAGCAGAGAGAGGCCAAAAGAATTCCCCTGAGTACAAAATACACTACATACACACACTCAAGGAGTTATTTGTGGAACCTTAGCTTTACAGAAATTATCATCCGTACATTGTACTTTACTTGATGAGGACTTTGCCAGTGGATCCTATAAATGCTTTAGGTGAAACTGACAGCTAAATAATCTGCGAGATCAGAAGGCGTGACAGCATGGCTTGAAATGGGTGGGCTCTGTCTTTCAAACCCTTTTAGAAAACAGCCCACAGAAACTTTCAAAACTATGGGATAGTTCACAAACTTTTTTTGAAGAATATATCTGATTTATGACATATTTTCTTATGTGCAAGTCACTTTAGATAGTAGCTTAATATTACAAAGAATTCTTTATTTGAAAAAGAACTAAGAAACAAGTAGATTGTAGTGAGTCTCAATTACTTCCTAATGCTATGATAAGTAGATGTAACAGCCTCACTGTAGATAAAATTGTTCCGTGCCTTGAAGTAACTTGTGGCAGGCAAGCGAGGATACTAGCTTAATTGTGTATCTAATCTTACCAAGCTGAGTTTGCTTAATTTGTATTTTAGGTTAATTCTTTGGTGTTTTATTTATAAGCGTGTCCAGGTTAATAGGCTGTTCTAGTTTATCTGTCAGTTCTGCTCAGAATCTTTTGTTAGTTCATTTGTCAGGGTAGGTTTTAAATCTGGTAAAGAAAGAAACCTAACCATTCTCTTGACAGCGTTCCACAATCTGATACCGTATAGAACTGCTTATGGAAATGTATTCTACTAGAATAATGGTTTATGACCATTAACTGTTCCTCTTTCTTTTTAATGTTAGGACGTCTGGCATGGCTTGTCTATTTTGTGGGTACTTTTGTGGGAGGACGATTAACATACACTAGCACTGATGAACACGATGCCATGGATGGAGAATTATCCTGTCGGTAAGTACAGCTTGTTTTAAATTCTTTATTTTTTTTCAAATGACGTTTAGTATCGGCAGATATTTTGAATTTAAATGTCTCAGTCTTTGTCCAGTTCTTGGATGGTGGGTGCTCAAAGACTGTACTTACGATCTGTGGATTGAGACCATTTCAGTAGCTTTGATCTTTCCCGACTCATCATCCTGAGCAGTGAGGGAGTCGTTAAGGCTATCATTTCAAAACTACGTTTCAGAGGAAGGGAAGAGGATTAAAGGCAAATATGTCTCTTACTATAAGCAGTGTTTAGGTATGCCCATGTAGCTGCCTGTTTTCATTTGTGCATTATACGTGTATCAAGTGTTAATTTTATTAGTTGTGAGTTATAGCTATTATTTTCTGCACTAGTTCCTTTACATTAATTAACGAGGGTGAAGAAGTGCAGAGGAACTGCCGCTCAACCATTGAAAATTTAGACTTATTTTTACACTAGAGCTTGGAGTAAAAAAGAAGACTCTAGATTTAAAAATGTGTGTGTCGTCATACTGCAGGTTTTAGGGCAAGGGGTGAGCTAGAGATTATTGTGAATGACATGTATTCCTTGTGGAAACACAAGGTATGTGGCAAACACTTCCTTATACTTGTGGGTGAAAAGAAGGATTGTTAAAAAAGGCGTGCATATTTGATCCTGTTGTTTACATCCACCAGCTAACACATGAAAAATGGCATACAACTTAGAATTGGATAAAAATCTTTGCATTTCCTCCTTTGTTTCTTGCCTTCCTAATCTACCCTGGGGCTCTGTGGTGTTAGCAGTCTTCCACTACGTTTTTATTAAAAGTGAGAGGTTTTAATATACAGGCTTACAGATGAAGTAGCTCCTGACTTCTAATCCAGTGACTGTATATTTCAGAATTGGCAAAAGGTGAGAATAATTTTTTTGAATTGCTAGGGAATTAGGATTTCAAGGAATAGATAGCAGAAGAACATGGGAAATTAAATAAAGGAAATATTCCTTTAAAAAAAAAAAGTATTAAATTTTCTTAGCTGACACAGGCTGAAACTGATTCTTTGAAATCAGTCCTGGTAATATGGAGATATATATACCAAGTAAGGATTTAGGTCAGAAAATACATGTCTGTTCAGATGTTTTTGGAGAGACGGGAGTGGGAAGAAATGAGGCAGACAGTGCATTAGATACTGTGTATGTAAATTTATTTCTAAGTAGAATAGTTTCGATTTCCAGGGAACTTAAACAGCTCTTATCTTGCACTTGCAGTTTGCGACCCGTGCTTCTCAAATGCCTTTGTTTCTTTCATCATGGAATTGATGCTCTAAGAAAGCAAAAAAACCATTTTATAAACTCACGACGGTGTAACATATATATCTGAGAAAATTTCAAGTCACAAAGTAATTAGAAAAGCATTATGTTTATGGTTTTTAGTGGTCAATTAGCATAATTAGCATCTAAACAAAACAAAATCCTGGAAGAAACTTAGGCAAACAAAAAATGGCTGATGGGTTCCTAAAGAAATTAGCTGTGACAATATCATTTAATTTGAGAATTCTTCCTGAAAATGTTTTTTTTCTGTCGTTCAGAGTTTTTCAGCTGATATCTTTGATGGATGCCCAGTTACCACAGTCTAGTAATGAAAAGGTAGAACTGGCAATTCTGTGGTTCTTGGATCAGTTCCGTAAAACGTATGTGGGAGACCAGCTTCAGCACACCTCAAAGGTAAATGTTTGCCGTAAACCACAACATTTGAAATCAGAAAGCCTGTGCAGAAGTCGACCTGCCGATATGGCTTACGTATAAAAGCTCTTGAGCTCTGCTGGGGGCTGATTGGCTAGATGGAGAGATAGATGGATAATTTACTCATGTGGTGTTCATCTCCTGCCATGTATGCTTTTGAGTTTTGGCATGCAAGGAGTTAATATTTTAACAGCTATGTTCATTTAACAATTTTAGGTTACTTTGCATTTCAATTTTTTATTTCAAACATTTAGCTGGGTTCTGCTATATTGTGTTATATTTCACAGCTGGGTACACAAGATTTATTCTTTTAATAGTTCTGTTCTTTTGACAGTTACTCATTTATGTGGTTTCCACTGTATTTCTCACATTACTTGGCTTTTCTGCATTTTAAATAGGGAAGAGGGAAAAGTAAGATGCATTTTTGAAGAAGCAGCAGTTAATTCACCTTAACTGTAGGGGACAGTCATAATATAGATGTTATAAAGAGAATGTCAGTAAGATGAGATCAATTGATCTTGAGAAAGACTGAAAGAATTCTGCTGGAGCCCCAAGCAAATCTTTAGCAAGAATTGTGACAGTGACTGAGACTTGGGTTTACTTGTGTAGTACTCTATCCTTGCTTTCTGGTGAATGGTCCTGATCTCAAGAATTCTTTCAGCCCTTCAGGTTTGAACTGTACTTCAACTTTATCGAATGGTTCCTCACTTAATATTAAAAATAAAGTTTTACACCATACTGAATTACTTTTTCATGAAAGCAATGTGTTCCTTTCAATTGTCAAAGCTGATTTGTTATTTTTAAATATGGTGCACTGCTAAGTAATAGAAGGTACACAGTAAAATGTGCTCTTGCTTCTGCTATTTTCATTAGCAAAACTCCTGCTGATGGCAATGCAAAGGCAACATGGCTGTATGGTAGTTGTAATTCCCAGGTTATTTTTTCTTTCTATCTGATTTTTGAGGGTTTTGATTTCGTCTTATGTTCTGACCGAGGTATAACTGTGTGGAGAAGCCCCATCAATGTATAGTATGCAATAACAGATTGTTATAGGAGATTGTTTATCCAAGCTTGTTATGTCCGTCCTTCTAGAAAGCTGGAAGAAGTGTTTGTGTGTGGGCAAAGCAGTGTGTAAAAAAAAATGAAGTGCGTTATTTATACTTAATCAGCTGGAGCTCCATTGTCAGTAGAAAAAAAAAGTGAAACTTGAACATTTGCCAGCTACACCAGAATTCAATGCATATGAATTTATCCAGCTCGGCAATGTGTTTTGAATAACCATAAGACTGCCTCTGCGATTGCGTTGTGTGTGGAAGGGTAAATGGTTAATTATTGAGAAAAATGCTGGCTAATGTTTTCATTTGATTTATTGAAGAGCACTTCGAACGGAAATAATTAGCTTTTACTGGAAGGACGTGGGGGAAAACTGTAGGATGAGTTTAAGAAAATGGTTTTGTGTTGTTTTGTTTTGGAGTTTTGTTTTTTCTCCCCGCCTGGATAAGTGGACATGAATCAAACTGGTAATATATCATTTTACGTGTACTGCCTTTGTTTATGACCTGTCTTGTATGTAACCGGACTGGGAAAGTCGGAATTCTGCAAGGCTTTCATGGTGCATGACAATTCAAGGGGGGGTCCCTAAATTCTAGCCCCAGTCTAGCAACTCCATAGTTCATTGCAAATGTATTTTCAAAATGTGCTTTTTTTTTTTTATGGTTTGATTACATTATCTACCAGTATAATTTAGTTTGCAGTCAAATTACACTTTCTTTTTTGTTTTGTTCTAGTAGGTCTGATCCGACAGCCTCTCATTTGCAGTGATAGAATCCTGTGGTCCATATCACATTATTTTACCAGATCTTACAACAAAAGCTGTGTGTAAAGGCATCTGAGCTCCCAGTTTTGGTGGTTTTTTTAGACTTTTAATAAAACATGTTTGTATACATTTTATAGTTAAGACAAAGGCAAAAGGCAGCACTTGTATGATTCTCCTGTTTTCTCCTGCTGTAGCAGCAAGTATAGCAGCAGATGGCATTCTACCCTCACAGTTGTAAATCCTCTGATACTGTGTCTTGCTGGCAGCTATCTACAAATATGCAATAAAAAGGCTCACACTTGGAAGGAGAAAAATCAGACATATATCAAATGACTAAGTTAATACCCATTTATATAAATATTCAGGATTGCTTGAATTGTTTTATTTACAGACTAGATAATGGAAATCCTGCACGCTTCAGCCATGTTGAAAGAATTTTTTGAGAATATTTCTCTATTTGATCATATGCTTGCATGCAGAAAAACACAGTCGTTAGAGAAGGCTAATGAAATCGTAGAACAAGTCTTCTATATAAATATAGAAATTTTGTTCATTAATTAACTCATATTCTTAAATATGTGCAGATGATAAAAGCAAACTCATTATAGAAAAAGAAAATTGGCTAGGTAAATTAATGCATGCTTATTAAACAGTCCACTGAGGCTTGCTGTCTAAGGCAGACTAGCAAAACCTTGGAGATCTCTTCTATGACAATGTAATATACTTTTAGTACCATTACATTTCCAATACAAAAACAACACATCAAGATACTGCCTTTTGCATCAGATAGACCTTTGAATGAACATAAATATTATATTTCTGTTGAATACTAGGCTGGGTTCTCTGGTACTCTGCAGCGCTATTAATATCTATTTGTCTATCAATACATATTTTGTTTTAATGCTGATATGACTTAGCCTTCATAGAGTGATCTCTTTGTTGCATGTTGCTGATTTGGCTGCTGGCAGGGTAGTAGAAAATAAATTGGCTGGAAAAGCACTGCAGTGTGCTTTACTGAAACTGTAGCCTCAGCTTCTATCTGTGGTAGCTTTAGCATTACTGTAGTGTGCCCCTGATAGCCACTACTGTAAGTAGTGTAGTGTTGCATTGAAATCTGATTCCTGACGTCAAACACATGTTGTTTATTAGAGGAAACATTGCTGTTTTGATTGAGACTTCTCAGCAACAACTATACGATTATTTATTTATATTTGCAAGTGACACTAGACTGGGAGGGAATGTGATCGCAAAGGACAGGATTTGAATTCAGAAAGGGCTTCATAAGCTGGAGAAATAACCTGAAAGTTTAAAATTCTGGTGAAACAGCATGCTCAGGAATGAAAATTCCTGCTTATATCTCCCGATGGGAAATCTCTGACCAGGCAGTGTTAATTCAGAAATTGCTGTGGAGACGAGGGTGTTGCAAGCAGGGGTAACTCAACAGTATGCGTTGGTTTTGCACACAAGAAAAATACAACGTCTTTGTGGATGTAGTGGTAGGAATATTGTATCAGGTGCTGGGATTTCTTACTCCATTCTGAATATGTGGTTCCGACTGGGCTTCAGCTGGAATAACGTGTCCAATTTTGGACACCACACTTTTAAGAAAACTGTAGACAAATGTGAGTGTGACAACACAACTAAGATGCAAAGGTGCTGCTTTGGTTTGCTTGAGCAAAATAGAATATTGGGGTGGGACGAAAACCAAGGATGCCAAGAGTTGTTTTAGAGAAGCTGGTGATTCGATGCTTTCAGTGCCCTTCAAGGGAAAGACAAGCTGTAATTGGCTTAATTTGTAGCACGAAAAACTTAGGGAAAGCTCTTTAAGTATACCAGTAATGGTCTACTGGTGCATATTACCCAAGATGCTCTGGGGGCTTTTGATTTATGGCCAGGTATACTTAATTCATTCTTCCATAAAGTACAGAAGTCCTGCTGGTCTAATCTCATGCTTCCTACTAAGACTGTTATAAATGGTCATGGTTGTTTGCTCTGGCTTAGCCAGTGAAAGGCATGCTTAGGGGGGCTATAAGCCCTCCTATTTGTATTGCGTGTTATGTCAATCAACCACCAATGAGGAATTTGTCTTTTATTTCAGGATTTTATTTCAGCCTGGGTTGTTTCAAGTAACTCGTTACAGCCATTTTAAAAGGAAAAAGAATACGAGTACTAAGAATGACAGGAATTATTCTGTCTTTGAACATGGAGAGGTGGCAGAGGAGTCTGACTCCTTTTCCAACTCAAAACTTGAGTTCACCCCTCATTTATCCGTGCTAAGGAAGATCTGGTCTTAGTTATCCAGCCACAAGTGGGACTTGCACCGCGTAGCCTGCAGTGTAGAGAGACTTATCTGGTGAGATCTCTAAGTTGCCTAACTTCCCATGGCAAGTGCAAAAAATAAGTTGGGAGTGCTAAGAATGTATTTTAGCTGCCTTTTTTACAGCGGGTTAGAGCAGAGTTGTTACTCAATGAGCAGCTGCTTCATGAGTTACGATGCAAGTTCTTACCTTGCTGTGGCAGGCAGACCAGATCTGGAGATCTGCTGCTTGTGTTATTGCAGAGAGTATTTGTTAACACAGATAATAGACTTCAACATTTTTGCACTGGGGACACTAATTGAGGCTAAACAAGGATAAAAATGTTAGCCAGGACCTTTTCCTGCTTCCAAACACATTAGAGATTTGTCCTTGGAGGGCAAACAAAGCAAGAGGAGGGGTTCAGAGCCTTCCTCAGCATGGTGCAAACTGCATCTATTGCAAACGGCCCCGGAGAGGCTGGACCGGCGGCTGATGGCATGGGCGGGTGGATTTGGCTCTCTGGCTGGTGCTAATTGGTAGTGAGAGATTGCCAAGGGTAAATCAAACTGCAACTTGTTTTGCCAATTAATATGTCATAAGAAATTCAACTTAGCCAAGTTAATTACTAAAATTTCTTAAGTTAACTTAGTGTTAAACTTGTTTCAAGTTAAGAGATAGAATTCTAAGGCATCTTCATAATCTGGAGTCCTGACACTTTTAACAGTGTTCAGTGCAGTCTTTCATGTCTGCACAGCTTATAATGACTTTATAAAAAAGGTGGGTTTGGTTGAAGACTTTTCTCTTGAAGTACAATAACGAGTTATCCTAATAGTGTGCTCATGAAAAAGGTATGCATACAGAAATAAAGCTCTTCTTACTTCTAGTTCCTTCGCATCTTCAGTTTTTGGGGGGCATGTTTTTGGTTAAATATTTGGTTAAATATTTTGTGATTGAAAATAGAAGTATTTAGTGGACAATTACAGGGGTTTTATGTGAGAGAGAAATTACATTTGAAATATTAATGTAATTAATGAGTGTTAAGTAGGGTTTAGGATTAGGGTATAGAACTGTCTGTTATGTTACTTATTTACACTCAGGGGTTTTTGTGGCATTCTGAGATTAAGGATTTTATCTTAATTTTGTACTTGTCATGTTTACTTTCTACAGCATGTGGCGCTATTTAACTAGAGTTATCCCTTTAGTTTACTATTGCCATTCCTGAAACATAGAGGTCAAAACTGGAACCTGTTCACATGTTAGATAGGGGTAGCGTGGTGAAAACAACATTAGAATTAGCAAGACTGAGCTGTGCTTTTTAGCAGAGCCTGATTATAGGTTATGTCTGGAGTTCTGTTTTCAGCTTTTATAAGCGGAGCGATTTTTAGGAAATCCCACCCATCTTAACCAGAATAGTTATGCTTGCAAGGTTGTGTATTAAAAAGAATTTTCTGGTTAAAATGCATTTGGGTAAACTCTTTTGCTCCACTGTGAAGCAATTAATGGTTCCCTATTCTGCTCTCTCTAATCAAACTGTAGCCCTGAATGTGTTTAGAGAAGTCTGGAGGGAATTTAAATCTGTACTAGGTAGCAGTAGTTTGAGGGATACCTCCAGAAGCGAAGCTCGCTGGCAGCAGGGTGTTCCAGCAAGCCATGCTTTGGTACTTCAGCCCCAGCCTGAAGTCAAGGTGATAGGGACCCAAGGTAGGAAAGTGGGAGTTAGAATTGTGACTCTTCTGTTTTGGGGAAACAGCCCCATGCACAGATGAAGAGGTAGAGCTGTCACCTTCTCTGGGCTGACAGTTCAGGAGTCCGGGGAGTCGGGTCTGGGCTGCAACCTCGGGCAGGAGCGAGTGAAGAAGGAAGTAGGAGTACAGGTTAATGTTTCATAGAGAACCTTTATAAATACAAGTTGAAGCATGATTATAAAGTAGGGTGAAGGGATTCAAATGGCATTTCTTACTGTATCCTGTACATATTTTATTTGCTTATGTGGTCCATATAAAGAAGTTACTGTATGAACATTTAGCATTGCATCTATACGTGTTTTTAAAGTTTTTAAATTATAGACTTGATATATGAGGTATATCTGCATTATGATAAAAAAATATCTGTAGGTTTTAGAATTTAGACTACAGTGTGTTTAGAGGGGAGGAAAAAATATAATTTCCTTGCTGTATGTTGTTTGCAGTAGCTGAAAGCTAAAAGCGCATGTAACCAGATATCATCTAACCACTGAACACAGGTTTGTCTTCTAATGTGTAATGTGTATTCTGTTGACTTATGTTATTTTGATATTTCTTCAGTATATGTATATTTCTTTGATTACATTGCCTGCAGACACAGAAGTGTGACCTAGGAAAAAAAAAAAAAAGAAAAGAAAAAGGAAAAAAAACCCCAGTATCAGTGCAGAATGTGGCTACTTTTCACCCTGTACAATTTAAGATCCAGAGATCTCCAGCAGTCCCACTGACTTTAGTGGGGATCTTTGCAAGTAAAAGTGTTGATCTGTGTGTGTCTCATAAAAGATTCTGGGTCCCAGCATCTTCGTGATTAATGATATCTTAACCCGTATGAATGATTATCCTTTTCTGAGCTGTAAAATATATATACTGTTTTATTTCATTACAATGAGGTGAAGATCACAACACTGACAGGTGCTGGAAATTAGCAGGCAGTTTTGAAATTGTTCTGTGCACTAGAAATTAGATCTCATTTTAATTCAGCTTTTCCAAACTAGTAAATGAGGTTAATGCCATACATATTCAGCTGATATGGATGAAGAAATTGATATAAAGTAGATCAACATAGCTACAGGGCTACTTTAATTTATAGGTAAAGAGGCAGTGATAAATGAAAGTAATGTAGTAGTGGTCACTAAACTCCTCAGCCATCAGGGATTCAATAGTGTTAGCTGCTCATTAAAGGCATTGCTGGGGTACATCAAATAGAAATTTGAAAAGAAATAGCCAACTAACCCTTAATTATCAAAACATAGAAAATACTAATTATGCCTTAATTAGCTTTTCTTTTAATGTACTGAAATTGTTACTTTTTGTGTAGCACAAATGGATAGTTATATCAACAATAAATAGGTTGTTTTAATAACTTTCTTTTACCTCTGGGAAAACCACACTCCAATTTTTAATATGCAATAATGCTTCTCTCTAGCCTGTAGGAGATGAAAATTATTAAGTAGCTTTATTTTTTGAAGATTTTACAGCAGCTTTGGGAAGAATTATTTCACCATGCATCAATTATTTTTAATTGAACTGAATATTTTTCAGATTGCATGAAATGCCTCTCATTTAAGTTTAACATTTAGAGTTTGTTAAGGAAGCATCATAGTGAGAATTGGGCACAACTTATTTCTATGGCATATTCTAGGAAAAAGTAAGGAACGGTTGTTTCAGAAGAAAAATACTGTCACGGGTATTTTACACTTCACTGGGCCAAATCTCATTTTTCCTCTGTTTCATAGCTACTGCACTGTGCTCATCCAATCTCCTTGCAGTTCCTATAGGAAAAGAAAGTAGGGATTGCCTTCTGTGGGGCTTGGATCCATCTGGTACTGATGAAAAGCTTCAACAGCTGTTGCAAAATTCTTTCCCTTTTGAGGCAGTGTGTAGCCTTCCCTCTTTGGTTATACGTGCAGGAAAGGAATGTCACAAGCAAAACGGGGTTGGTTTTATCAAACTCAAC
Source organism: Himantopus leucocephalus (assembly GCA_003993805.1). NCBI lineage: Eukaryota > Metazoa > Chordata > Aves > Charadriiformes > Recurvirostridae > Himantopus > Himantopus leucocephalus. The sequence goes on along the minus strand of RSEF01000013.1, from coordinate 2,921,970 downwards.
AGGTACGTGTTTTTTCCAGTTAAATGATGGGAGGGAAACACTGCGTAGTGCTGGTCGTAAAGGCCTCCGAATTCATGTAACAGTCCACGTTGAATTAAATAGAATTTAATTGCTAGTACAGAAATCAAAATAAGGAGATATTATTGTGGTGGGTGATCAAAGCGTTGCAGGATTTTTCCAAATCTGTAAAACTGGTGCAAACATTCTAAGAAATATTTTTAATGACTTTTTGGAAACGTTTTCTTCTAAACATCTTTTGCTTTAAAGTAGAGCGGTTAAGATATTGTGCTTACCTACAGAACTTAAGAGGTTACAAGGTACCAACTTACATTTTAAAGAGATTTCAAGCATTTTACGTGCACTTGGTATTCAGTATGGTCAAAATGCTGGAAAGATAAGACCAAAATGGACAAATACAGTTGTATTATTTGACACCTTTAAAGAAAAATCTTTCCAAAACTTTAAAGAGCAAAAATGAGATGAGAACGTTGAATGTTTCTTGAACGAAATATCTGTCTTCCAGCATGGAGACAAACACAAAACTAGTTAAATCTGTAGCTCAGACTTTTAAGTGTAGGATCTTTTTGTGGGATGGGAGCTGCCAGTTTGGCTGGCAGCAGCTCATTGTTCAGGATTCATCAGATTTTTTGGACAAAAGAATTGGCAGTGTGTGTGGGTTTTATTATAGTCCTCAGAAGAAATGTTTCTTCATATGTGTGTGTGTTACGTTTGTTCTCTCCTCTTTGAGGCTCTGACTTCTCGACTGACTTAGCAGTTCCTAGCAAGTTGAGGAGCTAGAGGAGATTTACTCAAGTAAATGTCACTCGGGCAGACCTCCTTTCGTGTTTTCTATCCTAATTCCTATCCTGCCATGAGCAGAAAGAACTTTCAGCAAATATTCCTGAACTAATATTTGAACTTATTTAATTGCCTAAAGTTTGTAGAAGCTAGGTTAATTGTGCCATTGCCTATAAAAATGTGTAGTTATTTTTAATTCTGGATTGTGGCTTGCACTGGCAACCGTCTTGCTTCATGTGAAAAATAACTTTTGAAGAAATCTAATACTTTGAAGGATTCTTTAAGTACTTAGTGTGGAGTTTTTTCTTTTTCTGTTTTTAAATTAAAAAAACCCAACAATAGCAAGCAAAAACCAAGTGAGCTAGAATCTGTGACATTTTAGTTCACGGGAGTAGACAGTGATTCTTACTTATAATGCTTTGGCAAACTTTAAATCACAATACACTGTGCCTGTTCTTTAACTACTTTTAGACATTTCTTTATTGACTTTCTCCATTACTTGGAAATTCTGTACAGCAAAGAACCTATTGGGACATAAAGACAAACACTAAGAACTGTGCAGATTCATAAACATTGGTTTCCTCATCAAGTTGAGTTGTAAAGTGTTCTTCATTTTACATATCCTTATTCCTGTCATTTTTTACTTGGTTGTTTTATGCAGGAATTGATACATTTTTCTTCTTGGATTATACAGCACTTCCTCTCTTCATTTGCTTGGGGAATTTTTGTTTTGCTTTCTCTTTTCCCAAATTTTACATTGCAATGCTGTTTAAATTCTTTAATCCCTTAAAATCTCCTCTTGTTTTTTTTTTAAATTTTCTTTAAGTGCAGTGTATTTGCTGTTCAGTTACCTACACCTTTATCTTACTAACTTGTTATCTTTTGGCTCATTGCTCATGACAACTAAAACCTGCATGAATCTTTATATAGATATTATTTAATCACATGTTTGCAATTAAAGCACTGGTTTAAGTGCTGTGCAATTTTATTTTAGAATTTTATAACACAAATCAGGCAATCTTAAAAATAAATAATTAGCATAGTTCAGTTCTGCACTTGGCTGTAGCTGAGCTTTATTTTGTAGCTGCTAATAAAGGCACATTATCATGTTCAGGCATTGCAATTATCATTGAAATGTGTATGTCCATTAACTGCAACATTAGGCTGAGGATATAATTACTGTCTAGAGCCAATATCTTTGTGAAGTTACGTCTATGATGCTATTAAGCTATAAGCAATATTTGTAAACTAATATTTAAACGGTTCAGAATTGATACCATCACTTGCGGACTTAAAAACTAATCCTACTTCCACTCCAAATTATTGACTTCTTAAGTGTTTGGCAAATATATTATTGGGTTGTTTGGACGCGAGTATAATTTGTGATTTGAGAGAGACTACTGTTTTTCTAATAGCAAGTGCCCAGAACAAATTGAACTGGTAGCAGGAGAAGAGAGAAGCTGTGGTAACAGCAAAATGCTGATGATAAAGGGGCACACTATGTCACAAAATGCACAAATGTGATTAATTTTTCTTGTAGTAGAGTTACATTTTAGACAATTTACTATAACAATTTAACTACAAAAAAACCCTGTTGCATGCTAAGAAGAGAATAAGGAAAAGACTTTCCTAATAATGTTAGAAGTATGTTTTAAAGAGGAATGAGATTGACTCTGTTCATTGATTTGCTTTCTGAAAAATTCTAGTGTTTATGCTGACAGAAGAACCTGAAATTTTCAATGAAGTTAGTTTGAGAGTTCATTTGCAAAACTAGGCTAAGTCACCTGTAAGTAATTCCACAATGTGGAGATGTTTGGATCTATAATAAAATGCCCTTTTTTCACATTTTGTTTTTATATGCAAAATAGGCATGCTGGTAGTTGACTTTTAAGTATGTGCATCAATTAATTTTCTGTTCTATTCCCTTGGTATGTGACAGCTAGCCATTAGTTTGTTTAATTTGCTTACCTGTCTCAGAAATGGAGATTTGGGGAATGCTGATGGGAGGATACACGTTAAAGAGAATCAGTCTTCCAGCGTTTTTCATCTTATTGTGAATGCAAGTGAACAGAGGAACTGTTACATTGCTTAGTGATTTTTATCTGATATAGCCTAATGTAATCCCTTTTTCTATTTTACAAAAGTAGTTTCAAATTTTGCTTTCACATACGCCTGCTTACCTGCCTCTACTTTGTCTTTGATGACTGGACTTGGTTGTAGTGACATTACATGTGTTTTCTGTCCACGTCACTAAATGCTACTTTGTATTTATTATGTTGTTTGTATTTATTATATTGATTATGTTCTTTGTTTAATAATTCAGTTATTATTTCACCTCCAGCAGATTCTCTGAATAACTTCTAACTGCTGGACCTTTCCACTTGTGCTGTGTATCCCATACCAACTTAGCAAGAAGCAATAAGCAGCAGAGAGGGCTATCACACAGGCTATCTTGTGACTTTGTCATCTAAAATATATTGGGTTTGTTGCTGTATGTTGGCCTCATATCCTCATTATTTAAGTAGCCTAATGAATTAATTTCCCAGACCTTGCAGTAAGTAAATTAACCATCAGAGTTCAGAGCAGAGTGAATAATTCTTTAATATTAGACTACCGCAATTTTTATGACTCAAGTTAAACTTAATTATGAAATTGCTTATTGCATATTTGTGTAATTCAGAGAGGAAAAATATGCAAAATAACACATGATAAGTACATCTGTCAAAAAAAGAACAAAACAGTAAAATCCTAGGAGGTTAGTTTACTCTTGTTGATACTGGTTGAATTATACATCACTCAGTTTAGGTACTGTGTTCATAGTCTGCACTGGTCAGCAATGCTAAAAGGCTTTTTGTTTGATTTTTAGCTGATCAGCTGTTTAGCATCTCCTTCAAAATTACTTAAGACCTTAATTTAGTTACAAACAACTAGTACATTACTAAAACAGTCCTCTAGATGATCCTCTAGATTTTCCTTTAGAATAGTGTTGTCATTTTAGGTTTATATAAGGAACACGTATTTGTATAGCAGTGTTCTTAAATAGGAATTGTTCTAGAGCACTAACTTCAGTTCATTTTAAAGACTTTTTTTTTTCCCCTGAGAAAATATTTAACCTGAGTAATAATCTTTCCAGGTAGCTTTATGCACTGGCATTTTCTATTCTTACATGTGGAGCAAACATGTTAATTGAGTAGGTAAAGTACAAAATTCCACTCTTTGTGACCTCAAGGTCAGTTGGTTTTGACCTTATAAAAAAAAGTGCAGTTTCTGACTTGTGTGAACCATTGCACATAAACTGTCAGTCTCTTGGAGTATTTTCTGCTCATTTTGTTATAGGCATAAGTTCTGGTATAATCCAGAATTGCAAAGAGCATTCTGTTTCTCCTTTTACCTTTTCCTCTCATATCACTGTGCCTGTTTTTTTTTAATTAAACAGGATTTGATAGTTTGCATTCCTGTTATGGTGTTTTGTTGGTATTTTTCCACACAGTTTTTAGATTTATTTACAAGTATTTGTATTGAAAGATCAATGTTGACCTAATCCTTTAAAAATTAAGAGGACAAGCATTTGCGGAGCAGCATGTACAGAAAAGTTTGTCTCTTTTCATCAAGCTGTTGTCACCCAACCATGCAGTCTAACCAGCAATACATCACTTCCACTCTCGAAGAGATAAAGTCAATGGAGCTGAATTGCTAAGGACTATTTCCTGCAGAGCAGCAGCAGTCATATCCAGGATATAGTGTAAGAAACCTTTTGGGGTTTGAGATATAAATGAGGCTTCAGCTACTTCCTCTATTTTGCAGTTCCTTTGATCTGGACACTTTCCAGGTTGATGAAGTCATCAGATTTCTGAATCAAGTGTGTGTTTTCATTTGGACTGCCCTTGGCTTCACATGCCTTACGTAAATGGCCTGATAATGCTGTCTGAGATGAGTATAGTAAACGTCCACATCATGGTAAAATGCTTCATGATGAATTAAGTGAAAGGTTTCCTCTGAGGCAGATGAGATGTCATACCTATGTCCTTCCTTTTGCATCTGTATGAAAATAACTTCACCTAGAATGGTTTGCAGACAAATCTCTGCAGAAACTGCATTTTGCTCAGTCAAGGAAAGGGCTTCCAGCATGCGCTCCTGTTGCTATTTCTGTCTCCGGTCATGGCTCGTCCAAACAGTTTGATAATGCCTACACTCTCTTTTCCCAGTTGTCCTGGTTTCAGCTGAGATAGAGTTAATTTTCTTTCCAGTCGTTGCTGTGTTTTCAGTTTTGGTATGAAAGGAATAATGCATATTGGTTTAGTTGTTGCTAAGTGATGTTTATACACGTTAAGGACTTTTTTCAGCTTCCCATAGAAGCTGAGAAGGAGCATAGACAGAACAATGGAATGGCCAGCGAATATTCTGTACCACAGACGTCATGTTCAGTGTATAAATGGGGGTTGGCCAGGGGCTCGGGGGGCTGGTGCTTGGGTCAGGCTGGGCAACCAGTTCACCAGGCAGTGAGAGTGACTTGTGTCTTGTATATTCTTTTACCATTATTATTACTTTCCTTTTCCACTATTGTCTATTAAACCATCTTTATCTCAAACCACGAGTTGGTTTTTTTTAACTTTCCCCTCCTTTTCTCCTCTTCTCTCTACCCTTGTTTGGGGGGAAGGAGGGGTGAGTGAGAGGCTGTGTGGTCCTAGTTGCTGGCTGGGTTAAACCACGACACCAGTGCTTTCAGCAAATTATAGATATACTCTAGTGAATTCAGATGTTGCAGGCAAAGCTGGATTTAGCGAAAGCTGTTTGCAAATAGAGAAAAAAGAGTTGAACCATGAGGTATTTCTTCATGTCCCTGCAGTTGATGTTAGGGGGTTGTAGCTTGCTACTGCTCCATTAATGCAAATGTGGACAGTCCAATTTTTTTTTCTTTATCATTTATGATCTACCTACCTTGTGTATACTGTTGCTAACGTCAGATAAATCAAACGTCAGACATGATGAGGTTCGGAATTTACATCTCTGTTTCCAAATGCTTTCAGCAGCATTGTTTCCTGATGACCAGCAGGTCAGCCGCGGCCTTTCAGTCTTGAGGACTTCCTGGTCATCAGCTGTAAGATGCATGTTTGCTAAACCTTTAACGTTACTCAGTGAAGTCTTTCAGCTCTTTAAAGTTTCCCAGAATATTGAAAATGTTTTTGCACTGGTCTGTATAACTACTATAGACAGTCTTGTGCTTCAAGTTGATTGAAGAGATCTAAGAACGCTGTAGAAACAATAGTTGTTAATTTCTAATAGGAATAGGAGGCAATAAATAAAATTGTTTGATGGTTGGTGATCAGATGATCAGTAATTCCGTGCAGGGGAATTTCCCTTTCTCAGTTGAGGTTTAAATTTTCATGCTATAATTGAAGAATCTCTGTGACAGAAAGGTTTAACTTCATTTTATTTTTTCTGGCTACTGCACTTAGTCCCTCTTTGATTACATGGTGGACACGTGAAATCCCTTAAATATACTTTTCAGATAGAATGGACTTCTTGGGCTAAGAACACATGAAACCAGCAGTTCAAAATGTCTATCCAAACATCAATTAAGTGCAGGTTCCTTCAGTACACTAGTGGGATCTTTCATTTAAGTCAGTGGCTTTGGTGAGTTTCTTCTTAGTTACTATTTTAAGCTTTACTTTTTCTATAGTAAGCCCAGGGAGATCAGAAACTTAATTCTTTCTGTTCCTGTCATTAACAGTAATCAATGAAATGATGAGGAAAAGAAAAGCAGAGGTCACTGCGGAGAAACTGTGAGTGACTTTATGGACACCTGAATTTTAATTGGGTATTTTAAACCTATTTTTCTCATCCTTTTTAGAGTTGTTCTTGCTTCAGTGCTCATTGGAAATATTGACTGAGGTTTGACAGCAGAGTCATTCACCAAAAAAGTAGGATAGGGATGGGGTTGTTTTTTTCCTTCCTGCCAGACTTAACTGTCGTAAAAGTGGGGGTGAAAGGAAGATACTGAGTCGTTCTTAAGTCAGATTTTTTTTTCTTTGTGATGANCTTTGTGATGACGTAGTTTTGAGTGTAGAAAATGTGTAATGTTATTCATTAGAAGAGAACTATTTCTTTTTCATAAGATACTTAAGTATGTACTCAGAAATTATCTTTCCTTCAGCACATGTATTTCCTTACAAATAGGTAGGAAGAATTTTAGCAATTTTGAGANTCTTTGTGATGACGTAATTTTGAGTGTAGAAAATGTATAATGTCATTCATTAGAAGAGAACTATTTCATAAGATACTTAAGTATGTACTCAGAAATTATCTGTCCTTCAGCACATATATTTCCTTACAAATAGGTAGGAAGAATTTTAGCAATTTTGAGAAATTTGGTCAACTTTCTGTGAGTTACTATTTAAGGCCTTATTCCGTTTACCTGCCAAGTTCAGAAACTAAGGCAACCAGCATTAGCTGAAGTTTCTGTGTTAGGGCTCTTGGTATGAAAGTCTGAGAGACCTATACTGCATGTCCTTGAAAATTTGGAGCAAATTTCAAAGACTAAAGTTTACCTAACTTAGAGACTGAAAGACCAGGACAATTACATGGAGTTGGTAGAGTTTTTTAGCCCAGCAGTGTTCTGAAACTGTTCAGAAATGGGTTGGGGAAGGTGGGTGGGCTGACTGGATGGTCCCCTTCCCAGCTGGGTCATTTGCACTTNTAAAGTTTACCTAACTTAGAGACTGAAAGACCAGGACAATTAAATGGCATTGGTAGAGTTTTTTAGCCCAGCAGTGTTCTGAAACTATTCAGAAATGGGTTGGGGAAGGTGGGCGGGCTGACTGGATGGTCCCCTTCCCAGCTGGGTCATTTGCACTTTTCTTCCCATTTTGTTGTACCATTAGGAAAAGCAGTAAAGTTTTCTCTAATAAAGTTTTCTCAGATAAACCAAACCTATTTGCTGTCCTAAAGTTTAAAAAATTCCAAGTTTAACTGGGAAAATACTTTAAAAAAATAGATATGGAGACATTTTTCTTTGTGATTGGCTTTGGTGGTCACAATCAAAAGAGCATACAAGGCATGGTGTTAGAGGCTACCCATATATGGTTTTTTTCTCCAGGAAAAGGAAGATAAACCCATTGCTACTGTATTATTTCCCTTTTTGTATTGCATAGGTGATTGGCATCTTTCTGGGAGGTCTTGGGTCATCCTCCTTAGGGAGAACTTTGCTTGTCACCTTTAGATCCAGGACCACTCATAAAGGTCCAGGTGACAGGTCAGTGTCTTTAAGTTTGCTTTCCATCCCAGTAAGATAAGCCACTGAGGATTATTTTAAGCAATGAGACCTGAGCAACTTCAGTTTAGGTATCTGTAGTAGGGTTGGTATAGATATTTTGAAGAAGCCTGTTTCTTCAAAAGTTTTTCAAGGCATCGGCATGAGCTTATTTTTGCAAGGCCAAACTGCTTAGGCTGGAAACCCTTTCACGTCTGTTGTCAAACATTTTGAATCACATGCCAACTCACTGAAGTCAATTTGTTGTTCCTAGGTTAAGGATTTTAGAATTCTTACTAATCAACAGCCACAGAAGAAATAATTCACTAGCAATTGTGTTTTCTTCTACCTATGTATATTATAGATATAGGTATCTCCTATCTTTCCATGCAGATGCCTACATTAGTATATTACTATATGTAGCTTTTTGAATCAGAGAGATTTAGTAACTTACAGTCCTTCAAATTACTGTAAATTATGATCATTGGAAGTTCAAATGCAGTGCAATGAGAATGGCCTGTTGTTTCTCTGGCTTCTCTCCTAATACTAATGATTTCTTTCTTATGCTAATCAGAAATTTCTGAACATGGTAAAGTCATTTGCTCTATGTTGATCACTTTGAAATTCACTGAGGGATGATACATGCTGCTTGTTTCCTCAATATCCTCATCTTTTAGAGAAGTTGCTTGCCCAAAGTATGGCTATAGTCTTCACCGTATACGAGGATTGTTGTAACTGCACGGGCTTTGCAGCTGACTTCAGCTTATACAGCCCTTCTGTGTAAGTGATTTCCGAGCGTCACGGTACTGTGGCTAAGTTTAGTGTAGTACCAGAACTGCTTTGTAAAGCTTCCAGGACCTTTTGAAGCTAAGGTAAAAAGGTGTTCTCCTAAACAACTGGGATTTAAATGAAGTTCATATTTTGCAAAGTAAATACCTAGAATCAGAGAGACACTTTATGATTCATATTTATTAGTACTTGCAGTCCTTTTAGAAGTAGCGAGTTTTAATTGTACATGTTGTGAAATCCACCATTTTCTTTACAAATAAATAAATAAATAGCATCTTTTGGGAAAGATAGTATGTCTTACAACTAGAAAGTCAGCAGAGGGAGCACAAGTTAACAACAGAATGGTATCCAGTGTGATGGACTGGTGGTGGTAATGTTTCTGGTGAACAAGCCGTGAATAATCAAATGCTTGTTTGTTTTGTATTCTATAAAGATTTAATCACAGTAACACTTTCGTACTACCAGCTTGAATACACTTAGATGGCAAACTATATGATGTTATTTCTAGAGGCATAGAGAACTGTCAAGTAGAACTGAGCTGTGACGTGTAGGGGTGTTCCTGTCGTGAACCTTGGATTACTCTAAGCAGTTGATTATGAGGCAGTTTGACTTTGTTCTAGTTTGCCTTTTGCTTTCTTCATTTGTTGATAAGCGAGTCCCTTGTGCAAATAGATCCCTTGTGTTCTTCTCCGGAGGGCCGTGGGGAGGGAGGCAGGTGGATGGAGGCTGCTTATCCTTCAGTGTCTTCACCTACAGGTTGGTGGCATTAAGCTTCCTATTTGCCTTGCCACTACTTTGGCCCAAAACAAGTGAGAATATACTTTTGAGAAAACATGCTTCATTTTTAAGCATGCTTAACCTTAATAGTTATGACAAGTTTTTAAAAATCTGTGCATTTGAGACAGCATTAATAATTCACGTATGTTTCATTAAAAAAAGAACAAACTGTCTGTAGGGTCATTAAATTCTTCCTTGGCTAAGATCATCAAAGTTTAGATGACCTAAAATGGTACATTGTTGGGGTCGTAATATGCTGCTTGAAAAAACATACCCTGTGATTTAGTTTTGATTCTGACAATACTCAAAAGGATTTGTTATGTCTTACAGACCTTTCTGCAAACTACTAATGGGATGAACACAATATATCACTTTTATAATAGTGAGCTATTAAAGGCAAACATAAAGCAGTCTGAAGCCCATAAGTGCTGCCAACAGCTCCTGCTTTAATGAATTCCCTTTTAGATGTCCATTAAATGCTCATGGCAAATGTACTCATAATGGAAATGGCAAATCTAAATGGGTAGATATGAATAATCCATGGAGTTTAAATTCTGTTTATGATCATCTTCACATTTAGTTTTCAAGACAACGCAGTTTAGTTTTCATTACAGTTTGGAATAAAGAGGACAGGGAGTAATTGATTGCTTCAAGCAGATTAAAATCAATGGGTTGCTTTTCAAAGAACCCGTTCAATGCAGTAATTTCAACTTTAAACATTGATTTAGGAAACTCAACACAAAATGTTTTGTGCCGTGTGAACTTTTATGTGGAAAGACTAATACTAATTTTATTTCTATATATCTGTATATAGAAATATATAGAGGTTGTTATCAGTATGTGCATGAGTAAATAGTGATCTATATTAAGTCATTTTGATATTATTGCACTCATATAATGAATCAATGAGATTCCCGTCATCATTGTGATACTGTTTGTAAACCATTAGCACACAGAAATTACAGCCCATCATACATCATTACTGTGATTGAGGCTTTATTACCATATTCTCAAATTGCTTGCTTGCTATAAAACTAAATAGACACCAGACAACTATAGGTAGACGATAGACTGTGCATTATTGTACTGGAATAATGAAGGATTATTGTAGCGTAATGGGGCACAACTTATGAGGAAAATAAACTTGGCAGCAAAGGAGAACTTGAGTGTTTTTAATGTTTGTTGTTACTACTTTAAAGGTCAAATATATTTGTTATGATCGAGTTACTGTTTCCTCATTTCATGAATCATATCCTTTTCATATTTCAAATAGGTCTTCTTTTATATTTAAGCATTTAAAATCTGGGAACTGCACTGCAACATTCAACCCCAGAGACAGCTTGACAGCTTTTGAAGTACTGGTGTGGTTGTGGAGGCGGTGGGGTGGGCGATAGGGCATCCGTAGCAATGCACTTTTATTATTGTGCTGAAAGGAAAGAGAGAAGAAAAACTGCATCAACAGACATCAGCTGTTAAGAAGTGATTGAGTTCTCCAAACAGACAGATGCAAAGCATAGATTAGGAATTTTAGGAGCTGTAGTGAAAGAGTTCATGATATCTTGATCTTAAAAGAGGAGAAAACACGCTGAATTTGGACTTTGGGACTTCCACAATCTCTTGTGACAGAACTGGGGGCTTTACTGTACAACACCAGGGCTCGCAGGGTGCGCTCAAGGCGTTCCTTTCTCCAGCTACAAGAACAATCAGTTTTACTTTCATTTCCTAAACTTTGGAGGGAATTTAGGCCCATAGGTCACCCAATGGTAATCCCAAGGAGACAGTGGAGACAGAACTGCAGCACCAAAAGTGAGAGAGAGCAGATCCTTACAACAAATAGAAAGTAAGATAAGAATGTGACTGTGTACAGTCTGGGAGTGGGATTCAATGTCTTGGAGTACTATGTTGTTACAAGACTTGAGTGATTGACTGCTGAGTGATGATAATTCGAGTTAACCCCATTGTAGCTCAGCTGGGTTCTCAGTTGTGTGCTCCTGACTCTTGTTTTTATGCTCAAGTAGCACTAGGTGTGTTGATTCTAGTAACTGTTATTAAAAACAGACACCTAATGTATTTCTTTTGGAGGTGTCATCTAAATATAAGCGTAAAATTCACTTCGCTGGGCAGTATTAATACTTGCTATCATACAAGAGCTTTATTATCCTCTGTCCCATTAGCTATGCAGAACCGAATGAGTTGGCAGACAAAGAGAATCAAGCAAAGGTAATTTTTAAAAAACTGTACTGCTGGTATAATATAAAAGTATAAAGTGTGTGAGAGAATGAATATGTGTAATTACTTCCAATTTTCTTGCATTGGATGATGTGTTTGAAAAATAGTCCAACTTTTTGGTCAGAAGGCTTAGTTATAAATAAGTGTTGATATTTTTTCATACAGTTTTCTTTCTATAAAAACTACAGGGCAGTCAGAGAGAGTATTTAAATGTTAATGCGATTGTTCATGTAGATATTTAACTATGTTAAAGTATACTCCAATTAGCTTTGCCAACACCATAATTGATCAGAAAGCCAAGGTCAGATTAGTAAGTATATAAGATATTAGAGTCAAATACATCTTTACTCAGAGCTTTCTTAACACACACAGCTGCTTGATTTCTCATTTTTGTCAAACGTATTTTTGATTTTAGTGTTGTCAATCCAACAGTTTTTCTAACAGTCAGGCTCAGGTAGGTACCTTTTGGAGGTAAATGAGATTTCTTAAGGCTTTCAGCTAAGTTTCTTTAAATAAAATAACACTTAACCTGCCAGTCACTCTATCGGAACTCATGACCCATTTTTATTAAAAGTTAGATTTAGCAAGTGTGAATAAGGCTTCGACTGTATAAGTCATTCTTTCATGGCAGTTAGTGTTTTCTTTCCTTTGTTTTTTTCTCCCAATAATGGGAAGTTCCTGTATAGTTCTAATGAATGTATTTATGTGTAAGTGACTAATAGATGTTACAACGTTTTCATTATGAATGTTTGTTGTTGAAGAGGGAAAGTATAAATAGGCTTTTAACTTCTTGTAAGGAAACAGTATATTCTCACCAGACCTGTCTATGGCGGTACATCTGCTGTTGCAGTCATACAGATAGAACATCGGTGTATGTGTTCTCACACCCCCTGCTCTGTCATCCCCACTGCATGAGTATGAGTGTAAAGGCAAAATACTCTTTGCTCTATTTCAGTTCTTTTTTTATAACAAAGCTTTTCTTCATGTATTCTTTCAACTCCACCTCTGGCCTTCCATATCATTAAAGTGTTCCAGCTCGGTCACCTTTCCTGAATGGACAACCCAACTGAAGGCAGTTTTGTCTGCCCGTTCTGTGGGAGTCATATCCCTTGAAATGTAAGTGCATTTTCTTTACCACTTTTAAGATCTGCATGTCCATTAAGCGATATTCTTGCTGTGAGCAGGTAGAGAATCTTTGGGATTTTCTTCTTAGAAAAGTGTTGATATACTTTACTGTAGATAAGTGAAAAATTGAGATTAGCTCTGTCCTTTCTGCTCGCCCAATAATGACTGTTGATCTCATACAGAAAGACCTCGCTGTTTTCCAGGAGAATCTTTTCCCATCATCACTACAATGAAGGAATGGTATTCGGGACTGTTCAAACTGCTACATGGATGTGATTCTCCACTCTTGAGTTCTCTGTCCACGTGTGTGTTCATTTCTTCACTTCAACATTCAACGTGTGTTCATCCAGGCGTGGACATCGAGCTCTTGAACTTGTATTCCTTTGGTTGCTCTCTCAGATGACAGGTTACAGCAAAAAATTCCTTCCCCTATCTTTAATCAGAAAAGTTTTTCCATCTGAGACCTAAAGTTTGAAATACCCCACTGCTCCTGAAAACTCAGGGTAGTTGGTAGCTAAGCCCTGAAAAAGCCGGTTTGGGCAGTATTGATTGTAATAGGTGTTTCAGGATGGAGATGGATGTGTTTTCACCTGTCTGGCTTGGCATGACAAGGTCAAAAAGCAAAATTAATTTCAGTCCTCCTTATTTACTGGTGACTGGTACTTATGCCTTCCAGCCATGAGACACTCAGAGAGGGAGACTTCTCTTTGTACTCCTGTTTGCTACCATGAGATTTCAAACATCGGTTCTGAAAGAGAAAAAGGCCTAATGGTCTGTTATGGTGACAATAAGGTGTCAGCATCCTTCAGCGATGTAACATCCTTTTTACTAGCTGCCTCAGCAGGATCCACATCTTCACACCCTTCTAAATTTGTGTTGTAGTCTGTGCCATCTTTCATCAATACTCGATTCTTCCCTTTAGACTTTTTAGAATATTACAGCAAAATGTGGTAACTGTTTCTCGTTTTAGGAAGGTAGAAACGTTGCTTCTGGAAGTTACGAGTAGCTGAATTTTTGCATGAGCAAGGGTTGTAAGCGTTTGGACGCTGAGGAGCTGGGACAGCAGACTCCTTAGGGCTTGGTTATCTCCATGCAGAGACTGCCGAAAAAAGTAACAGACCGTCTTAAAACTTCACAGAGGTTATCAAAATGAAGTGTTATCCATTTATCCCAATGCTTTCTTCCAGAGATAAATCTACATTTGTGTCCACACAGAAAAGTTTTTTCATTGTTCTCATCTGCTGAGCAGCTACCTGGAGCTTTTTATAACATAAACATGAATTTCTGTGTTATTACTTGGTTTTTCTCACTGTATGAATATCCATCTGAATTATTACTCAAAAAAAAAAAAAAAAGAAGAAGAATTACTTACTGGTAGGAGGTATCTTTGAGATGCATATTCCAAATAGACATTTCCTTCCTGTCTGTCTTCTCTTTCTAAGCTTACTTATCTCTAGCACCCAGTGAAATGGTGCTGGACATACTTTGCATTGTATAGTCTTGTCATGCATGCAGCAGTCTGGGTTTAAGTTTAATCTTCTAGATAGGGTATGTTTACCAAAGGGAAAAACCTGCTATCCTTAAATAATAGGCTACATTTACAATAGCAGTAAGACACCTAAGTGGACGTTACGCTGCGGGGAGTTCTGGGTACTGGTAAGTGGTCTCATTTGACTAAAAAGCAAATTTTGTGCTTGAAATGCACGTATGGTAGAAATAGGATCTGTTGGAAGGGGAATCGATGTAGATGTCACAGCTCCAGAAATCACACTTAATGAAGTTTGACAGTACCGTTTCATGGTCCATTTAAGTTGATATAAAACCACTCTACTGCTGAAAAGGTAATTCTGCCCTTTTTCTGTCTTGCTTGCATCGTCATTGCTGTTTGTATGGCTGCGTAGTTATTAGTTTCTTCTTTTTTGGGTTGGCTTTTGGTCCTGACTGCATGATCGCTAGTATCCGTGCATGAAAGCAAGTGGGAGCTACTGTAGAGGTGACTAGCAAGCAGTCTTGTGAAAAACCGTGTTGATTAATCATTCTTTACTATTTATTTATATTGTACTACTATTTTCAGGCACATGTGCAGCTGTCAGAGAGGAATTCTTGAAATACATTCCTTCATTTTATAACTTTCTTTGTAATTTTAATTACAGGTTTCCGATTAAAGCAACATATTTTAATGTGGCAGTTACATTGAAAGAACTTAGGTGGTTCTTCCTGTTGAATGCATCAGAGCTTAGCAGCTGTTGCCACAAAAACATTCTGGAGATGCCCATTTTCTATAAAGTGTGCTACACCACATGCATCAGGACTTCTGTGTTTGTATGGAAGCAAAAGCCTTTAAAGTACAGAGTCCTGTTGAGTTCTGTAAAACATTATATTTACCGTAAGTTAATGTACTGCTATGTGCCTGACAAGTCAATTTTCAGAACGTAAAATAATAGTAGTATCCATATTTCTGCAGGATAGCTTCTGGACTCCTTAACAGGTATCAGTGAAACCATCAGTGCAGAGTACGCAATTACAGAGGGGCAGCGAGTGACTTGATGTGGCATCACTTTTGCCAGGGTTTTTGGAAATACGTGCTTTTTAATAAAGTACATTTGACCTTTCTTTTGCTTCCATTTGGCATAAGTTCACAATGTCATTTCAGTCCTAAAAGAAGTAGAGGCAATGTCTGTAAACCACAATACATTATTATATACCACTCCAAATTGAAGGAGGTAAGGATAGGGTAGGAAATTATGGTTCTGTTCTATTTTATAGGTGTTTGACCATAAACATGTATTTAAGATATTTTTAACTAGGATATATACACTAAGAGCATTCCACGTTAAGAAATCATCACAAGATATTTCTGATATGGAATCTACATACAAAAACCACATTTGCTTCTTGTGAATAGGATGTGTTAGACCTGGAAAACCTGAAGAAGAGCTTTTGTCTGAGGTTGACGTGAACACCTCTTTCTTTTATTCACTGTTAAGCAGTTTTTACTGTTCAGATGCTGACAGACAATAAACGTGTGCTCTGTTTTCATTCTGTGGATACTTAGCGCTCTCATGTTGAGCTGCAGTACTTTTCCTTTGCAGCTGTAAACCTACTTACAGTCCCCCTCATTATAAAAGCAACTTCCTTGTCTCAAGGAAAAATACTTTGAAGTAATAATGCTGTTCTAATGTATTGATAGAAGTTTGCGTAATTCCATTATCTCTTTAATGGACATTAGTTTAGATAGAGCTTTTCCATTGTCCTCTGGTCCTTTCATCATGAATTGGTTAGCTCGGTTGTAAATGAGTCAGTATCTTATTTCTTCAAAGAGAGATGTCTGTCAAGAGGGTTGAATATTCTGGGAGTAATCTTTGTTAGGCAATATTCTTTTCTTGAGTTTAAGACAGCTGTAATTATAAACATCTCACAAATTGTTTTGTTAATAGACATGATTCCTAACAGCAAATATCTTCATATTAGCGTTGGAGATTTTATTTCTATTACCGTTTAGGCAATTCTTTCATGTAGGTGCAGAAAGAGTCTCTAACTTTGTATTGTGGAAACACCATTTTTACATAATAATGCCTTTTGTCTTATAGAATGTTACATGAAGCCATTTATTTATATTAAATGTCTTCATACATATTTGGTAATATTCTTATATATGTATTTTCATTGTAGTCAACCAGTGGAAATCAAATACCTTGTTTGCTTGTTTCTTAGAAATTGTGAGGTACGTTTCTTTTTTTTGTGTTAATTTAAATTATTTTGGTTTAAAAAAATTTTTAAAACATTTCATTTGGAAGTATCGCTCAGGTTTTGACTATTAGATTTAACACATGATTGCATTTGGTTTGCTCATCAAAAGTGGAGAACATTTAATATTTATTCATAACAAAAGTATTAGAGAAGCTGTCAATAAATTTTCTGTCATAATTGAATCATAGGATATCTAAATTGTTGATAATATGATCTGCTCGTTAAACAAAAGTGTCTGGAGAAAATGATGGATTAATTGACTGATGGCTAAGGTTTCTCTCAAATATAATGGTTTACCCAGTTTGATTTGATTTGTGTAAAATAACTTTCTCTAATAAACAATTTGCTCAGAGGCAATAGAAGAAATGAATGGTTATCAAACCAAACTTAATTAGTCTATCCTAGATTGATATTACTTGGGGAGTCTTCGTTTTAATTGTGGAGGGCTGGATACAAAGAGTTTGGTTCATTATATTTTTCCTGTATAAACACTATTGTGTAACTACCTATGGAATATAACATGTGAATTCATTTTAATAAATGCTTGTAAAGTGGATTAGCTAATTATGCCAGGCTAAAAATGATTCCTTTAATTATTTTAGATATTTAACTAGTACTTCAATTTTATTATTGTTAGTCTGTAAACATAATTTGTATTAGCTCTGCCAAACTAATTAGAATATATAACTTAAACAGTTTCAGCAGTTTTGTAATGCTCATAGTGGACTCTTCTCTAAAAATCACACTTCCATTTTCAAAATATTCCAATGATGAGGAAATTCTTGGCATAGAAAGATTTTTGAAATGTGAGGTAGAATAACATTTTTCCTGAAAAATACAATTTCAGAGAAGTCGATATGGTTCAAGACTCTCGAATGTTTGTCAAGGGAAGGAAAATAATCACTTTTTTTTCCTCAGAGGTGGGGTCAAATTAAATGTAAATCATTGAGTAACGTAATTCCCCGAGGTTCCAGGTCAGTAGATTATCCATGTATAATATAAAACCCAAATACAGTTAAACTCCACTGTTTTCAAAGGTTAAGCACATGCTTAATTGCATTAGTAAATGAAAATGTGCACATTCAAACTAGGAAGAGTTGGTCTTAAAGGCTTCCCGTTAATTTAGTCTAAATAATTTCCTCTTTCCTTTAAAAAAAAAAAAAAGAAGGAATTTTCAAAACATCTGTAGAAGGTTTACAAGATTGTAATATAAAATGTACATGAGAGGCCTGTTGTTTGAAGCTGAGGAAGTGTGGAAAGCAAGACGTTATTAGTGAAGAGTAATTTCGGTGTTCTTAATTATATTCCTTCGTGATTAATCTCCGGCTTATAAAAGCAGAAATTAATCTGTTTTATTGTTTCTTCTCGCACATGAAGTTTTCATTTTGACAGTCTGTTACCTTAGTTTTCTTTAGATAGTGTAGGAGACTTGGGGTTTATAGATAACTGAAAATCCAGGGAGGAAATAAGGACCATCTTTTTTTGTTTTGTCTGTGTGTAGTCATTGAAGGTAGGTTTGTGTTCTGACTTTGAAAAGTAAAGATTTATGTGCATAAATTTCCCCTCTGAAGACGTCTGTCCTGTCTCATCTATTTGAGTGACAGAAAACTGCTCCAAAATGGCAAGTTAGGCATATCACTGGAGTGGAAGCAGTATCAGCCCAAAACTTTGGTATTATCAATTAACATATTCTCATGAATTCTTTCTGATCTATGGCTATTTTTACTTTTCTTTATCTCCTGATTATCTAGCCATGGAAAGAATAGTTCTTTAGCAGGTATACGTGTATACCTCGCTAGTATGACTCGCTGTGAGCCTCAAAGAGGATTTTGAGAGCAAGATCCTGAGACTATATAGTAGTCTTTAGAGTATTGTAGATTGATGAAAATAAACTTTAAAGTCTAGCAAGTCCCTGGATACTACCTACGTATCAAACTTGTATCAGTTAAATCTCATTAAAGTCAGTCTCACAACTACCTTGAGATTGAGCCAGCGTTTTCACTTCAGGATTTTGGGAGCTCCTGTTACACGGCTCGTCTCCTTGTTCATGGTGGCAGGAGAATTCCTCACCCCCCAGGAACTACAGGAATTCCGTGCTAGTTTTGGAGGTCCAGGACTAAACCTTGCTCTTCTGCTCAGATCAACAGAATTTCTCCCTCTGGCTTTGGAAAAAAAAATCACCATTACTTTTTTAAAAATTTTGATTTGGTTTGATTAGAATACCAACATCAAGTATCTGCTAATGAAGAAGCACTGAACATTGTTCTTGTGCCCACTGGTGGACCTCCTGCTGTGACTCAACAGTGCAGGAGAGAGACCGTGTGGCCACTGAACCAAATCCACAAAGCAGACTCTTGAGGATGTGAACATCTTTCTGCTGAAAATACTGTGTGATGTTGCCCTCTCATGCTCGGCCATTAAACCTCTTGTTAGAAAACTTGACCAGGTGCTTGAGTCTTTCCAAAAAGATGAGAAGTCTTGTCAGCCTACAGTAGCATAAGACCTGCAAATTCAAAGACTCCAAGAGCCAGGAAAACAAAGGAAATAGGGTGTCTTACAGTGCAGCAGTTTATTTTCGTGATGAGCACGTAGTGTAAAAATTAAGGCTGCAAATTAGATTCATTGATCCATCCTGAGTATTCTTTTGCACTGACATCCTTGTAATATGAATTTCTTCTACAACCTCGCAGCACGGTGCTGGTAACGCCAAGGTTGCGGGTTCGTTCCCCATACGGGCCACCACCTGGAGTACCGCGTCCAGCTCTGGAGCCCCCAAAATAGGAAAGACATGGGCCTGTTGGAGCAGGGCCAGAGGAGGGCCACAAAGATGATCCGA
>RSEF01000013.1:2850739-2902317 GCA_003993805.1 Himantopus leucocephalus | reverse complement strand
AGGGCAGGGGGTTGGAACTGGATGGTCTTCAAGGTCCCTTCCATCCTAAACCATTCTACGATTCTATGTTCTGCACCTCCTCTTCTGCATATAACAGGTAAGCAGCTGGAACACTTCCCCCAGGAAGTGGAAGGCTGCTATTTAGTTTGTGTTAAGCTTGGAGGGTTCAGGTCTGCGTCTCGTAGCTGGGAAGGGGTTGCCCTAACTGCTAGACTGCGAGCCACCCTGGGCTGAAGTGGCCTCTGCTCTTCTTGTTCGGTCAATGCTGTTATGCAAACAAGAGTGATGGGTTGGAAGGAGAGCAAGGTGGCACCTCTGTACACAGAGGTTGTCTTCTTTGGAGTGGAGGGAGGTCATCTTCGCACTGCAAATTGTTTATGCATCTATATTTAACACTCATTGATTTACAAATAAAATCAAATGATCCTTAGATAGGGATCATAACCAATATACTAACCAACAAGGACATCAAGGAGAAGAGTGTAGCGAGATTTCATAGCAGTTCCAACTAATATTTGTAATTTTAAAGATTCTTAGCACTAATTTCTTTTGATTAGTAAATTATAACATTTTCCTATACAAATCATTATTTCATTAGGCAATTTTACTCATTCTAAAATAAATCAAAACAACCCTTGTATACAAATTTCTGCCTTACAGGCAGGAAATGAAGAGAGATTCTTTGACTTTTTGAAAGCCTTTAAGATTCCGGATAGTTAGTGTTTTTTTAATAAAAAAGGGAACAAGTATAAATCATAGAAAAAATTTTAGTTGGATCAGAAATGCAAGGTTTTTTCTAAACCATTTAAGTGTTGATATCTGAAATGAATCAAAGAAATACTGAACAGTATACGTGTTAATGTCGGAAGTGATCTTGAAATATTTAAAATACTTAAAGCATGAAAGTAATTTGCGTTAAAACTATATTAAACTTGTATTTTCTAATGTTTAATCTTTAAGCAAGGGTAAATACAATTTGTAGGTCAAGTTCTAAATTTGTACTAATGAAGATATATGCGTTATATGCTTAACTCAGGTTATATGCTGTTCATCACCATATCCAGTGTTCTGAATAAGAATGTTTCCCTTCATTGAATGCTCAGCAAATTCTTAAGGTGTGATATAGTCTAAATATTTGTAGTCTATATGTTTATTCAACCATACTGTGTATAGTTTAACATGTATAAAATTTCATGTTCTGTTGGTGTTGCAGTTATCGTACCATCCATAATATACAGCAAAAGTAATGGTGGTTTATTGGAGGGGTTTTTATTTTTTTATTCTGATAGTTCCAGCTAGAGAGTTTCAGCACACACTTAGGTAGAGTTGTGGTGCTCATTGTGCTTCCCAAGCAGTGTTTTATGGGAACACACATAATTCCTCATTAAAGATATCTAATGCAGATCTTAAGGCTTCTCTGCATTCTCTGTTTTCTCTGTTATACCACTGCCAGGCCATAAGCACATCTAATAATCTGTCCTTGTTTTCCTGTCTGCTAAACAAAGCGTACGAAGTGAACATCTTGTATTAATGTTGTATTTTACAGTCAAGGATTATGACCCTTCATGGACATCTCTTTTCACATCGGGGTCTTGTGGGAGCAAGGTAGAACTCAAAAAAAAAAAAAAGTTGGCATATAACAAATCATAATTCCCTATGTAGTTATTTTCATTTTAAAAGCTAACCAGTTGGTTATTAATTAGAAGAGCAACAACTTTGGGTTTACTGTGCTTTGTGATTTTTAATGATCTGTGGTGAAAACTGATTGCATTTTGTTAGTATTCCTAGCTTGGTATTAAAGCCTATCACAGAATGAGCCTTCTTTTTCTCCAATATGACATCCCGTCATCCCTCCTGTCATCTCTCGGTACAGTAAAATTGCAGGCAGCGTTACGTAGCTTGTCAGTATACGTAGCGCAGCCCTGGCAAGAGCTGGTCTTAAATCAGTTGTTTGTGCTGATAAGTGAGCTAACTCTTCTGAGAGTTAATCAAATCCATATTGCTCATGCAAATCCATGTGCAATACTCTTATTTTCTTCATCAATTTCTAGGCGGGCGCACAAAATACGTGCATAGTTACATAGGTAAGCATGCATAAATAAATTGAGCTGTCTCCATTACAAACTGGGAACACCGTGTAAGTGCTTTGGTAGATCAACTCAAAGATGACAAGACTGAACAGTCCTGTACCACTTACAGACAACATGACAAAACTTAAGCCATTTTTGCTTTTGTAATTTAGAACCCGCTGAGTATAGAGATTCTTTCCTCATCCTGACGCCTGTGAGTCTCTCATTTATCTTGGTAATGTATTCTAAACTAGAGCAGTCTTTTTGTAGTTAGATTGGCAAGCCAGACCAAAACTTTAAAGTTATCTGCTTAAATAAACTCACAGTTAGTTATACAAAACTAGTATTTTCACCCTTGGCCGTCTTTGTACCTTATTTAAGATTTACCTTCGCACTTTATTATATAGTTACTTGCAGGCTTCCCTGGAAGTTGGGCTCCACACATGTTGGTTTCATGCTTTTCCTCGGGATACGAGTAACTGTTTAAAAGGTTGAAGAAAGTAATTAGTTTTAGGATTGAACTTGATAAGTTTATGAATGAAGTAATACGGTCTGGTTGCCTGAAGTAGCAGCGGTCTGGATAAAAAGCCAGGGGAAGCCTCTTTCAGGGCTGTGTGCTGTACTCCTCTGTCCATGTATGTATATATTCAAGCATACAGTGGGTTCTCGTTTAAAATACTGTATAGATAATTAGCAATTAATTTGCTTTAGGCTTTGGGGAACCTTTGGATGTCTCTTGGTTCCCTGTATACTGGCCTTGTATTCAGCAGCAGCTGTAAAAATCATCCTTGCTGGGTGAAGTTCAGAATAAAATAAAAACAATCCTTGTAATACTTCAGTCATATAGTAAATGGCATTTGGGGGTAAATAGAGGAGGCGACTGCAAGCTTTAATGGAAAAAGGATTTTTAAAAGGATTGTGTCAAACATAGTACAATAACTCTAAAATAAGAAAGGGGGTTAAAGATGCAAAAGTGAAAGAATGTGCTCTTACCTGTTGCCAAATGTTTTTTCATGTATGCATTATAGCTCTTTTTTGTAATGGTCAGTGTTACCCTTATTGTGTACTGTTTACATGTCTGACTTCTTGTTTGGATTTTACTTGGTGATTTGGTATTAATTTTTAATGTGAAAGCACTTAGCATTAGGAGTTTGACATTTTGTCTGACCTTAATCACCAAGAGGATCATGAGAGGTTTATTCAGTGGGAAGAGAACTGTTACAGCTCTGACAGAAATGATGGGAAATAAGTAAACAGCCTTTTAAATCTTCACCAGAAATCAATAGAGTTTAAAGATGATGGACGTTGGTGTTTTTTGCTGCTTAAGGACTTCAACCTTTTACGGGAAAATATCTTCTCAAAGTGTCAGCATTTTTTCCCCGAGCACAATGAATCACCGCTGCAAATAGAACACTCTGCATAGAACACTTCATCATTATTATAAAGATGATGTTATATATGTCTCTCTATGATAATGCAGATGTTTTGTATTTTTACACATAAAAGTCTGGTGCTACTTCGTAACATTGCTAATTAATGGATGGTGCAGGTCAGCAAAATAATTTTATGTGTATTTGATAATATTTAAAGTGATGAACTCACGTCTTTATTCTGTCGTTATAATGGCTGCTGTTTATAACTTTTTCCGTTTTAGCTGTTTTCCCCATGTCGATAGAAATAGCTTTCTTTAAGTGAGTTCTCAACTACTTTTAATAACTGAGAATAAAAGCTACTCTAAAGTCATTGCATCAGCAGTCATTTAGAAACGATGCAGGTTTTGAGCAGTTGCACAACAAATTGTATAGTTTTGCTTTTCATGAATGATTTATTAGACGCTAGGATGGTACAGTATTTAGCAATATATCCACAAACAGCACTATTCAGACCCAAGCGTTCATGCATTTGCATCATCATCAATCATTTGTTGTGCTATTTGGGTTTTTATTATACAGTATTGGATTCCATTTTAAAACAACTAAGTATACAGTAAATTATATTCAAATATAGTAAAGTTGCTGTTAAATAGTAATTGAGAACTTGACTTTCAAGCTTTCAGTTAATTTGTTTGCATCCTTATGCAGCCATTTACTCTGAATAAAGTGAAGGGGATTTAATTTTGATTTGTAGACAACCTCTTATATTGAAAATAACTGTAGTGACTGTAGTTTTATGCTAATATCTAAGCGTGCCACATATACTCTTAGACAAAATCGTCCCTTAAGACTTCCTGATATGAAGTGATCTTTGATTTAAGGTTGCAGTACTTTGGCTACGACTGTGTTCGATGATTATTAAACTGGGGTTATTACATAGGAGCTGATGGAATATTTTCAGTAGTTTATCTCAATTGATTAGCCATATTGAGTACAGAGGGGCGAAAAACATTTAAAGCAGTTCCTCCTTGTGTCTCGTGAAGCCGCCTGCGTGTAGCTTTGTGCTTTTCCTGGTGTCGCGTAGTGGTGGAGCCGGAATATAGCCCGATCAGATGAACGCGTCGTCTCTGCAGGGTGCTGCGAAATCGGACCTCCGTCAGCAAACGGCTTAAGTGTGCGCTTAATTTTAAGCACAGCTGCAGCCCTCCTGAAACCTGTGGGATTATTTACCTGTGCGAAGAGTGTGGGTGTGCGAATAGCGTTTATGTTGTCTCGTTAGCTAGCGAATGCATGGCAGAGTACCCAAATTTGAGAACAGTGCATGGAAAATCTTCCTTATAGGACAGCTCTAGAGACATTTTCCTACATTATGTTCCAGTATGTGGATTTTGATGGCAGTAGGCAGTCTTGCTTTCCTTCAACATAAAGCTAATCTCTAAACTAACAGAAATGGCAGTGATATTTCAGGACTGGAACCTTATTTTCGGATGAGTTTGTTGTCTTTAAATATAAATACTCATTTTTAATAACTAATAATGCACAGCAAAGAAGCATAGAAAAGGGAAATACGCATATAATATGACAGCTCTTTAGCTCACGTTAAGTAGTTGAGCTAATCATGTCCTAGGTTTGCCGTTGTTAAGTAGATAATTTTGCTTACTTTGTAGAAGATTTTTATCCATTCAGGGATTCTTGCTCTGTGATGACAGGCTGAAGTTTTCCCTTCAGTTCTTTTTCATTATTTTAAGAAGAAAGGCATGAATACGTGACTCTTTCAGGTCCAGAAGTTTGGGCTTCTTCGGAGGTTTTCCCTGAACAGCAAGCACTTCTCTTAATGTTTTTCAGCCTTTCGGCATCACATACTTAGCGTTTTAATATCTGCAATATATTAATGTTGAATATGGATTTCCATTACTAGCCTTTTTTTGATGATTTCATAGAGTTTTACTAAAGGTGGATAAGCTTTCTGTGGATCGATTTACCATTGAATGCTTCAGTAGCACGCTGCAAACTTTATATTTCTCACTTTATTTTTTTGTTTTTACATCCATTTATGAAGAGTGTGTTACCTTAAAAAAATTCACCTCCTTTGGTCTGGAGGTTCAGAATTTTTATTTGGCTTATCTCTATAATAGTGCCATGGTGAGATGATGACAAAAGATTGTGTTAGAGTGGCTTAATTGCTCAGCACCTGAGGTATAGCAATCTATTATCTGAGACTTTCTGTCCCGTTGCAAATGGGAAGTAAAAAAAATGTGTGAACATTAACCACCTTTGTATGGAATGTCAGAGATTCTCTCGTAACTGCAGTTACATCTGTTTGAGAGAGAGAACTCCAAATAGAACGGATGTGCAGACGGGCCGTGAACACGAAGTGGAGACCTTGTCTGGCTGCGTTGGTGAGCCCTGGGAATGAGCGCTGAGATAGGAGGGGATTGATCGCCATAAATATGGATGGGGAAGGGAAGGGACGGGGCTGGAAGTGCTGGAGAGGTAAAAGAGCTTTTTAAACTAAGGATGCTCTTGGCACAGGAACAAATGGATATGGCTATCAATAACCTTTGGCTAGAAATTCAAAAATGGTTTCTACTTATCCAAAGATGGAGGTTCCAGAACAGCCTCCCAGAGGGGGAATTGTGGAGGGAAAATGATTAACAGATTTTAAAATGAGGTTTGAGCGATTTATAAAAGGATTAAGTGACGTGGTTGCCTGTATTGGTAAGAAACTGTACTCGGCATCCACAAGGTCCCTTCTATATATTTTAGGTCTCTTTGTATACTTTAACTGTTCTTTCCCAATGTAATCGCATAGAAGTTAATTTTAGATTTCCCTTTTAAAATCTTGTGTTGACACTTGGGAATCTATGAATATAGAGTGTATATGTAATAAGATTTTTGTCTCCTTTTTTGGTCTGAAAAATGAACTTGAAAATAACCTCTAACTCAAAGATAATCAGGTTGGAGAGAAGGGGGACTTCTTCAGAAGGTAGTCATGTTTCTGCAGATGGAACGCCCTCATTGAGTTAGCTGGAAAAATGCAACTGGCTGGCATTATTTTTTCACTGCCCGTTTTACTTTCTGAGCTACTGTCAATGATTGCCTTTTGCATAAGGAGTACAATACAGGAGGTCAAAAGAGGATTTTATTAACCTGTGCTCTGTAATATAAGTCAAGGTACTGGAAACACTATTGAAAATACTATTATTGTTCTCCAGTGCACCCCAACAGGTAATTGTGGTGCCAAGGATATCCAGGAGATTACTCTAGTGCCTCATGTTCAGCTTGTGAGGAAAGAAAGACTAAAAAAAGCACACAATACGCATCTGCAGTAAATTTCTGCTTCTTGCTTTTATTTTTGAGTGATGGAGTTGGCTGCGTGGCTAGAAGTGTGAGATTTGGTACGGTTACCGTGGCACTGCTGGACATTTGGTCCAGTGGTTTTTCTGCTCTATCATCTTGGACTTTTGTTGGACTGTAAGCCACTTCCTTCTGCGCTGGAAACGGTGGTTTCCGTGTGGGGTATGGAAGAGGGTCTTATTTTTACTGGTCTTCTGGATGAAATCATTTAACTATTCTTCTGTAGCGTGATGCTTGTTATATCATTGCTTGCCTTAGAAGTGGTTTGTTGTAGTAATTTACAGATGTCTTTAAAATGTATATATTGTGTGTGCGTGTCATTAAAAGACACCGAGACGACTTTGATGCACGGTTAAATTCAGCGTTACGAAGGAAGGTGACTGAAAAGTGTTGATCCTTCCTCATTTCAGCTTGGTTGGATATTAATGGGTAACACATTTTGGATCGACGCACTCTTATTGATCCCGGGATTTAATAGAATACAAAAGCGAAGCAAAAAATATCTGACAGGACAAAGAGAGCAGTCTCTTTCCTGAATGAAAGAGTGGCAGGGTTGTAAACTCCGCCGCTGACAGTTAAACGGAGAGAGCGGATGTTCATGCTTGTCGCTGTGATGTTAGAGGTGCGGCTCATTTGTCAGTGAGCGGCTGTAATACATGCAGTACATCTTCATTAACCAGGCATGCAGCACGCCGCCTCGTGTTTCCGCATGAGCTGTGGCCGGGCCATAATTAACCTTTTGAACCTGGATTTGTAACAGAATGTAAAATCAGCTGAGGTTATCAATTACAGTCACACTCAATTGATAGTTGCCCAAAGAGGGTTTCTCATGAAGAGAAAGACATTATAATTTGCTCATTTCCTCAGAAAGTAACAGAAGTACTTACGAAACATTAAATAATAAATAAAAGTAATATCTAATTCATAGCTTGAATATCGCCTTGTTTTGGTGTGTTGTAGGCAGAAGGTCACGGGCAGTAGTGTGTCTGTCGTTAACAGGGCTCACAGATAAATTTGTTAGAAACCTGAATTAGGAAATGCTTTATAAAAAGAGATCCACATTTTTTAAAACGAGAGAATGTTATCAATGCTTTGAGATTTTAATATGAACGTTTCAATCCATATTGCAAATGCTTAACCCTTCAGTCTGTGGAAAACTAGTTTTACATACTTGAAGGACTTCAGAGTCCATGTATTTGTTGTAGCTTTTAAACAAAATAATGAATTAAAAACAGTGTTTGAGATTATTATCCTTCAAGTCTATTAACTGTCCTCAGATAAACTGAATTTATATAATTTTTCTATTAGTACTCAATGATGATGCTTTATAGCTACTTACTTTGTTATACACAAAGCAAATTATAGTCTAGTTAGATTTAATTTTTTATCGTTACACCGTACTGTATGAATATGGAGAGTATTTTTAAACAAACTTTTTACATTTGTTTTCCCTGTAATATACGTCATTCATCATAAAAATGAATGAGGCTATCAGTCAAGGATTGACTGCTTTTTCTTAGGCTGATTGCTGCTGTCACCAGTGTTTTACAGATCTGGAAGGATTTCCCTTTAAGAGTAGTTTTTCATTATTATTCTGTGAATATAGACAGTAATTTATCTGTCCACCCCTGCAATATCTTATGATAGAGAAAAAAATCCTATTACATGTCCATAATATATAGAAGATTTTTAGCATGCGCTTCAATAGTTCTTATTCGCTCTTTTCTCTTGTTAGTACTGAAAATTCGATTTTAAAACCTACTTAAACAAATAAACACAGAATTACTAGAATATGTCATATTTGAAAGGCAATAAATGTTATTTTCTTGAGAAGACTTGTAACATACTTTCTGTCTTTCACATATTATTGTCTTTACCTACTAATAATACCCATATCCCATGCATGAGCAATCTTTTTTTAAACTTCCCTTAATCTTCTTCCTTACTTCTTTTTCTGTAAGTATGGATTTGTTAACTGGCTTAAAGATATTTGCGAGATATTTTTAATTAAGGCTGTCCATCAGCAAACAAGTAAAGGGCCTTTAGGAGACCATTTGTCCTCTCAAGAAAGGAGCCTTATAAAGGTAGGGGTTTTTTTTACCAGCTCACAATTTAATCACAGTCTTATTTTAAAAAATAGTATGAACCTTGTGTAAGAGTAGTCCATCCACGGTACACGAATTCAAAATGTTACGTTTCTTTCTGTATCCTTACTTGTTAGATTTGGAAAAGATAAAATTGTGTTTAATTCTCTTTGGAGAAATTACTGATTCCTGTGTAGAACATAGGAAGAACACCTGCACTATAAAATTCAAGTAACGTAAGTTTTTACTTAAAAANAAAAAAAAAAAAAAAAGGCACCAAAAAACCAACCAAGCAAAAAGAAAATTATGTAATTTTGTTTTCAATCAGGATTTAATCATGTAAATTTTCATACTCTGCTGTCTCCACAGAAGTTCACTGCCCACTCTGAGTGTTATTTTTCCAACTTCAGGTCTGTCCCCTTTGTTGTTTAGAAGAAGAGTGTTACAGTTTGCATAGGGTGCTGCAGGATTGCATGAGCAAACGAAGAGACATGTTGGGAATGAGATGGCAGTGATAAATCCGGGGGGCGGGGGTGATTTGTTTTATTTTCTAAAGCAAATGCATTAAGCCTGTGACCGCATGATACATCTTGTGCAACTGTTGGTTTTGAAGTCTGTGGAGGGAAATCAGTATTTGTTAGTTTAGATTTTATATGTCCGGCAAGAATTCTTAAGGGCTGTATGGAAGCACTCACAGAAGATTGCCTTTACCAATTACCAGTGCACGAAACGTCACCCAAATTCAATTCTGAATCTTTGAAATCAATTCAGAAATATTTTATTGCCTATTGAATTTCTTTCTCTGTCATTCCTTTTTCCGTCTTTTCCTTGTGTCTTTCTGGTGAATGAATGACTTCATAATATATTTACTAAAAGATATTATGAAGAGTTGCTTCAATAATAGTATAAAATGCAGTGTTAAAATAATTATCCCTCTCAAACGCATTTGCACATAGGTGATACCTGCATTATACAAACAAAAACCTTCCAGTTCTTTTTTCAGCTTGTGCAGTCACAAGCTCAAAATCTTGGATAAACAGGATTCCTTAATGTGCTTATTTATTCTTCTTTTTCCCACATCTTAATTACGGAAGGGGAAGAGTTTTCCCCACAAATGTATTCAATACAAACTAGGCTTCCATATCTGAACAATATTTTCTTTATCACGCTTCTGTTACAATATGTAAGATACATGAATGGAAAGGCCCATTGGCCTAATTTTTCAAAGCAATGAGGATTATTAATGCCATGGAAATCAGCAGGAATTCAACACACCTGAAAATCAGATTGCTTAATAAAAGGATCTCTTCTCTTGCATTTGGGAACGTAAAAATTCTTTAATTCTCAGATTTATCATTTCAGGCTCTCAAAGTTCATTTCTTCCCTCAATCTGAGGGTGATTTATGGTTGCTCTGTTACAGATCAAATAGTTTCATCTTTCAAACTTGCTGCACTTTCTCTACCATTTCTATCACTTATGACTTTGACTCTCAAAATAAGGCAAGATAAGATGAATGTGTGTGTATATAAGAATTCTCAATTGGACCCACCCACAGGTATCTGAAACTTTACAGTTCTCAAAGTTTAATGAATGCTTATTGTGCTCAGCGTCGCAAATCTGAAAGGTCAAATGAAAAACGAAAGTATTATTCCACTCCTTTTTCATTGATTTTTTTCATCACTGCCACTACTGGTAAAAAGGGGGTGGGGGGAAGAAAAGAAAAGGATAAATCCTTGTGTCCAAAAGTTTGTGACTGATACTGTGGGTTTGTGTTGTGTGAAACAATCTGAAGCAAACTTTTCAAAAGTGGCATTGTCTGATTAAAGGGAAAGATAAAACCCAAACCCCTAACCTTAAACTCCAGCATCTATACTGTGAATGAGGATTTACTCAGCACCTGTAATTCTGTAAGGCCAAGAGGCTTTTTGCACAATTCCAGTGGGAGGTCCATGCTGGGATTGGTACAAGCCCCTACGGTCGCTGCTGCCTGACTCTTTACGCTTCACAAAATGTGAGTGGGGAGTGTTGGGGGCGGATGCGCGTGCAGTCACTTAGGAGAACTCTGTGCTATATTTTTTTGCTCCTTCACAATGGACTTTTCAATCCTAAGTCATAATTTTGAAGATAGTTGAAATGTGCTTACTAGCGTGGTTAAAGCAATTGTGTTCTGTTGTAGAAGACAGCTGTAGAATCATCACCAGAGACAGTTCTGTGTTTGTAAATTGTCCCCTTCTGGTAGTACAGCTGGCTTCAGCACTCACTTAGAAGAACGCAAACCTAAAGAAAACTTAGTAGAATCGTAAGTAATATTTTGAGGGTTCAGTTAGTTCTGAAGATCAGATAAAACCCCATCACGGAGAAGATTTTCACTGAATATGCAAGTTCCCCTGTTCACAAGGTCTGCTTTCTGGTGGTTCTTACATCACATCCATGTCTTCAAAAGCTCTATAGAAGGACTTAAAAATTCTTTCACTCTAATTCTGCTGCTATCAAAGGTATGAGATACTAGCTGCAAGATGACCACACGTTCTCTTATTCTTGCCTTCTGTTTGCATATCCCATAAGTAGTGTGTGAGGTTGAAGACGGGATTTGGTGCCGTGCCCGGCGTGTTGCCCACACCCAGCAGTCCCTCCCAGCTAGTACAGTCGTCTCAGCGTCGGCAGTTTGAGCTATCAATGTTACATCTGCCCATCTCTTTGAGTTTAAAAAAAAAAAAAGAAAGATCCTAAAGCATATCTTAACCTGCACATGCTCAGATAATCAATAGCCCAAGGTAGTGTGCGTCTTTTGGGTTTTTTCTAGTGAATGTCGTGTCCTCTTGAAGATGTTTTTTAGCTGTCCCCTAGCTTGGATGATGACTTCAGTGGCCGTGTGCGTTACCCAGCATTAAATGTAGGAGTATCTGTGGGAGACAAACACATTCCTGATTTCACCCTTTCATTATATTTCCAGGGAAGTAGTGGAGGAAAAAAATATCTTTTGTAAGAAAATGAGTGTGCTGTTTCCAATATCCACGTAGTTGGCACACATGGGGAATGCATGCAGGCAGAACGGACACACCTGCGTGCCTGGGTGTGCGATTCTAGCACGGTTGTTTCCTAATTTGTGTATTCCTTTAAAGATTCCAGGATACAAACACATGCAAATAACTACCTTAATGTAACAGAAGTAAGCGGCTGTGTAAGTTGGAGAAGATAACCCTTTCCTTTATTGTGGTTTGATGGTTTTAGTTTGTTCGAAGCAAAAGGCAGGAATCTGCACTAAGCTATTGTAGTCTATTATGGTGAAACTGAGTCTAAAGGCACAGGTAGATGCTGGATGCTTCAGACTTCTGTATAAAAGTGTTCTCCCTCTATTCTGAGGGATGCTGAGAGCAGCTATGCGTTAGTGTTATTTGAGGGTGACTGTTTCTTTCCCGTCTGTACTGAATTGTGCTGAGAAACGTGTATAAGAAAGCTGTGATAATGAGCAGTACAGTAGAGAGAGGTGATTTATGATCCCTGTTTCTGACAGCTATAGTGCCGAGATTCCCAGGGTATCCGATCACTGCATTAGCATGCTGACAGCTCAGCATTTAGGACATTATGGTAATTTATCCTGCATATGCTGTCACCTGCACTGTCAGAGTTTCTTTTTAATGATGGTATAACTATTTTGTTTGTTTGTACTGCATTCTTTTCATTTGGCTAATGTCTTCTCATTAGATTGCACCTAGTAAATGAGAGTAATTAAGTGTTTCCTATAGCTCAGATGCAATGATTAAGTTGCAGAGTTGGTGCTGATTATGTTTTGTCATTTATCTCTATTAATCTGAGAATAATCCAGATGATAAACACATGTAATTTTTTAGCTAATGTTCAATAGATGAAATTTATAGCTTCTCAATGGAGCCAAACAGTAAGTGTGCATTTATATATGAATAGTAAGTTATTGTACTTGTATTTCTGTTAAATAAACATAAAATTATCCGTGCAACTAAGGAAAAAAACATCTACTGAATGTAGAGGTTTTCACCTTTTTTAAGTGTATTTTTATATGGGAAACTGCTATTCATAATTCATAGTTAAGTGGCCGTTTCTTTTTATTCTGCTTTCTCCAGTATCTACATAGAGAATCCCGTGGCCGTATTTTTGAGGATTTTTCCTGCGGTTGTTGTCTGTATTTGTTACTATTCATTCTGGAATACAAAACTCGTCTCTAGTAGCAAAATGTAGTTTTCATATAAACACTTCCAAATTAAAGTATTTGGTTTAAAAAAGAGAAAATTACAGTAATGCATCAAATTAAGCACTCCACAACAATTTGTAACGATTTGTTAACTTGCAATCTGCAGATAGAGAGAGAAAAAATGCTCAAGGGTTTATTTCTTCAACATGCGAAGTTGCAATAATAAAATGGTGATACAAATAATAATGGCAGCACTAAAATTCAGGAGCACCCTGAGTTGTTTGATCATGTTCCTCTGTTTTCCTGGCTCTGTGAACTCCCTAGCGCATTACACTATTTTCTCTAAATATGTAGCTTAGGGAAGGTCGACAGCATAGCCCCATAATTGTTTGGGGGTTATACATCAGAATTCTGATTGGTTTCGAAAGTAGCAAGTTTTGTGTGTCACCAGTTAATAAACTTCGGTAAAAGGTAGAACTTGCAATCAGATGCTGAAGGAAAGACCCTAGACAGTTTGAGATCTCTGTTAAATAGAGTGATATATAAATAAATGTGCTGAACAATTTTTTAACATACTGTACTATATTACTGTCTAATATAGGAATGTTGCCTTTGTTATATCTGCATTCATGTGGTATCTGATACTCTGTTATGTTTTGACAAGTGTCATTTAATCATCTGGAGGTGCAACCAGTAGCCCTTTGTTGCATGCTTCGTTCAGTTTTGCACTTTAGTAGATTTACCAAACACAGAATTACATTTTGCTTTGGAACAGTTCCTCCAATTTGGACAACTTGTTTCTTCCTTGTTGTTTTTCACTGAAATAATTGCTGACCTTTTCTGGGGAAATACCTCCCCAGAGAGGTGTTGTACTGTGTTTCATTTTGGTTCCTCCAGCTCAGGACCCAACCTCCCCCAAAATTGCCATCAGGCTGTGTCACTGCTGGACACGCTCCGGGGCACTGCCCGGCCAGTGCAGGCATGTTTCAAACCTCACTGCTTTTGCTGCATGGAGCTAAATCTCGAAGAGCTGTTTTCTATCTGGAATGACTCTTCTCAATACTGTGAAGACTGCTGAATAAAATCACTCGGATCTGGCATTTGTCCCTGTGTTGAGGTGCCACCACCCTCCCCAGTTGAAGAGGGGGAGACGGTGGGTTCGGACTGCAGGGTGGAGGTGGGTGCAGAGGGAGCTGGGCATAGAAAGTTATGATGAGATTGGGCAGGGTTGCAAAGACAGCTGAAAAAGATAGCTGTCCTGCTGGGGCGGGAGAGGTAGCAGGTTTGATGTGGACAGTCCAGCATTAGTCCATAAATTGAAGGGGGTTTTGTTTCAGTGTATGCGCATTTGTTAGACTTGCTCAGATTTTTCCAGTGAGTCTTCTAGGTGAGTACACGATTATCGAAGGAGTCAGTTTTTATTTTTTAACACATAAAATTGTGTTATTCATACAACTCGGTAGACTGCTAGCTTGAAATGTATGTTAATGGGATCAAATTGTTGTTCATTAACAATTATTTTC
Organism: Himantopus leucocephalus; assembly: GCA_003993805.1. Taxonomy (NCBI): domain Eukaryota; kingdom Metazoa; phylum Chordata; class Aves; order Charadriiformes; family Recurvirostridae; genus Himantopus; species Himantopus leucocephalus. The sequence goes on along the minus strand of RSEF01000013.1, from coordinate 2,887,742 downwards.
TTCCTATGAACATAAATTGTAGGGCATCGGCATTCTTTCTGGAAAAGGAAATAGTCTTCTGTTTATGTGGGTCAGTTCTAGAGTAGGTGCTTAAAATCCTGTGTTCTGAATTCTGTTGTCTTTTCTCTTGGGTGGATCAGGAAAACAGTTGAAGCAGCCAGTGATGGCTGCTGGGCTTTCATTTCTTTGTGACTGGTAAATGAAACACATGCAGCCTCACCAAACTACATGACTAATGACAACCTCCAGTGGCTCCTGCAATCAAAGATTAATTTGCTTTATCAAGTTTAAAGAATAGTAGGCGATAAATCATGTCAAAAAGAAATAATCAGTGGCAGGCTGATGTTCTTTTGCACAGTGGAGGACAGGTGCAATAGAGGATTCATCTGCCATAGACCGTTAATTTTGTTCTCATGCTGTTGTGTTAATCTTAATTATTATTTAGTTGATTTTTAAGTCAAACAGGATGCATTGGCAATTAATATTTTTGTCTAAAATGTATAGTATTGGTGTTTAGCTCCAAAATTAAATACTTGTTTAGAGACTATCACTTGGTATCAAAATATTTTCAACTTAATTCCTTTAATAATTGATAGATAAATTTCATTCCCGGTGTTGCTGTCTTGGAGCACAGTTTAACGTGGACAGGAATAAAAATGTGTCGTACGTATCTAGTGCATACATAATATACCTCTTTTCCGTCCTGTTGATTCCTGTTCAGCTAGATCTCCTCTCTTATTCTTGTGGGAAAAGTACAATGTTAGTCCTCGCAGTTACTCTACTCCTGCCGTTGTTTGAGGTGTTGGCCTCCTAAGTGGAATACTGATGACGCCGGGCAATTAAGGCCTGACCCGCCCTGGGACTTTGTACCATCTACTCTTAGCACAGTTAACGGCACAGCGGAGGAAGCGATCATCATGTTGCGGGATGGAGGTCTCTATGGTTCTCGCTAAATTCAGTGATCCAGAGACAGCATCTCGCTCTCATTTGTAATTACTGAATATAATCATTCCAATTAAAACTGCATTTAAAAAAAATACCGAGATGAAGTCAGCATGAAGTGTGGAAGGCTATGTATAGTGTGTCATTATGGTATTGTATTACACAGTGTGACACTGACTCTGACCTGCATTTGATGGGGAATTGTGCTGCACAGAAAGCAAGGATTGTACCTTTTTATTTTCCACAGAAAATACTAAACACTGGAGCTGCACAATTGATTGTTGACCATTTTCAGTTTATTTCAGTTAAACCGTCGCCCAATACCGTATTTGGCAACAAGGGGTTTTCTTCTGCGTTTAAAAGAATTTTACTGATGGAATAATGCAGATTCTGTGAACTTCCGTCATGCACAGAAATGATGTGATAACTTTATAACAATATTCATAAAGTTATCACATAACTTTATAATAGTATCTATAAAGATATGTGATATCTTTATAATAATATTGATAATAATATTATTAATAACATTATAATAATATAATAAAAAGATAATATGATATCTTTATAATATAATAATTTTACTTATGGTATAATGCAGATTCTGTAAACTTCCGTCATGCACAGCAATGATGTGATATCTTTATAATAATATGTGAGCCCTCTAGTGGCATTCTCCGTGTTCGAAGTGGAGATAGCTAATTGTGTACAAGTGCGTGCAGCAGCGCACGCGTTCCGACAGGAGATGTAGCGGCAGAACAGAATTACCCCTGTGCAGAGGAGTTGAGGGGAGAGCCCAGCCTGCTCGCCTCCGTACCGGCACGGCAGGAAAGCAGGATTCCGCTGCCGCTCTCCCAGCAACTGAGATAGTTGCAAGGAATCTTTTAATACTGATGGAGTTGCATTTTGCAAGGGGAAAAACTGCAAAATATCTAACCAGCTGCCAGTAGTTGGCTCTTGTGTATACCGTAAACGGGCTTATGAGGACACATCTGTCCCAATTTGAGCATATTTGGATTGAAAGATGCAACCCTTAACGTGCAGATATTAAAAGTTACCGTGCATAAAGATTAAAAGAAAAAAACCCAAACTTCTTGTGAATAAAAGAAAAAATATGGCACAAAGGCTGAGCTTGACAAAGGTAGATTTTAAATAAGCCATTAGCAATTTATTGTAGCTTCTGGGCGTACATAGGCTACAGGCAGTGCTGTTAAATGTGGTTTCATTAGAGTGTCGGAGTTAACTACCTACCTTCCTTCCCTTATGCTGACTTTGTATGCCATTAGCCTGTTGGTTGGAAAGACTCAATAGTGAGAGGGAGAGCGGTGTGACGGGTTATATGTTGTGTTGTATTAATAGGTCTGTCTCTTCCCTGTACCGTTTGAAGATTAGTACCCGTGTTCTGGATTGGGCGCTGGCACTCAGAAGGCTGACTGATGCTGATTCCTGATTCCTTAGTCCTGCTAACAGTGCCGGAGGAATTAAAGCAGGGACATATGGGGGACTNTACCTTGCCTTCTGGTTTGGTTTTTTTTTTTTAAAAAAAAAAAAAAAAAAAAGCCTCCTTCACCGTTTATTTTATTTCATTTTATTCTTAGTAACACAGATTTCTGAAACAATACAGCAATACTGCTTCAATTCCTTTGTGCCATTCTGGTGATGCTAGAAAGCTGAAAATGCAGGTTAATCCTCCAGTAAAATCTTGCTACTGGTGAATCTAAAGTGTTGGGGGAAAAAGGCTTTTTACTTACTTGTCTGTATCTTTAATTAGTAAAAAAAATCTATATTGACAATTTTTTCTGGCTCTCAATTTTTATTGTGAAGTTTTAACGTGAATTAGTGATTAAAATTAAAATAGAATTAAATTTGAGTTAACAATAGTGATTTAAATTTAAAATACATAATGGTTAAAAGAGAACTACCTTAAAAATAAGTATTGTAAGAGAATACAAGTGTCTCACCAATTTGGGATGTCTATTGTCAGTGCTGAGCAGAGGGGAAGGATGACCCCCCTCGACCTGCTGGGGATGCTCTGCCTAATGCAGCCCCGTGCGCTGTTTGTCTTTCTGCCATGAGGGCACAGTGCTGGGCTCATTGAAAAGACATTCAGACCTTAAGGTAGGAAATGCCTATAAAGCCATCCTAAATTACATGGTGATGCTGATGGGAAGGAGAAAAGACTACTTCGAAATGTTTCTGAAAAAGCGGAGTCGTGTCTTAGCTGCAATCACACGTACTGTTGGGCATCAGCTATGACAGTACGGAGCATGGCATGATACTGCTGTTCACTTCCACCGCTTCATATTCCGTAACTTGGTATCTTTTTTTACTCTGGGGTTTAGAGTGAGATGCAAACTTGAATTTGAGTTCATAAGGCTGGAATTGAGATAATTGTAATTAAGCTTATTTTACTGGGGTGTTACTCATACATAAGTCAGGTCTTGGCTCCATTTTAATATAAGTGTGGCTCTGGGAATAGATTTGGGGAGCGAGACAAGAGGATTCTCTGTTTATTTGGGGCCAAAAAAGAAAAATATCCCCTTCGCAATTTTAATCTGTAGTTGTATAACTAAAATGGCAGAATTAAGGTATTTCATAAATTTCTTTCAACAGTCCTTAGGAATATAACCCATCATAGCAGCACTTTCACCCTGGAAAAAATCTCTAGCTGTCTTCAAGTTGATAACAGATGAGTGAAGATAGGTAATAAATAATAGTATGGAAACTCTTCTTGTTTGAACATATTTTGCCAAAAGCACTGAATATGAAGTTGGGTGAGAGAAAGGAGAAACATTTTCTGAGTATTACTGACATACTTTATGATGACTTAGTGGAACACCTTACGGCCAACTGTCTCTTTTATTCACAGATGTTCTAAAGCTGTCGGAGCTCCGTTTCTTTCATGCAACAGAGTCAAGAGCTAATTCATTGTTAATTGTTGAATGAACCTTTTTATAGTATGTAGAGTCACCACAGGAGCCACCTGGCTTCCTTAGCTTATGTAGAATGTGCTCAAAAGACGGGTAGCTGACAACCTTAATATTTAAAGCAGTATGACTTGGTTTTGTACGTGGAGGGCTTGAACTAGGAAGGGTGGGGTGGTTTTTTTCCCTTTACGAAAATGTGTATTTCAGTTAAAATAAAAATGCAAATAAACATTTTCTCCGCAGCATCTGCTTCAGGTTTGTGTTAGACTTGGTCAGTGTCTTGTGTACCAGCGTGCGATTTTCATACCTTAATCGGGTTAGTAGAAGGCAGAACAACTAGTTCATCTTCGTGCATCTGCCCAGTGAGAGAGCAGTAATACAGCTGTCTCGCCCAGGCGGTGCAAGGGCCGGCTCAGTGCTGACTCTTGTCTTGTGTGTAAGCGTTTTTCATATCTTGAAATCAAATTTGCAGAACATAGAGCATGTGGGCTATATTTGGTATTTCATTAGATATACAGATCCTCCCAAAATTATTTTTATCAGACTATTCAGACGTTTCTGACATTTGCTTTTGTGTGCTTGTAGAGTAATCCAAAATTGTTAGTAATGTCCTGCTATATATCTGTTTCGTGTACAGGAATATGTTTTTAAAGTACTCAGACTTAAATGGACTTCTGCTAAACATCAGAGGAAGACACACAGTTGGCTGTCTTCTGCACTTGCTGTTTTTCTGAAGCGAGGAGGGAAAAACCTCCTTTTGGTATTTTGGTGATGAGTTCCACGTAGGTTTCATCTGTATCTCCTTTGTTGGAAGAGTCGGTAGTTGGCATCAATTTGGATCAAAAGAACTGCAGTTAGGAAGGCCATGAGGAAGGTTCCATATTATTTCTCCAGAGCATTCTCACTACTGACGAGTTGTTTCTTGAGGCATGTAGCTCTATTGAGAAAAGTCTTCTGGGAACAAAAGTTTTATTTCTGAAGCAAGGGGTTTTATATCAATTTAAGTATTAAATGATTTTTATAGATACCATCTATACGATAGATACCATCTATACAATAATGAGGCGTATCACAAGATATGAAGAAACTTTTTGTATGTAAGTTGATTTAAAATTATATTCTTATTTCATATTTTGTAAGAATATGCACAGGAACCCGATGGTTTAAGTAGCATTAATATAATAGACCATCTCTGAATGAGCTCTTAACAGCACAAGTGCAGTCTAGTTTATGCATTTTCTTTAATAACCAATTTCATTCTAATCTGCTGAACAGCAATATCATTTAGAATATTATTTAGATTTTTAGGTAATCATCTAAATGTCTGTGCTGTTGGAGCTAAAAAATTAGGTTTGCAATATCCCTAAGATAAGGGTGAGTCAGCACCTGGGAGGATGCCTTACTGGATTGCCTTGCTGCTGAAGCGTTTCAGATTCTTTGGCTGTAGAGAGGAGTCGTGTCTGACGGCGTTCTGTTATCTATCATGTTTGCATAGATTTGATTATCTCGTTTGCTTAAGAGGTCAGCGAAACGAACCAAAATATTGCTCTGTATATTATTAAAGACCATTACTATCAGTCATGCTGTAAAAAGATGACATTAGATGAAGGACTGGCTGCAGAGCGTAGACGATGCGGCCACGTGTCCCAAGTCGCGTGGGACCTGCCGACGTGGTGTGTGACACCTGGCTGTAGGGGCTGCCGATTTGGGGCAGCTCCTTGTCCCTCCTCTGGAACAGGAACCGCCGTTGTCTTTGCTTATTCGCTCCGGTCTGGCTAATTCAAATGTTGGACGAGATGGCCTTTTTTTTTTTCCTTTTCTTCTGTATTTGTCCCCCTTGGCCTGAACGCTAACCTGTGTTTCTCCAGCCAGAGCCAAGACAGTTTAGGCTATATGTTTTTCTCTGCACAACTTCAGGGTGTCACCCTGTTTTTCAGAAGACTTTAACATCGGAGGCTGAAGTCTGAGACTTCCCACATTACTGAGAATAATTATTAAGATTCTTGACCAATTTTGATTGATCGGTTTCATTAGTTTTTATTAGTTTTGTAAGCTTTTCAATAAATACTCGTGTAATGATAATTCTGTTCCCTGCTGGTGATCTAGAGTTGGATCTATTTCGGTGTTACCTGTACAGTATATTTGTGTTTGGAATTCCTTAACTTATAATAAGCTCTGTCAGATTTTGGCTACGTTTATAGTTGCTTAATTTCAACAAAAGCTTGACATTGACAACTTTCTCTTCAAAACGCACCTCTCAAATACTTTCTGTGCCGCTCCTTTCTCCTAAGGTTGTCCTTGATTTCCGTGTCCTGTGTTTTAGCTTGAATTCTTGGGTGAAATTAGGAGTTGTTGAATTTTCAGTGTCTGAGTATTTAAATGTATCTGTGCCTCCTCTTGAAGCAAACTGTTGTTTAGAAGAGTCCTGTTAAATTCTCTCTCCGCTCTTTGCAGGCACCCTGTTAGGCGAAGGCCACTCTCCTGGTATAGCCGCACCAGGCTCCGCGCGCTCTCTGTTCTCTGCCATCTTAAAATTGCAGCTATATTTCATCCCCACAAGTAGACAGACTAACCTGAATTAGGAAACCATGGGCTTGGCTTTGCCGCTTGTCCTGGCTGCTTGGTTTGTTAAACCTCCTTTTTGTCTGCACTAGGTAATGAATATCCTTGTCTGGATATTTTAAGCGCTGATGACATGTGCGAAATACAAGAAAACACGTATTAGCGAAGTAAACCTTTGGTTACCATAGGGAAAGGATGGCCCTAGTATTAATGGAGTAGAAAAGTGTCTGAAAACTATTTTCCATCTCATTTTGCATCGAGCAATGCTCAGTCAGCCTGAAAGATCTGCCCCACAGCATCTCCATTGGCAATGATTGATAGTCGTGGTGGTGGTGTGCTTGGTGAGGAATTCGGAATCATGCAGCGTCTTTACTAACGTGTCATGGGTTGTTATCTTAGCATTGAAGAGCAGTATTTAAAATGTTTTTACTTATTTGTATGGACTTAAGGTTTGTTTTCATGCTCAATTAAAGAACTGCCATTTTGGAACTTCAGCAATGAGAAAAAGTTGTGTGAGCAAAGCAAAACCAAAGCCACAGACGCTATAAAAATAACAGTGAGGGGAGGAAATGAATATTAGAACTACACATCTCAAATTTATACGTGTGATGATATAGAGACAATTAAAAAGAATGCAATGCTTGGTTTAATGATTTATGAGACGATCGAATTGTAAGGAACAAATGTATGAAAACAGTTCAGCACATCAGCCTAAAAATAACGCGGTACAAAAGTAAAAGTAAAAGACAATGCACCTCAGCGTTCTGTGCAGATTAGCTATGATTGCCAGGCCAGCCGTCAAGAGGAAATATTTTAAGAGCAGCTCAATGAGTTTAATAGATCTGGATAGATTTAAAGCATTTCTTGAAGAGAGATACTTGATGAAATAAGATTGCAGGGTTTTTTTGTTTTATCTCTGTTTTAACCAGAGAATGCTTTCCCAAACCCCTGATAGTTAGTTTAATTAAAAGTACGAAACCCGGTTTTCATGGTATATGATGGAGAATTATTGTTTTATGTTGCAGTAATATGTTGCAGTTATTATTGAAAACCTTATGTAATTTTTAGATTCAGGAGTAAATCGTTGTTATTATGCAATAATTGAAAAATTGGTGTGCGCTCTTTTTCCTGAAGGTAGCTTGAAGGGCATGGTTAAAAATGTGTTTTATTTTTAAAATACTTTGCACCTGATCTGCTGAGGCCGATTTTTTTGTTACGTTTTACGTTTAATTTTGCAAATCTGTAGAAAAGCCTTAAAAAGTTACCCTTTGTTTAATCTCACATGTAGCCCCTGTTTCATACTCGGCTGTTTAATAAAGGGTCAGATTTTATTTATGTGGTTAAATAGAACATAAATACAGACATTTCACACGATGTACCATGTAAATGTAAGCCTTTGTAGTTACAAGTTTTTGTAGCTGGAGAATTGTTTTAAAAGGCATGTAATTTATTAGCTATCAGTAGCTGCTTTATTGCCTTGCCGCGCTGCAGTAATAAATAAAAGAAAGTGAGCTGATTTTACAAATGGCACACAAGGTGCACATTTTGTGAAAAAAAGTCTTTTTTTAAAGAATTGGCATTAAATCCTTTTTTTGTGATGACAAAGAGGCTAAGAGTGCAAACTGTATTTTCTGTTTATCGAAAACAGAGTCTCTTTTTCTCGGGGGCATTTTTTCCTATGATCATCAAGGGATTTCAAAAGCAATAAAGTGTGGAATCATTGTTCGACTTGAACAGTATTAAAACTTAGGTTTTAATTTCAGTGAAGTAATAAGATTTGAACCTGTCTCACATTACAGCACTGTAAGGCATTTAGCAATTGTATTTTAAAGGAGGTTTTTAAAATGCAGCTCACTTGTAAGCTAACTGTCTGTCTAGTAATTAATAGTTTCTCTTCAGCAGAGGCTGTTGTGAATCATACTAAGAAATCTCAGTTTTGTTAATAACAAATTAGGATAATTGTAAGGATGTTAATTCCTAATTAGTTTAAACCTACAATCTTTTTTGACCCTTTCCGAGATTGATTTTCATGTGAAGACAAAAAAGTAAAGATTGAGGGTTTCAGCATGATTTTCACCTTAGAATTAAAAAGAAATTATCCACATTTATCTGTAAATTTCAAGAAACTTTATTCCTTGGTTAAGAGTATACGCCAGCTTCCTGCTAACAACCGGTGAAGTATTTAATCTGCAAACATGCTTTACGTCATTAATGCAATTCCTTTTTCAAAATTGTGCGTTGAAGATAATTCTGCAGAGCGCTTCTGGCTTCTGTACCGACCGGGTGAGCTCCGGGGTGCTGGAACTTACCGGGCACGTTTTTGCACAGATTTTCTCGAGGTTCAAAATGTAAATATTTCCTCGGGTTTGGCTGGCGAGAGAATAGCAATCACTGTACGTTGTAGCTGGAAATGAGCACGTGTGATTTCGGAGGAGGGAAAGTTTACACGCAGGTGGGTGTTCAAAGCAGCCGTCGGCGTTGAGCGTTGGGAGAGGTGAGCTATGACCTTCCGTGGTGGTTCTGAACGGTAACGGCCTCCATTAGCCATAAGGTTTGTTTCTTTATTTTAGTAGATGGCCTAGACTGTAAATATTAGAGGATCTAAAATAAATCAACATATTATCCTAAGGATACAAAACGTAAGAGCTATTTGTGGTTAGGAACCTTTGACAGATAGTTTGGATGAGGCAGATGATTGCCCGCCTCTCGTATCTGGCTCCCATTGCTGTGCCTGCAGGCAGTTTAGTGTTATAGTTGTATATTGATGTCAGGGTTACTACTGAGTGGCTAGCAATGACAGATGTCTATAATTACAGGCAATGCTTCCAGTATTTCAGAAGAGCCAGCCTATGTTGAACAATTATCTTATTTCTGGCTTGCCAAAGAGGGTTGTTCAAATTGCTGGTATTAGCTGTGGTGGCTGTAACACCTCTCCTTATGCCGTGGGATAAATGTGCAAAAGCACTCTCGTGCACAGCCCTGGTGCAAAAACCTTCTTAAAAGATGTGGTAGCGCTAAATTTCGTACGCTTAAGGCTTGATCCTGAGAGACGCCGAACACCTGCAGCTATGTTAGTCAGTACAATTAAATAGTTTTTGATACAGAAATTTTAGAACTATAATAAGTAGCTATGATTTTTATTACTTGTTTTTAAGCGCCAAAGTAATGTTGATGCTTTAGCATTGAGGTTCATTGCACATATACGCATGCTGAGTGGGCCACTCATTTAGATGCAATTAAGCAACTGAATAAAATTAAGCTGGACACTTTTAATAGTTACAGGGGCAGGTAAGAGCGTTGATTACTGCTGCTGAAGTACCTATAATACTTTCTCATTTGGAATTTTCTGACTGGCACTAATCTACTCTTGTAATCTGTACAGTGTTGGTTCATTTCAATCATTAGAGGATTTTCAAGCAGCATTTTGGCTTCTTGTTAAACAAATACCTGACTGCGTATATGGCTTGAATCTCTGCAGTGCAGTGCGTAGCTCTGATGGGAGAGCGCAGCCCAGAACTGTGCTTCAAAAACTGAAAAATCTTCCGGATGATGTTCAAAAAGTAATAGCTGTTAATAGTATTTCTCAGTTTGCGCTATAATATTTGTACTTTAAGCCCTGCAGCGGAACAGAAGAGACAGTGGAATTAAAAATCTGTAACGGTGCTTTACAAAAATGAAAGTCTAAACAAGAATTGTAAAGCTAAGCACCTTTTTAACAATTGGCTAACTGAAGACCTAGCAGATAAACCAGGTTTTATTTTTTTTTCTTTCAGAGAATGCTTCTCATGCCGCATCAGTAACAAGAGCAGTTAGTTCAGAGTAGGTCTTCCATAGTAAGTTTACCAGAGTTGTGAGTCTTTGTTTCAGGATTTTCAGAAAACGGGAATTAAGAAAGGAAGAAATAAATAAGTAAATAAAAGCTGAGAGAAAGTCATTGAAATAGGGATCAATTTCCATTTAAGAAAAGGTTTATTGCTGGCACCACACGGGCACTTTACGGAGCAGGAGGCGCAGGGAGTTAATCACTCCGCACCCCAGACGCCTGCGAATTCTCTTGCGCCATTGAGCTAACGGGGAAGGGATGGGGGAAGAGGGCCTGGAAAAGAGCATTTGCCGGAACTGTTAATACGTCTTACTATCTGAACTTGTGATGACAGAGTATTTCAGCAGACTAGGGAGGAAATAACATCCGTAACAATGACTCTGCGCCACATGGCAGGTTTACCCTTTCCCCTACAACAGAACACTTAGCTGTAATAACAATACCCTAATTTTTAGATGTTACTTTATAGTAGCTCTCTTTCAATAGAGGATGACTTTATGCAGTATTTTAATTAAGCTACGTTTATAGGTAAGACAGTAGATAGTATGTCATTTGTGTAACCGGTGTAGTTCCTCTGGTTGCTTACAAACACATGGAGCAGTGAATGGGAGAGTACCCTACAAAGCCAAACTTAATCTTCAGGGATCTTCTCGGAAACTAACAGAGGCAATTTCTTATGACCTGTTTTGGATTTTTTTTTCATTAGGGAGCTAATTAAAAACCAAGAGATTAGCCCATTCTCTTGCTTTAGACTCTGAGTTAAGGGTGTTTTGAGATCTTACCTTTTGAAGGCAGCTGGTCGGGAATGGAGGTGACCAAGGCTTTCCTCTGTTCTGTAGAGGATAGAAAAGCCAAGGCTTTTTAAGCCCTTGGTTTGGTCAGGAGGTAAAGATGAATGATCTGGCACCCTGATACACTGATTAGGGGATTCAGTTCACATTTTCAGAAGTTGTCTGTGGGATTTGGAACCTAGATGTCTGCTGCCTTGTAATGGAGCTTTTGAGTGCTAAAAACTCACAATACCTGATTGTGATTTTAAAAGCGGTGGAAATTACTAAATGCGTTGTGGCACTCGACGCCAAGAAAGAAACTTGTGATCAGTGTGGGGTTTGAGCGGGTGATGCACAGGGGTGTTAGTCAGAGAGGCGGGATGGCAGCTTCAGAAAAGTGCCGCGGTCGCCCTGTGTTGCGGGAATTCCCAGAGGGTCGGTGGGGACGGAGGTGCTCCGCTCGCCCTGCCACGGCTGCGCCAGCCCGGGCTGCGGCCGCTCTCCCCGCTCGGCTTCCCTCGGAGCGGGGTAAATACAGTTAAGGGCTGGTTTTGCCCTCAATGTTCATGACAAAATACTTTAATGTTGCAGCAATAGTTCTCTGCAGCAAGGCCTGGAGAGCTTCAAGGAAGTTATAATATCTTACACGTTTATGCTGTGCCTACGGGTAATAACTTTACTGTAATTTTCTGAAGATTCATTATCCAAAATCTTAATTCATTATAATAGCCCTTATGAAACATATAGAAACCAACATTTTCTTGTGTTTTCTTATTTGCACAGTGTGAGAGATTCATTGCTCTGTTTTAATTTGTTTCATGGGGTGCGTTTGAGTACATTCCATACAGTGCTGTTATTGAATTTCTGTGACTGTCATTATATAGCCATACAACCTTTAGGAACTCATATTCTGAGCTTCCCAGTTCTGTAATCTGCTTCACATTTAAGAATTGACATAATTAGCTTCTTCAGAGTTATAATGATAGTACCAAAAAGAGAAGACCTCAAAAGACAAAGCGAAGTTAAACATATCTAAGGCCAAAGAGTAGAGAAGACAGGGAAATAAAGTTTTAGCGCCATTACTGAATTATTTCTCCGTTTCCTTGAACTGTATTTACATAAAAGTGCTTTGCTTTATAAAACATTGCTTCCACAATTTTATTTTCTCATCCTTTTGAAAGGCAGCAGGTACAGTTCAAGTAGTTGGGAAGTACATGGTTGTGTAGTTTGAACCACGAATAAATCTGCTGGATCGTAAAAAATTCCCCGGCACCAGAGCTGGTGTCTTCATTCAACATCCTGGTTCCACCGAGGTGGTTTTAATGGTACAAACAGGGGAAGACAGAAGGATCCCGGGATCCCTTGCCTTCACGTTTGCTTTAATATATTTGGAATTGGTATTGATTACTGTTGAAGGTGTTTTGCTGGTCTCTTCTTTCTCTTCCCTGCCACGGCCGTTGCTGTCACCGTTGAATACGGCGGTGCCACGTGGGTATTGGTTGCAGCAGTGGTACCAGCCCGAGCTTGCCTGGGCGACCTCGAGGATGTGCTTGTACCTGAGAAGCTCGTCGACCATTGTAGCCTGATGTTAGCACTTCTGCCGGTTCTTCGCTTGCATTCATAACTTGTAAGAATGAGATGGCGATGAGGGAATATTTTATTGTTAAGAAGCTTACCGTTTTGGCGATGATCATGTTCTGTGTTGATACAGGATTTGTTTTGGAAGTGGTAAGGATTTGGCAATGATGGTATAAAGGGTTTCCAGAAGTCTTGAAGTGGTTGTTTCCTACCGGAAGTTAATTATCCTGCTCCTTACTCGCAGTGTCTGGAGGGAGCTAAACCCCTGAGCCTGGTGTCCCCGCTGGAAGCAGGCAGGGGAGGGCTCGGAGGGAGGACGTCCCCCGGCCCCCCGGCCCCTGGGAAGCCAGCTGGAGCCCAGAGCTCTTCCCCAGGCCATCCCACAGCCTTGCAGCACCCCTTTCAACAGCCTTTTTCTCCGCCTTTTGAATATGTAGCATGGGCTTTGTTGTTGAAGTGTGTTTTATTATTATACGTCCGAAATGCTTTATCATTAATTTTTTATAGCGCTTAAAAGTCTGAGGGCGTTTCATTGTTGTGGTTGGGGGTTGTTTGCTTTTCTATTTTTACGTGCTAAGAGCGTGTGTCGGTTTTGAAAATGATTTTGAAGAAGGTGTTTAAAATATCACATTTATTTTAGCGTACAATTTGTCACATTAGGGAACGGGTAGTAGTTTTTATTACAAGCGCTGTATTCATGCTGACTTGAAATGACCCTGTCACATGTGAAAACAAATCAGATTGTTGCTGTTAATGAGCTTTTCAATTTACTATTCAGTGGATCAGATAAGTGGATTTAAGAGGTAATGATCCTGCTTAGCACTCAAGCTTGGCTGTCAGATCCTAGTAGTTGTGGGAAATCCCCAGGGACAAAAGCGTTGACACAGTTCTTGATGGGATAATGGGAATCAAAGCTAATGGATGATAAAAGGAGTAGTAAGAGTTACAAGGATAATTGTGGATTAAAGCACTGCTCTTTGTCAACACTGACTGCTGTTTTAGTATTTTATTTGTTAAACTCTGATGCGGGGAGAGCCTAGTTTGACAGCAGAGCCCGGCGCTGCTGGGGCTGGTTTCCCAGGGCAGAAAGCAAAGCTCTGGGCAGAAAGGGGTGTTTGCGGAGATACTTACGTTCCTCGCCATCTCCTTTTCTCTTCTCCTCATCTCAAATACAGGAATTCTTAAGCTTTGCTAAAATTGCCGCTGCACTAGCATTTCAGCAGTGCACTGTTTAGAGAGGCGATTTTTTTGAAGTTAGATGATCTTCTTTTTATATTTGAATACATTATTGTTGTTATGTTTAATATAAAGAACTTCACACTTACAGCGTGCACATAATATTTTGCAATGTTTGGAGGATTGTATTGTATATTACTTTTTTTTTTCATATTTTGGTTGTCCTTTCACTACCGTTTTTGTCCCAATAAACTACATTCATACAATTATAAAATGATAAGTTAGCTTACAAGCTGAGTTATCCTTGGCCTTGGTGCGTTTCTGGTTAGAGCTGCAAGTTTATTTCCTCATGTCTTTGTTGTGCTGGNTCTTTGGGACATCAAAATACAATTTTGATTGTATTATTTATTATTTGTAATATTATTATTATTGACTTCCTCAGAGGTAGAATACTGCCGGTTTGGGGTTTTAAGCAAAGTCATGGGGTTAGATCACGAGTGGAAAGGAAGTTGGTACAAGCAAGTTTAGGCAGAGTAACAGAAGTACTGAGTTATATCTGAAGTTCCCTGGGATTTGTACGGAATATGTAATGTCAGCGAGCAGAATTGGCAGCTAGATGGCACCAGGCTTTCACCGCTGGGTAACTGCCTGTGCTGCGCCTGGTGCTCTCATTTCACACCTTAGTGATGCTTGACTTGATCACATCATGTGGAAGAATTACATATAACCCATACTACTTCTTTTAGTGTCACTAAAGGTTAAAATGCCTGAAATGAAATGTACTGACTGGTAGATCTGCGTTTAGCCCAATCGTAGGCAAATAGCAGAGTTCCTTGAGCTCGGGGTAACGTGAGTTGGCAGAGGATTCGAAAGAAATTTTGCAGTATGTGTCCCCCTTCTGATTCTGAAGTTGATTTAACCCAACTAAATGTTTTTATCCAAACGAAATGTTAGGCTACTAAAAGTAGCAGAAAATTTTATGAAGGTTACACAATAAGGACAAAATATACTTGATGTGTGCTGTGTGTTTGTTCCTGTGTCGCAACAGCGGTTTGATGTGATGGGTTGGGTGCTGGGAAAGCTTGGCTGGTAACGTGGGTCTTGGATCTGAAATAATCTAAGTTACTTGGCTGCCAAAGCCTTTGGTCTCCCTTCGAGAACACAAGACTGAATGTCTGAAGAGTACCTAATTTACCATATTTTATGACTGGCAATGCAAGGACTTGCCAATGTGAGTTAAAGGACAATGTTGAATCACATCCTACTGAGGATGTGACAATAGAAGAGGGTTTTCTCCATCCTTTTGCAATTTTTTATAATAAAACATGTTTTTTTTGTATAGGGACTGTATTGTTCTGTGTACAACAAAGTGAGTTTACTGTGGAAACTTTACATCTCCTTTGCAGGAAGAAATGTATGCAAGGGCAAGTAAAAGCCTATCGGTCCCAAATTCACAAAACGCCGTCGGAGAGTGAGCAAGCCATCTCTTACAAATGCTTCAGCTGGGTTGGATGGACAAGCACTTGTGCCTGTATTTTTCTCACGCAAAATCAAAATAGGGAAGGTTTTAAACTAAATGAAAATGTTGGTACTTGTACGTGTCTGTAATATGTTACTGTTGAAATGTTTATTTCCAGGTGTATGCCCGAATGTCAGAAGTCTTAGGAATAACAGACGACAACCACGTTCTGGAAACATTTATGACAAAAATGTGAGTTTGTGCTTCGGTTCCAGTCAGTGTGTATTTTGTTTTGTCTTTAATGTTTACGTAAAATCCGAGTTTTATTTTGTCATTAAGCTTGCTCTTTGCTAGAAAAATGTCTTCCGTAAATTTTAAATATTTGAAGTAAGGGATGACCTTACTTCAGCCACCCGTATCTTATTTTCGAAAGGTACCGCAGGCCCCTAAATAAACACTTGCACCTAGATGTGTCCTCCACAGTGCCCGCATCACCTCTGGATGATGGGAGAACAGAGCTGAGGTTTCATAGACTCTTGTTCAGCCACAGCCTGGCGTAAGCAGTGCCCACCCANCACAGACTCTTGTTCAGCCACAGCCTGGCGTACGCAGTGCCCACCCTTCCCACCTCTCATTCCTGCCACCCTCGGGTGTCAGCGGAATTGCCTGTAAAGCTTCGTGGAAATTTACAGTGGGGAACTGACTAAGTTAAACTAATCTTTGTTTTGGGGAGGCTCATTTGGATTGCTTTTTGGCAAGATCTGGTAAAATACGCTCTCTTAAAAATACAGATTCCCAGAGGAGGATTTTAAGGCCTCGTGCGGAAGGAGGCAAGGGGCATTATTATCAGCTGTCTTCTCATCTCTGGCATTTGGCAAAATAAGGTGGTGTGTTATTCTGGCAGATGAGCATTGTAATACTTTCTTTTAAGAATAACCCTAGAAAATTACTCTGGAGAAAGCTACCTTTTTCTTGTGCCTCTGCCACAGCCGCTTTCCTTGGGTGCCAGCAAAACTACCAGGATTTTTGTCTTTTATTACTTATGTCCTTCATGAGATTTGATAGTTTCTCCTGACTCAAAGAGAGTTTCATCTAAAATCAGTTTTGCTCTTGAAGCAAAACAAAATGGTCCCTCTGAAAAATTGTGAATATCCACTAAAAAAATCTGGGAGTCCCCAGGAGACAATGAGTTCTGCGTGTGCCTGGAGAAAGAGAAACAAGTACCTTCCCTCTTCATTCTACGGTGAGGAAGATGCTGCGTCTTCTCGTTTACTTCATGTCTTCTAAATCTGACTTGTAAGACCTGTAAATACTTTCAGTAGACTTTGAATTACTAGAAAAACATCTCTGCTGATGTTGCCAGGTTAGCTGTGACCTGTTTGGACAGTATTAAACGTGGCTTCTCTTTTGCTGCCATGACTACCAACCTTGAGAAATAGTAGCAATTAAGACAAGGTCATTTTCTAATACGACTTAACTTTTCTGGGGAAAACAAGGCATAACTGCTTTGCTTCCTCGAAACCAGAAGCTGAGTGTTATATCTTGCCTTAGGATAACAGTAGTACCCATCAAACTTTGATATGTATCTGGAGTATGCTTTTAAAACAGTGAAATGGAGGGTGATGAATGGAAAAATATGGACGGATCCTTACTGTACCGTTTCTGGAAGCAGTCCGTGTCGTGGCACTGGATGGCTAGGCTTCATGCTGTCCTTTCAAACTACAGTGGAACTTGAACAACTGTGGAAAAAGCGAGGAAGGAGGACCGTTGTTTGGAGACCAGATGCATCAGTTTGCTTCTCTTTTTCTGCTTGTTGCTGCTGTTGAGAAGAAATCTCTGTTCCCTTTGCCAGTTGAGGAAATAACAGCATATCACTTAACAAGTTGTATGATAAGTACGACGGGTGTTTAGTTTGGATAGGGCTGTATTTGCACAAGTACTGTAAATTAAGAAAAAAACATAGTTAGGGTTTTAATGTTCCATGGAAGATTTTAAAAGAAAACTAGGTACGTAAAAAGCAAAGGTCAGTGCTGCTTTTTAGATTACACACGCCATATTTTTATTTTCTCTTTCCTCGTGGCTTATTGTACTTTTCTAAAAACACGCAGCATCTTTTTGAATTGTTCATTGATTAGATTGAAGATCAATTTCATTTTACAGAATGGTTGTTACAGTGTGAAATGGACAATTCAGTCAGTAGCTTTAAGAGTTAGCTATGAAACCGCTGTATAAACACATTCATGTTTGTGTCAATTGAAATAAACTAGCTTCTCCCCAATGATAGCATGCCAACTGGAAAATTGGGGTGTGAAACCATAACGCACTGATATATAATCCAAAACCTAGGGTCAGATGGGGCAATCCAGTCTGGCAGCATTTCTGGTGCTCTGCTACTGAGGATAACCTGAGCACGCTCGTAGCAGCAGTGGGCAGGATAGATGACTGTGAGACGGGTCACCTTTCTCTCTTGTGGACGTAGTCAGTATTTTTAGCCACGGTTTTATTTTGTAAGCCCACGAGTCTGCTGTTCTATCTTACCCTACAGATCCATTTTTTAATTTGTGAAATTTGTCACGTTATTCCTTAACATTAGGTTAAAGGGAAACGCTAGAGAATGTGTGGTGTGCGCTCTCTTGTTAAAGTGGTGGTATTCTCGTATAGTAACTGCACAACAGTGTTTGAGACTGTATCGTTTCTGTTCTGTTACTGCTGCGCGTTATGTGAAATAGAGGCGTTATGCTTGGAAGAATATTGTTGCCTGGCTAACGGCAGGCAAATCAGCCTTTCAAATCAAAGTGTTGGAGAAAGTACCTTATCGTAAGCTGCCGTTAGCACTGTGGGATGATCAAAAGACAAGGTCAGGTTATTTCCTTCCGCTTTGCCATTAAAGAATCCAGTGAGGGATGCACGCAGGAAGCATTTTATACTCGGCGTGAGGAGTAAACAGACCAATTGAATTTATTGTAGTCAAACAAGTTGCAGTCTACCAGGACATATTAATTATTTTTTTTGTTCTGCTCTTAGAAACTTAACCTCTTTTAGCGATAACTTACTGGTTGACGTGTGGAGTTTCTAGTTTCCTGAAGTCCGATGTGAACTCAATAATGTTTAGATGTATAAATGGCATTTTTCTTTGATTTCTTGAGATTTTGAACACATTTTCTATTGAGCCATCTTTTCCCAGATCCCTCTGGTTTCAGTAGTTCACTTTCATGTAAGTAGCTTTAATCTGTTCTTTTGAATTCATAAGTAGCAGCTTTGCAGCGGAGGGTTGGTGATCAAACTCAGCGAGTTCTTTCATTAACGGAAAACAATTTGAAATACTTGTCACAGCTACTGGTAGCTGCAGGAGCCGCTGTTCAGTTTATGGATTAAAGGCTGTATGAAATAGATATTCTTCAAAGGACAGAAATATTTTGAGATTTGTCAATGTAATAGGTGTCCTTTAGACCTTCTGACTGTAGTTTAAAGTACTGCTGTCACATCAGATCCTAGACCTTTTACTACCTTTTCATCGGAAGTTAATGAATGTGCCTTTTACTGAATTCCTGTTAAACGATTTCTGAGGGGTTAGAGTTTTATGCGGTCAGTTATGTATCCATTAATGGCTACATTTTTGTCAGTCTTACCAGAAATTTTATAGGCTAGTTCATGTAGCATCCACTGTCGTGGCTTGCTTTGACCATCACCTTATACAGGGTGTAGGTGTGCAAGGGGAAAGGCCAACTGAAAAAATACCTAATCTCGAAGTCATTTTTCTAATACGCGAGGCGTCTTAAGTCTTCTCGGCTGCGTTCAGCATCGTAGCAACAGTAGAGTGGGTTCAAGGAGGGATGAGCTGGGAGGAGTCACGTGAGTGTGAAGACAGGCAAGTGGGAGCACTGGGATTTTCAAGGAGCTATTAGGGTTGCGGTGGATGCCAAGATTCTGGGGAAGGACTATGACTTTAGGTCCCAGCCTGTCTCCATTGGCTTTCTTCTTCTTAGCGTGTTGCCCTGAGGTACTGGTTTTCAAAGGCACAGCCTATTCCTCCGTCTCTATGGAGTTCTCTGTCCTTGTCGCTCCTGCTTCCTCCCAAAACAGCCACGTCCCGTGTTCTTGTGCCTCTTGGCCTGCTGGGAAGTGGATCAGGGCCAGGAATCTTAAGGCAAGGAGCAAGGCGCTGCACCCAAAACCGATAGTAGTCCTCTCCTTCCAGAGGTCACCCCTCTAGGGGGTCACCTTCCAGAGGTCACCCCTTTGGGCAGTAGCTACCTACCTGCCTTGATCCCTCCCTCTACAGGCAAGAGGCAAGGAAATATTTAGACTGGAGCAGTTTTAGTTCCCTCTGCTCCTTCAGCCTGTCCTGGGCATTTGGCCGAAAGTGTCTTGTGTTTATTTTGGCTGCAAGCACCTTTCCTTTTCTTCACTTCTTCTTTGTGAGCCTCTGCTGGGGCCTTTCAATTATTATCAAGTTCACGTGGAAGTGATTTATCATGAGGTAGATTTACAAAATATTTGCCCAAATATTTAGTATTTTTGATCATGATAAAATAACTGAAACGTGAATGAAAGATGCATATCCAAACATTGCTGTTTGATGTTTCTTGCCTTTTTTTTTAACTGCTGTAGTGATTTCACTGCGGTGGATGCACATATACATACATATAGAGAGATTTTCTATTATTTTTCTGAACACTCATACTGATATGACTCCATGAGTCATAGCAAACTAAAACTTGGTGCTTTTATTCATGACAGAATGTGCATTTTTGTAACTATTCACCTTTGTCCAGCTCTAATGAAAAGTATATATCCAATCACTGTCATTGAGCCACAGAGAGCTTTCATTGTAAATGATGATAATCTACAAGGAATAATTAAAACATGACTATACAGAGCTTTCTTGCCAACAAATTGCTTTGTTATTACTGAAACTTAGGTACCACATAAGGAAGAGATTTTCAAAGTCTTTTCAGGGGATTTGAGAACTTAAATTTTGTTTAAAACATATGATTTCTTTTTTTTCATCTTAACGATATCTTTTTATAATGCAAGTATATTTGTAATACCCTTAACTTGAGACCAAGACTATTCCTGAATTTACATGGTTCACAAACAAAGAAACCGCCGCACCAAACTTGCTGATTTGCAGCGGTTGTCATCTCTCCTGGCTGGTAGCAGCTGAGCTTTTGCAACTGCTTCTTTGTCACGTTACCAAATCTCCTGTGGAGGTGAGGTACAGTAACCTATGCGTGTGCAGGTAGTATAGCATTCCTGGGATTCCTCAGCTTTATTCTGATAACATATCTGCCCATTCCGCTGCAGAGAAGGGGTTCAAGGCCTCCTGGGAAGAGGATGGATGAATTCTTTGGGCACTTACAAATGGCCTGTAGGCAATATTTGAGCACCTTGGCATGCAGTGGTAAATGGAGAAGGCACCCACCATCCCTGTGAACAAATGGATTTTCTCTCTTTGTACAGTACGTACTCATTCTTCAGCACTCCCTTTTCGGTGCTGACTACGCTTTGCTTTTGCTTTTCTACCTTGCATCCCTGATTCTCTCTCCTCCTCTATGATTTTCTTCTTTAAATCACACCGTATGTTTTTCAGTTCTCTCTTCCAAGCTTCACTCCTATGCTCCAGCAGTACCACTTCCCATCCGCTGCTGCCCTAAGAACTGCCACATCTTGTATGAAGGGTTGTCCTTTGCTGTGCACCGCATGGAACTTTTCAGAGCAGTGTGATACAGTCCATGTGTCTGAAGAGGTCTTTCTCCAAATCATAAACTGAGGACAGGACAGGTTAAGGACAATAGAATGGTTTTGGAGGGAGGAAGGAAAGGTCGTGAAATGGATTTAAGAGGCTGGAAGTGGGTGTCTTTGCCTTGATTCTTTCCCTGGCTGAATATCATAATGACTTGGAACGTGCAAAGAATTTTGATTCTTCTGTGGATGATATGGTAACCCTTTTCCCAGAGAACTGTAAGCTGGAGCATATGATCATTATTTACCTTCTCTTTCTAGATTTTAGGTTAAAAATAAAAAAAAAACTCCTAAAATAATACTTTTAAGTTACTGTATTAAGGAAATAAAAGTTTAGCGTGCTGATGGAACTGCATCAGTAAGCAGTCGTCGTGACAGTCTCCTAGCAAGCTGGAGGGTTCGGAGGTTGGAAAGCTGGGAAGCTTCTTTGGTGCAGGTTTTAGAAGCGAAGGTTTTATTCTTGTCTTCATACTAAAGGCAAACTAAAAGCAAATATTTGAAAGTGTACTGGATTTTTGCCGCTGTTTCATTTGAATTTTTAAAATTCTCAGCTTTTCAGCATGGATCAGTGTTACTGTTGCCCTTTTGCTTTTGTGTGTGCGCGCGTAGTTCAGTATTTTGATACTGGTATTGTTACCAAAATGGGAAATATTCTGCCACTTTTGATTTCCACTTTTTTTGTACTTGCCTTTAAAATGTGTTCAGTGCTCATCTAGCATAGATGTTTTGGTGAGTTTGGCATTGGCATAGCTTGTGATGACGCTCTGATTTTCTGTGACTCATCTGAAACGTTATGATTGGTTCCTTTGACTCTGTTTCACTTAGTTCGTATTTTAAATCAATAAGCCACTTGAGAGATGAAGAGGCAAGGACACTAACGCTTGGATTTAAGTGCTGCCTTGCCATGATTTCCCCGAGAGCTATAAATTTTTCTCCTCTTTCATTCCTTGGCTTCTCTTCCTTACGTAGTGGAAAGCTGCTTTTTGTACTATGAGATTCCTCTGTAGATCTTTACAAATTTTCTCAGATACTTATAATGTTTTGTAGATGTTTCTTAAAATACTACATTTTATGTGTCTTTCATCTTGCCTGATATTGATAGGGCAGAAACAGAAATGGGAATTGCTACGATTATAATTGAAATTTTTCAGCCTCTGTTCACTCATGAGTACTTTCTAGCTTTTATATTATTACTCCATCCTTCAGTATCCAAATACAACCGTGAACCGAAAGAACAGATGGATACAGAAGTACCCTGAATGTTGGATGAAGAGCCTTCCTTACACAGTTTTAATTTTCTCTTCAAGCTGTCACTGTGACTTCTTGTTTTTCTTTAAATGTCTTACATCTGGCTGCTGAAGGACGAAGATTTTGCTCTTTTGCAAAATAGCCTTTTTATGATTTTGATATTGATGTCAAATCTGTGTAGTCCAAATTCATTTTCATTGCTTTGTATGGTATATACTTGTTAAGGATTTAGTGCAACTATAAACATCCCCAGAACTCCCCATAGTAGGGATAAACTGTGAATTATGGACTTGCTAGAATGGGCTATTTCTTTAAGGCAATCTGAACCTCTGCAGCTCTTCATAGAGATTTTCTAAAGTAAATCAATGTTTGTTTGTAAATCTAAATTGAGGAATACTGCTTTGGTAATTGCATTGTTATTTGCCTTTTCCTGAGCAAATAATACTAAACAGTTAGATGCTTTAAACTGCGTTCTTGAGTTTATAACTTCCTGAAAAAGAGATTCAGTTTATGTGGTGTAGTGCATTCCTTAGCCTCTGAATATGTAAAAGCAATAATCAGTGCTGATTTTAAAGCATTTAACATCTCTTCTTCGAGTTCTATATTCCCAAAATTGAAATCCTCCAGAGCCAGGAAGTCGTGCTGCCTTTTCATTTCAACGGGCTACGTTTCAGAAGGCTGCGGTGGCCGGATTTTTATTTCTCCAGATGAATCCTGGATCAGAAACTCTGCTGTGAATCTCTTTGGCCGCATTATCGCCCTGTCTGGCAGAAGTGGACATTCAGCTTTCTTCTGGGCTTTTGAGCAGTTAAGGGTGATGGGGGATGTCCCAGGAGGGCAGGGCATAGTTCTTGCCTTGAAAAAGGGCAACTAGGCGGAACCAGCTTGTTACAGGGTGATCAGCCCAACTTGGATTCTCAAAGGGGTACTAGAAAAAGTTACTAGTAGTCAGTGTATAAGCGATAAATACGTTCGGGTGACATTTGGGGCGTTAATGTCTTCTTGGACTCACTGGCTGAAGTTTACAACAGAAGCAGTAAATATCAGACATTCCTGCTTCAGTAAGATCGGTAACACTGGCTTACATGACATTCCCCTAAGAAAGCGAGGAAATGACAGGCTGCGAGATCAGTGACTCTTAACTTAGTGTTGTAACCACTCCTCGTTTGAGAAAAATTGTGTTCCTCCGCGTTTCCAGGCATCACTTTACCCCTTTCATGTGAAGACTACTTCCACCTCTTCACCTCCTAATAAATCTAGCAGGTGAACAGATTCCGTCCCAGGTCACTCGTGTGTCCTTGCACTGAGCTGCCCCCAGTACAGAAGAAGCTCTAGAGGGTCCCGGCTCTGTGCTCCGTGTCTCACGTGTAACCTAGGGAAGACGGTGGAGCCGGTCATCATCGCCTGGTCTCAGCTGCATGATTTCACTGAAAGGCTAACTATAAGAGTTTGCTGTCAAAAATAGTAAGTTGGTTTATGTGGTGGTCCCCAAGGATTGATAATAGGTCGAGTGTTATCCTGTATAATAATCTATGCGTTGGTTCATTAATCAGCGTATGCTTCCTAAATGCCAGTGTCTGAGAGGGGTTGCAATTAGGGAAATGCAGTATCCCCTACATATCTTGACTCTGGTTAAGTGTTTGGTGTAGAGAAGAGGAAAAATTGGGATTAGTGCAAGAACTGCGAGGTGGAGTTTCACTGGCAATTGGATATATCAGCAGCTCTGTGAATTGGCCCTGAGTTTTTCTGTGCCCCGTTTCTCCTATGGAAATTTTCCTGGGTAATTTATGGCCATTTGGTTTTATCTTGTGAAGAATTGGGTAGATAAATACTACAGAAGTGGCCAGATAATTGTGTTGAAAAGTGAGTAAGATAGTAGGGGTGAGCTTCAGATAATTTACTTCGTTATGACAGATGGTAGATTTTTTTTTTTTTAAATGAATGTATTTGTTACAATATTACAAAAACGTTTGAAACCCCTGTTCAGGAAAAAGACGTGGCCTGCTTTTATAGCATTTTCTGTCTCATAAATGGAAAATCCTAAGACGTGTCACAGAAATACAGTTGTAGTATAATGCGCTACTACTACCCTGAGCTTTTGCGCTGCACTTCTCAAGAAGAAGAAAGTGTGTTATAAAATCTCACTCTTTTGTTTTGTTTATTCTAGCGTTACAAATCTTAAATACCGGGGAAGATGTGAGCCTGTGATTTCAAGAACTCTTCAGTTTCTGAATGACCTTTCTGTTGGATATCCTTTTTATTATATTTGACATAAAGTATCATTTGAAAATAATAAGGTAAAAATTAATATGAGACCGCTGTTGTTTTGTGTGCCACAATTTTAAACAAATTAGGATATTAATATTTGCTCTTTTTGGTTTATGTTTTTCTATGCGTAGTTTTTAAAAGGTGTACTCTTTTCCACCTATTCTTATCAACAAAAGAGAAATCATGTAAGTAGTTGCTTATGGTCATGTATCCCATTCCTAATCTTGAAGTCCATACGATTGATGAGTCCAACAATATTGAGAATGGGATTGATTCTGTTAGCAGTTGAGAACAGGATTGGTTCTACTTTGAGGATGAGTCAACTAAGGTATGAAGCACGAGCTAGATTTTAAACACAAGCTTCTTCACATGTTTTGTCATTGCCTGATTTTAAGTTCTTCACTGTGTTGGTGTCATCATTACTACTGATACAACAGCGATAACTTTGCATGTGGATTTTTGTTTGGGTTCAAGTATTTTTGTGAAATTCTTACCCAAATCATGGATGCTAACTTGCTATCTGTCGTATCTTGTTCTGCTATTCACTTACTTGTCATAAGTTGGAGAAGAATGTTTACTCTTTGAATTTTCAGTCACTTGAGCAAGAAGATTTTAAAAAAAAGTGGTAGCTGGTTTTGATGTGACACAATATTTAAAGCTATATGACAGATAATAAACCACCGAAGCTCATGAAAACATTCAATATTGAAATCCTTTGTTATTTTAAAATAAAAACAACTTTTCAGAAATTTTCACAAGGAGATTGCTAGACAAGCAGAGGGGAAGGCATCTGGAATATGACAATTGGTATCGTTTTATTTCTCCGTAGGACTCTGATCGTATAAGAAGAATTTTAATATATTTCCTTGGGTTGAAAGATGAGTCTGGGTTTCCACATTCCATAAGTGAATTTTGTTTAATGAAAATCATACAATGTGTACTTCTATATGTTTACTTGAAGTATCATTAAGCAGCTAACTTGATATTTTAGATATGCATGTGTTTATGTTCTCACGGCATCACAGAAATAGGACTGGAAAGGACTTGAAAGTGAAACCTTACTAAGGAATTTGACAAAAACAGAAGGGGAGACATTTATTTCATTCATAAGGTTTGTGAAGAGACTAATGAGCTCTCTCCTCTTTTATACTATGTACTTCTTGCTTCAGTAGGGTTCAAAACACTTTCAGAATAACCAAGAAATTTAAAGTGCTTGCTTGTTTATGTATGTATACTCGCTGAAATAGTCAGCCTCATATTACTGCCAAAGCCAACAAGCATCTAGCATTTCATGTTGTCTTCTGGAGGCTTTCAAAGGCATGTATTCACATGGTAACTCTCAAAAATGAGGGTCAGGATATAAACTGTTGGTGCAAATAATACTTTTCCAAGGCTGAAATGTCTGGATAGTTTTAGTTTTTGAATTACTCAAATTATATTTGCAATAACTGAGTTTCTGCTCATGAAATACATATAATAATACCAGGACCTAGAAAGGATGAAAAAGTAAATATTTAATAACCTAACTTCTCCTGAAGAGTAGAGTTGGGATGAAATTGTGATTTTTTTTTTTCTTTGTAGAAACTTGCGAACTGTTGCAAGAGCAGTTTCGGGCTGTGGGATGTAAAGCAGCACTGTCTTCATAAATATACATCTTAAACATCAGTGTGAAATGTTTCAAGACTAGTAAAAAGGGAGATTACCTAAAAACATAAATACCAAAAATGTATTCAATTACTTTTCAATGGAAATACTTCAAAAAGTCCGAGGACGGTAGCTTTTCTGCTTCGATGGGTGGGGTTTTACAAAGATAGCTTTAATGCCGGTTCACTTCACCGTGATGTTGTATTAGTTAAGTTTAAAATTGTGTTCCCTGGCAAACCATAAAAGATTTCAAAAGTATTAGACACCCACTTTTGTGCTGGAATTTAATATGCAACTTTTTATTGGAAAATAATCGTCCTTGTCTGGCAAAATCCACCATGCAATATTTCTGTTAGTAGGCATAATGCAATAAAGACAGGGAGGGCTATTTATCACTACAAATTTTGAGGATTTCAGGATTCTTTTTATTATTTTAATATATTTCTTTGGTATTAAATCAGAAAAATGATAAATTACACCTGTCGAGGCTGTTTTTCCTTTTTCCCAGAAAATGATGTACAACCCAATTTCACTGGTCATTTTGGCTTTTAAAGATATGTATTTTTTTCCTATAAAAAACTCTACCAATAGTTTTTTTTTAATAATAATACTGAAGTACTTTTTATTTCAAACATATGAAGTAGTTTATAACTACTTCCTGGCATTGCAAACTTTGGCCTTTTCACATTATATTAGGGTTTTTTTAAAAGGCATTAAGTATATATTGCTTTGAAAGAAACAGTGTATTGTTAAGATGCTGGATCCAGTGGATCAATTTTCAGTATTTGATATAGATTAAATTGTGGCTAGCCTGAAAGGTTAAAATAATAATTTATTTAATTTCAGTACTTTCCAGTATGTCAATCAGCTTCTACACGGTTAGAAATTGCAATTTTCTTTTTTTAGGTGTATAATAGTCTTTTTCTAAAGGATAGTCTAGAATTAAAAGCAACCATAATTCCAGCAACTGTACTATATAGCAGGGCGGGGGAAAAGAAGAAAAAACATGATAGTATTAACAACAAAGGCAACAAATGATTGGAGCCAGTGTCATGGTTTACATTACTTTCACAATTATTCCAGGTTTGCATATTTCGAAATATATTAGCCCAATTTGATTTCAAAGCTCAGTTATTTGAATTATAAATCATTATGTCCCTCCTAGCTGATCAGTCGTGAAAAATCTTTGAATTCATTTACATAATGGAATACGTTAGTCATTCCTTTATGTCTTTGAAGCCATAGTGCTCCCTCATGCATGTTTAGTTCTTTATAATAATTAACTTTTCCACTGTATATTTTTGTAGCGAAATAACTACAGTTTCATTGTTATTTTGCCCAATAACTTGAGGTAAAATATTTATAGCCTCTCAAAAATTCTTTATGCATGTCTTTGTTATGTTGTGAAAGGCTGTCCCTTGTAACATGGGGACAAAACCCAACTATGTAGCTTTGCGATATAAACCAGGTGATGCTATGTCAAATGTTATAGATTGACAAAGGAGCATCGTCTGAAAACCAGATTAGGATATTTTTCCAATAGCAGCTATAAAACCTGTTCTTACACTTTTAACTGTTTCAAAATAATTTAATCCACTTAAAATGAAAGGATAACTTGTTTATTCCCGTAAAAGTAATCAAACTCTTCGATCAATTATGTGCAGGAATGGTAGAGTGAAGCAAGCACTCAAAAAAAAAAAAAATAGTAACAATAATAAGCATTATGGATGTTTGTAAAACCTTCTGTGTTTGTACAGGACTAGGTACAGTCTAAATTGCGCAGTCATACTGATTATTTCTTAAAGATCTTCATCAATGCCAGGGATCAAGAGTGTTCAGGAAACTAATGAGTCTTGGTTTTATAATATTCGCTGTAGAACGTACAAGCCCGTAAGTCATTGCATTCATTTGATGCCTTCAATGCTTATGAGTGTTTCCAGGGCTTGGATTTTTCTGTGGCATTCCTGAAAAAGTGTATTAGTATACTCGGATATCAGAAAGCCTTTTCTATCCCCATTTTACAGATGCGGAACTGAGAGAGTGGAGTGTAACTGCGGTGCCTGCCCTCTCCTCCGGCACTGCCTTGAGTTTAGCCACTTGGCGGAGTGGGAGATTTCACTTCGTGCTCGGCAGTAGTCAGTTAGATTGGCTTTATGTTTGATAAAGTTGAAGAAACTGGGACTTCTGTGGAAGCATCCGTAGACAATGTCCAAAATTCCCAGCTGTACCACCTTGCCAGGGACTTTGCTCTGGCTCTGAGACTTTGTGTGTTCTTAAGAAATTTCCATTCAGTTCTTGAACATCTGACAGTACTTTGGTTAAGTGGTTAACGTAGCTGAGTGTGTATGAGATGCACTTGTATCTGTTGTAACTGAAAAAAATCAAATGTGATTTTTGATGGGTCTGGAAGATCACCACGGTGATTTTGAGGCCGTTACTTCAGTGCTGCTTAGGGCTGTTGCCAGTCCCGGTGCCAACCGCCAGTCGGCTTTGACGCAGGCAGTTGCAAAACCACTTTTTTTCCTTTTTTCTACATGCTGATAACATGGGTCTATCTGGGGAAAAAACAGCACCATTTATTATCAGAAACTCTCCGTTTAATTATAAGAGTCATTTAGTTCATTTGTCTCTTTTGTGACTCAAATATATGCCATGAAAAGTAATTGCTTTAATTAATAATAGATTATGGTCTTTAATGTTCTAAAGAATATCTCCAGGACGTGTATTTCTAGATGAAATCCAGATATTTTTTTTAAATGTACATTTGTTGTTGTTTCAGTTGGGGGTTTTTTTGTCTCACTAAAAATTCCTGAAAGTTTGTACAACCTGATCGTGTAATCATAATACTGCGAGGCTGATTTTTTCCTTAACACCTCCTACATACAGTCTCCTGAAAAAGCTTGTGAAAATAGAGGCTGTGAAATTCATGCTTCAGAATCACACAGTAAGCTCCTTACTATGTTAAAAAACATTGCGTGTAGTAAATTTTGTAGAACACTTAACTTTCCATACGCTTCTGTTTCAACAGAGTAAGCACTTCCCTTTCTTGGGCGTCAGCGATAACTACAGCCTCGGTGACCTTAGGTGCCGGACGGTGTTCTACACTGCTCTCACGCGTCTTCTCATGGTAGATTTAGGTAAGGTCCTCCTCCCATGTCCCTGAGACACCCCTGTCTTGTGTAACGCTATAAACTTTTATGGTCATTAAGCCAATCAAGCAGCAGTTTAATTGTACAGTGAATAGGTTGTAGTTGGTATTTAAATCGCTGCCTATCGACTTTTGAGATTTACGGCACTAAGCAATAACACTGTATTTGTTTGTTGCCTTCTGTTGGAGAAATAAGCAAGAAGAGTTATTTTTTGCACAGAAGCACTTTTTGTATTGAGAATTTACAACATTAAGTGTTGGAGTACGTGTTTTGCATTTCCAGGTGACGTACCAATTATGCCAGAACCTTCCAGCTTCTAGTAGAAGGAAGGGTTTTATTTCGCTTCTTCATGCAACTTCCCAATATATAAGACCATCCAAGTTTTAATAAAAACAGTGACAAGAGTTCTGCAGTTCAGTCAAAATTACTTAAACGTGCGCTTGGGCTTACCTTTTGAGTTGTCCTTTGAAAATCAGGGAGGTTAGACCACGTGTAAAACCCAGCGCACGCTTTAATAGCTAGGTGTGATGAAGGACCTGGTCGCTTTGAATCCAGGCACTGCCCTCGGGCACCGGAGTGAAACGTAGAACTCTGCCTGGTTAGCTCCCTAACGGAGAAGGCTGGGCTTGTCAAACTGAACGCTGAAACGATCCATACATTAAAGCAGCTGAAGGTGAAGAATGCAGTACTTCTCAAATTGTCTCTGTTCTGGTCAGACCTGGGGGCTTCTGTCTGCTGCGGGTCTGCCTTCCAGGCTGCTGCCGTAAGGATGGATGCCCGTAGGTGTTCCCAGGGGGGCTGCTGATGGCAGCCTTCAGAAAATAAGGTCTACTGATTTCACAGACAGTCATAAGCCAACAAGTTGTTGCTCCCCTTGCTAATAATGGGCGCCTGTACTGTCTGCTATGGAACAGTGCTGAGAAGAGTTAACTTCGGGGCAAGACCGAACCACACTTATCAGCTTTTTCTTAAAGAATGGCAACTCTGAGCTGGACCTGCGGTTACTTGCCGTTCAGCTGCTTTCAGTACTGGCTCAGTGTCGCGTAACATAAGCAATAGGTACATTTTTTAATATAAAATGGGTTACACATGCAGTTTCAGTAATTTTTCCTACGGCGGGGGAAAAAGATTTGGTAAAAACAAGATCACAGGTGTTAAAAATTACATCGCAAAGTAGAGGTGGTGTAAATATATGTCAGACAAAACGCAGGCACGTGACTTATGACTAGCTACAAGCTCATGGAGGTCGTTGTGATTCCTCTAGATTAACAGGTCTACAAGATCTGAAATGATTAGGAATATCTGGAAAAAGCATATACAGCAGTCTTTCGGCTGTTGTCCTTTGTGTTCCTACTGTAATAAATTTGTTTGGGTTTGAACTGGTAGAAGTCCACATCTAGAGACACAAAGGGGTGTAAGTTGCGGTTTAGGAACCAAATGTAAAAAGTAAGGTATACACAAACTGTCCTTTCTGTGTGTTTGTGCAAGTGTTAAATGGCAATATTGCTACCTTGTGAATCAAAAGATATTTTCAAACTGTGCAAACTGGCATTTTTAGACCAAAAAAAATTGTACCAATTCTCTGAGTTTTTTTCAAATTAAATGAAGAGCTTTATATGAATGATAAACAATTTATGTGGGAACAAAATGAAGGTGAACTTTTATTGGTGGGGCTTGTTTTAAGTAATTGTTTGGTGTAGAAACAGTTTTGGAGATTAGTTGAATACAGTAAGTTCAGAATATTTAGGTTTTGAACAATGTGCTGTTGGAGTGACTGGCAAAATTTTATTGTAGGAAAGAACAGTAATGTATTCATTGGTGTTTGCTTCAAAATGCACTTTGGTTTCTGTTGAATTACTTTAACTTCATACGAATATAATTAGACCTTGAATTCCATATGTGCCCCAGGTTGTGGTTTTAATAATTTTTTTTGGCATTTAGAATTGCATCATTTTATCTTCATCCAAGATTTCTTAAGTAAACTGAATATTCGTGCGAAGGATATAGTAACCAAAAGTAATACAAGAACACCAGTAGAGTTTACATTTAAACAAAAGTTTTTACTAGGATTAATAAATTGTAATCACTTTTTCTTCTGCACTACCAAAAGGAGTGGATCTAAGGTGTAGAAAATACCTTCGGGAGCTATTCAGCATGATTTGTGAGTGTCCTGTACTTACAGGTGTACGCAGTCACGCTCAGTGCCAAACCTCTCCACGTGAAGCAGGTTTAAAACACTGTTGCTGTAAGCCGCACACAGATCTACTATAACTTGCGAGTGAGGCATCTCTTTTACATCTCAAATGACAAAATAAGGATGCGTATGCGTAGTTTGAATTATCGAAAATGAACAATTTACCGTAGTAGGTTTGTTTAGGATAGTTCTTCCTTTCCTTATCAATATTGTACTGTTCATGGGATTTGAATGCGGCTTGTACTGGAATGCAAAAGAATGTATAGGTAGTAATTTGTGTTGCTTTTCTAAAAGTTACAAATTATTTGATTAATTGGGCAATACTGTGGAGGAGTCTAATTGTATATTCCTTCTTGACTGCCTACACTGAAATTTAAAACAGAAACAGCACAGAAGATTGCCCCTTACCCCATTTCCAGAACTAGCCGGTTTGTCATTAAAGCCTCGGTCCCAATCAGCATTGGCCTTCTTAACATTTTAGAGAAGTATGCTTCGGATTCTACCTTCAGGAAGGGTTTGTCTTGGATTTTGGATGTGTACATAGCATCTTCATGGAGATCATCTTCTAGTGATATGCAGCAGTCTGGATGAGAGGGAGTGTTACTTTTGCTGTGCTATGACAACGCGGTTTTCTCCTGAGAACTCTATAAATGGCAGTTGAGCCCTGATCCTGCATGGAGCAGGATCCAAATGGCTTCTCTTGGTCTGTATGCTGGCATGGGACAATACCAGCACAGGACTCTTTCTAAATTACTGGTCTTTATTTACTAATTTTTTTGCTCCAAGGAAAATCTGATAAGCGATTGAAAGGAGAAAAGCATCAGGATTTGCAATACACATAGAAATAATTCAGCTCCTAGGAGGGTAAGAGGAAGCTGATGCTGGGCGAGCAAAGAGATTTGGAGCACAGAGACTAATACTGTATCGGAACTGCCTGAGGATCTGGAGTTGGCAAAGGCGGGAGGTAGAAACAAAAAGCTGGAGGAATAGTCTGGGGTTACAGTGAGCAATCGGAAGAGTACACAAGGGTCCGGAGATAATAAATAAAAAGACTGACTCCAGTTGAAGGGAGCAGAGAGAAGATGGCAGAGGAGATGGGCAAAGATGGACAGGATTGGATTTTCCCAAAGTCCACCAGATCCTATTGCTGCCGGCATAGCTGTGAAATCTGGCACGAAGCGTCTCTCCCTCTTGGGTTCCGCTGCAGGTGCAGGGTGCACATCACGGATTTGGGCAGTTACTTGGCTGGTTTAAGAAAGTTCTTGAGCATAGATTGCGATTTGAAGGCTCCGTAACTGTGGCTGACCAGTGCAGTAGCAGGAAGTTATTGAAAGTATTTCCTTTGCTTTTAAAAAAAAATCTGGGAAGCTGGGCGGGAAAGCCCTGTATGGAAGGGAAGCAGGTCAGGTCACGAAGCCTGACCAGGGGTATTCAGAGCTGAGGAAATGCCATAACTGGGATTGCCTCTGCTACTTTTCTTTCCTCTCCATTGTAAATATTTACATTGTTATGAGGCAGTTTTAATTGCAGGATCACAATTACTTCTCTCAGAGGATATTTGCCTCTTTCCTTTCAGAAGATGTGTCATTCTAACTTAATGAGAAGCTACCGAGTGCTTTGATTTTATTTTTTTCTGTGCGGTGTGAGGAGCAGAAAAGGCCTCGACTGCTTAGCAACATCCAAAACCATTAGCGCGCTATCAACAGTATTCCCATGCCAAACCCAAACCACAGCGCTACACCAGCTGCTAGTTAGAAAGGCGGCTCCATCCCAGCCGAAACCACGACAGTGGTCATCTGCATTTATGTGTTAGTCCACGCTTTGCTTTCTGTTGGGACTATTTTTATTTTTTTTTTCTTCGTGGCCTTTTCTGTCATTCTTACTGTTGTACTGGGGCGAGCGGTGCGGTCTTCGCAGTATCCCTAGGGATCAGAGGCTGGAATTAGGCCCATTTTACAGATGGGTATACGAGGCGTAGAAACTAAACCGTAAAGCTGACACTACTTTGCCCAGCCAATTTGACACACACAAGACTCCTCCTAACTTCAATTGCAACTTTGTTTGCCAGACTTTGCCGAAGAAGAGAGAAGAGAGAGAAGCCCTATAGCAAAGAGCTCTTTAAAGAACATAAATTAAATTGTTACTCTGAATTACTCTCGAGGGGAATCTGCATGCGAGAGGCAAGCTGCCCTCATTAAGGGCCTAAAGAGAAGTAGCACGAGTACTAATCCTCATGCAAAAAGCCCTTTCTAAAAAGTTGTTGTTTGGAGGTACTTGTTCAGCATCGTAACAAAACAAATCCAGACTTCCAGGTTATCTTTCAACAGTCTATCCAAGACACTCTCTTTTTTCCCTACCCACAACATCTTGTTTCTTTTACTCTAAATTCACACCTTCAGCAACAAATGAGGCAATAGCGTCACACGAATAACCCCAGCGCAGTCCAGATTTATTTCCACGGCAGCTTCGTTCTGTATACTAAATAGGTAGGAGGTAGAAAAAATAGTATATGATCATAAAAGATTGTGATTCAAACATCGTACTATGAAGTACATATGCGAAAGGGTCTAATTTATTGCTGCCCTTTTAAGTTTAACATTTTCTAACTGTTGAGTCTTGACTTACGTGAATATTCTTCCCACGTACTGAGCAAATGCTGTCAGATTAATAGAGAAAACACA
This sequence comes from Himantopus leucocephalus, assembly GCA_003993805.1. NCBI lineage: Eukaryota > Metazoa > Chordata > Aves > Charadriiformes > Recurvirostridae > Himantopus > Himantopus leucocephalus. Next base: position 2,853,576 of record RSEF01000013.1, on the reverse strand, counting down.
AATATGAAAAAGAGAAAGATGTGAAATGCAGAGACATGTCAGTCTCGGATACAATCAACAATTTGTCTTCTTTGTTTATAGCTCAGTAAAAATATGACAAAACCTCAGGTTTTTGTTCGTGTAGGTCATATGAAAGTTCCCATGATGTCAGTGAGATTTTTCTATAAAAGCCAAAGAGACTGACCCTTCCGAACGACAGTGTGAATATGATGTGATGCTTTTGCTGTTTTGGTTTGGTTTCTTTTGCTGTAGGTGAAGATGAGGATGAGTTTGAGAATTTCATGCTCCCCCTCACAGTTTCGTTTGAAAGCGTGACTCGGATATTCAACGGTAGTTTTGAACAAGAAGAAGCAAAGGTAGGTTTATTTCAGTTATAGGGAAAGAAATTATTGATGGGAAAAAACTAATAGTGGGGCAAGCATTTAGCGACAAGCTTGTCATCTCGTCTGTCTGTCTCGCTTGGCACGTATGTACCTGTATACTTAAATGTATATTTATACCTGTATACATAGATATAATTAGAAATGTAGACAGTGGAGACGCAAAGGCTACGAATGACTATCCTAAATAAACTTTGTACAAAGATTTTATAAAGGCCCTGGGATTTTTCAGTGCTTTGCAGATCAAATGACCCCGTTTGATCCACATTTATAATCAAAGGGACAAATTTGTCTTCCATGATAGCTTATCTGTTTCGTACGTAATAGTCCCTTTTGCCATGCAAGTACCCTGTTTGTGTATATTAACATATTTATTTGGGGGCATGAGGAGACACGTTGTAACACACTTGATAAAACACTGCTGCTTTAAAGTATTTTTTCAAACAAGAATTTATTATATAAATCAAGACTTTATTAAATGGCTGGGCATATATGTATAAATAGGAACTGGTCTTGAAGTATTGCACCCTTAAACTGAACAAAGTGATTAGGATAACTGATAGCTAAATAAGGTTTTTATGTGCCTGTGGGAGCCATATTAGGATTGATTTGACAAGTCAGTTCAGCTGTGGCAACAGTCATAATATCTAACACAACATTATGTTTTATTAGTAAAATCCTTAAGTGTAGCAAGCTGTTTGTGTCAAAACAACAGTATATTTTAGGGAAGAAAAAGGCTTGCTCGATACAGGCTGCATCATCAGGAATGATAATATATTAGAGCACTATTGCATTAAAGAGATCCCCTTCTACCGTCACTGCATAAATAGTTAACAATGCACACTGGAGTGCTCGTTTCAGCTACACGGGGTAATTGTGTAGAAACCCTCACAGTAATTTTTCATTTGCTGTTTTAAAATATGATGGAAACTTCCATACTACATCATCGTATTTATCTCTTTCCTTTCGTAAGGACATAAACAGATATGCTAGCGATATTTAGTTAATAATTTGTCTACAGTAGGTCTCTGACATTACCAGAAGATGCACAGTTCACAATAATCACTTGAATTAAGCTAATATTTTTTAAAAAAATAGTACTTAAGGTTATTTCAACAATTACTTAATTCTAGTTTCCTCATTTGTTGTTGCTTTATGTATTTGATTTTAATAAGTTTTCATAGGCCCAGTTCATCTGTCTCGGATTCATCTCATATTTTCAAGTTATAAATCCTAAAAATTAGAACAGAGAGGTCATTTGATAGCGTTACCCTTTCTGTAGGACACGGTATTTATCTCGTGCGAGGATTCAGTTTATTAAAATAATTTTGCCGTTGTCCTGCCTGGTTTGCTTGAAACCATCTTAGTAGAGAAATTTTAATGGAGTGCCAGTGATATATTCCTAAACTAGCAAGTTCTTAACGACCCTGGAAAGTGACTGCTTGATTACACTTTAACGGTATTTGCAAATAAAATCACAAGTAATTAAGGGGAAATCTCCAGGCTTTTGAGCAAGTTTGATGCATGATAACTGCCTGATTCAGCTTCATCTAGAGTAATGCTGTGTAGACAAGAGCTACTGAGATCAATAGCAACATAATGATAGTGGCAGAATTAAGTGAGTAACCTGAGAACTGTGTCTTCAAAATGCATGCAGCTGCCACAAGCCAGGGCCACACAGTGCACTCCGTGCTTCCGTCCTAAATGTTCATCAAAAGACGCCCTGCAGGAAAATGGAGTTAGATGCTCTTTATTGCTGATCGTGTCTCTTGCCACATTTATCAGGGAAATTGGATTAGCAGTTGGCAGCTGCAGGTAGACAAGGTTCTGCAGTGATTAAATATGCAGCTTGGCTGCATTTGTTGTGACAGACCTTTAGTAAATTCTACTGTAAGCACCATCTGTCTAATTTGTATAAAGAAAACTTGGGGCTTTAAGCTACTGATAAAGAACTGGATCTGTTGCTTTATCATAAACAAAACTTTTGCTCTAAATTCTCTTAAACATAATTTATTAGGTTAAAGCTATTTTTCTATCACGATGAATAAATAATACATGCAAAAGTGCTTTCAGGTACTTCATTTTGCAAGTACTGAAAACAAAAACAGTTCAGTTCTTCAATAAAATGCTTAGTATTCCCATCCACAGGGAGATGACACTGTTAAAATATCGCTATGAAAATGGTCCAGGACTGCCAAATTCATTTAATTTGTGGTTTTTACTAGGACTTTCTAACTGGCTAGGGTTTTTTTTTAGTTTTTTAATATTTCTGAAATACAGCAGTGAATAACAGTCACAACAAGGGAGCTCTTTCTTTTTAAAATACATTTGTAATCATTAAATCCGCATACAAAACATATGTTTAGGCTTCTTTTCCAGGGAGATCAAATATAATTGAAGATGGCTTAAGTAATTACGTGCTTTGCTTTCCTTTTTTCTTCTTTTTTTTTTTTTTTT
>RSEF01000013.1:2836992-2850725 GCA_003993805.1 Himantopus leucocephalus | reverse complement strand
TTTCTTTTTTTTTTTTTTTTTTTTTTTTTTGCTACTTCCTTCTTTCACATTTTTATATTAATAGGAAAAATGTCCAGTATTAAAACAGTGGCTAATTTTCTCCTAAGAATTTCAAGGTTTCTCTTGACAATCCAGTTGAGTAATGTATTGACTGGCCAGCCGGAATCTTGGTAGTACTTTGTTTATAGTTGTGACATCATCAGATTTGCTAGAAACGCGTGGAAAAAAAAAAACCAGGATCTGAGGAAAAAGCAGTTAAATAGCAACGTGCTATCTTTAGCTGGTTTGTAGAAACTCCATGCTGTTAAATTATTTAAAATCCTTGATTTTCAGCTTGCACACATTAAAAGTTTTCACACTAAGTGCCAAATGTTGCAAACAGCACTTTAACAGAATGATTTTGCTTTGATCCCTGTAGCAGTTCCTGAATAATTTATCACAGGTTATTGCCTTAATTCTGGAGAGGGATAGAGCAATAAAGGCAGATGAAAACACTCCAGTTGAAACACCTTGGGGCCTGCTCATTCCTCTGACACGGCTCTTTTGTTGGAACTATTTAGAGGTTATTAAGACGTGTCTCCAGAATTAAGAGTATGCTGTAAGGATGAAGACAGCCATCTTAATTCTAAAGACAAAGCGCAATGACCCTTCACCTTTTTTTTCCTTTGTTGTTATTATATAGTAGAATTATGAGGGTAATATTATAGCTGCACCCAGTAGTGCCACTATAGTTAAGGGTCTGTCAGACTTTCCATTACAAGCCCCGTTTTGGGGGTGGGTGGCGTGAGTAGTCTCCTCTGTTTTAAATTGCGTTAGTCAGACACTTGGCACATCTTGGCAAGTCACAGGGGGTTTTTTTCTGTGAATATTTAAATCTTCGGCTCCTTTCCTTTGAAAAAACCATTGGAAAAAATCTTCTTTGGGACTTCGAAACAAAACACTTACATTTATTTGAAAAATCGCTTTGTTTTAATTAATCTTAAGTAAACCCATCACTGGCGTTCGGGGAGGAATATTTTGAAACGGACATTTCAACAAAATCATTTCATTAGCAAGAAAAGCAAAGAAACCCACGTGCTACTGCCAAGCTTCTCTTGCTCCGTTTCTTGTATTTACTGTCCTTCGCTTCCCAGCTCGCTCGTCTCGCGGTTGCTGGTGGTGTTATTACCTGCCACGTTGCCCCAGCCATGGCTGGTGCTCGCCTGTGAATGAAGCAGGAGCTCCACGTATTCTTCAAATTACTCCGTTAAGTGTGCTTCGAATCCCACAGGATGACAGACAAAAAGTAGATGTATAAGCGTATGATGTTGTTTGTCGTTAATAAATTTCATGCACGTAAGTGCTATTGGAAAACTAACTCGGAATGGACTAAAACTAGATTGTCTTGGGATTTTAGGGTTTTGCGGGGGGTTTTTTTTTTTCTTACTAAATGAGACTTAAGCAAGCATGGGATTGAGGCTGATTTTTGCTCCTGTTAGAGTTTAAAGATATTTTTACCAGTGACTTTAATGGATCAAGACTTATCTCAGGATTCTGTAGGCTATTATATAGGCTGTTTGCATATTGCAATCTGTAGGCAGTGTTAGTTTATAAAGTTGAGTTCCCATGGATAATATCTAAACCACTGAGTTTGCGAGGATTTTACAGGCCAAGAGTAGTACAGTGCCTTGTAGATTGAGGTCATTTAGTAAGAGTCGCGTGGTTAAGAGTATGGGCTTTTTTAGTAAAAATACCTGAATTTAAAGAATAGAAAACCGAGAAATGTAGTTTATGTAGTAGCTGTTCTCCTTTCTTTAGAATTCAAGGTCAGGTGGTGTCTGAAATTGTGTAGGTTCCCAGAAATCTGGGAGCGTAGTTTAAAGAAAGTTGCACCATCTACTTTTATTAACAGTTTTTAAAGTCTCACAACCAAACTGTTTCGTAAATGTATTTGCAAAAGAGTGTTTTCTTAGAACCAATAGTTTTTCTAAAGAGAGGGTGAGCATGTCAGAAGGCTATGGGTTTGGCCGGTTGCCTCTCTCTAACCCACGTCGTAGAGCCCCCAGTAAGATGGGGAGCGCTTTCTCTCCGAGCGCATCCTCAAACAAAGGCAAGTTCCCATCTTGCCAGGGGCCGGAGCTGCCCTTCTTCCCCGCTCCAGGCTCTCCTTTGTGCAGGCTTGCTCGTCTCCTCCTTTGTGGCTAGAATGGACAAAGGGACCAAAATCAGTCTGGAAGATTTCCTCTTCCTTGTGCATATTGTTGCATCTCTGTATCCCTTCAGAAAGGAGTGTGAAGCGTTGCTGCCGAGTTCTTTTAATTCTTTGTATTTTAACCACCACGTCTGCTAAAGAGTTATTTTCTGTGTGGACAAAACGGCACACGAAGTATGAAAATACAGATGAATATAAAGTTACAATTTTATATTGCATCTTCTCGGTATTGAACACTTCCTCTCTAGTGATTTCAGAGTCCCATTAAAGTTAATGAGAGTTGAGACCTCTCAGCATCTTGCAAGTTCAGGCCATTTCAACGCACAGCAGAAAGGAAATGCAAATATTAAAATACTCCTAGCAACCTCACCGACGTTTTGTAGAGAACTCAGTTTATCCTTGGGTAAATCTACGTGCGTGCCATCCAAGGCAGTTGCACTACTGGGTCTGTATAGGAAAAGTAGAAATTAGCCCTTGTGTAAGATCCCATTTAGCAGTTTAACAAGGCATCAGCCATAATTTGCTCTTTCTGTGATCAATTAAAATGAGTATGTGAATCTTACCTTTTGTATTTCTCAACACTATAAACATTACAGTGTTAGCACCAAGTGGTGTACATCATTACAAGCACTGCTTTTAAAGAGGGAACTCTCATTATTATTTTTTTTGCTGTGCTTCTATGATTATTTTTTTTTACCAGATTCTGCAGTACTGTGGTCTTTTATTATGAAAAAAAAACAAGAAGTACAAACCCCACCTGCAACACATGGATAAAAATTATTAAAACTTCTTAATTATTGAAAAATAATATTTCTAAGTAAATTGAAAAGTTTGTTTATGTTGTTAAAATATTTTTCGTTCACTAGTGTTTCTTATTGATGTCTATTAATTATCCTGAAAATATCCTTTTACTAGGGGCTAATTATCTATGCATAAAATGTTGCCTGCGTTTGGGCTGGAAGGATTCTGAAGCCACACTTCAGTCATTCCAGGGAAAAAAGAAATTAATCTCAGGACTAATGTTAATACAGATAGAGATTTGCATGGTCTTCTGTAAACAAAAAAAAGTCGCTTTTTGAAGAAACCTAACTTGGAAAATTACTTTAAAAAAAAAAACCAAACCAAAACAAAAGATGTGTTAAAATAACAGTACAATGAGAATCTCAGTGCAACCTTAATTGTAGCTTGTTATGAGTATCAGTTACTCTTACACCTCATTCAAAATATTACAAGCTTAAATTAAGGTTTTATTGTTATTGTTACTTTAAATATATTAATACAGGAAGCACTTTCAAACTTTAATACACAGTATTCATATATTACATTTTAATTTGCATTATTCATTAGGATAGGGTATCGAATAATCAGAAGAATTTCCTAAGCGTTTTGCTAGTGTTATCACTATGAAACTTGTGCAAATCTNAACTCATTATAAAAAAAAAAAAAAAAAAAAGAAAAAGATTTGAGCGAGACATTTAAACTAATGAATCAAAATCAGATATGTGGTCATTATTGGCTGATTATTACTCCATCTGCTCTGTGCTAACGTGAAAATCAATTACTGTGTCTCTTTCCCACTGACAGCGTATGTTGATCGGGCTGGCAAGGGATCTTCGCGGGATTGCCTTTGCGCTGAACACAAAGACCAGCTACACCATGCTGTTCGACTGGATGTATCCTTATTACGCGGTGACAATACCCGCTCTGTGCACAGAGGGATACCAGGCCCCTTGCATTAGTTTAATAGTATGGCACAGTGGGGAAGAGGAAACAAAGCTAAATGAACTAATGTGTAATCAGCTAAAATTACAGCACAATGGCAACCATGCAGTTAACTGGGAAGGACCACGCAGAGGTCACTTTTTTGTTGTGTCACACTGCTCATCTAGAAAACATAGCCAAGTGGTTTTCTTCCCTTCATAAATCCCAAACGTTNAAAAAAAAAAAAAAAAAAAAAAAAGCTGTGTCTTTAACTCCAAAGACAGTGTACCTACATTTGGTTTAACATCAAAAGTGCTTAAAAAATACCGTACAAGTGCTATCTGGGGAGATTTCTCTCTCTGGTATGAATCATGTCTTTAATTTAGTCAGTTACTTTCTATTTATGTCAACTCTATTAATATCGCAACACCTGCAGTCTTCTTGGTCCAGAAGAAAATGGACATCTGCAAACAAAATCAAAATCTTTAGATTGCAGTTTCCTTCAATAAGTAATGATAATGGAACTCTGTTTGCTTTAAATATTGTATACATTTTTATGCTAACAAATACAATCATACTCATGGGTATTTTCTTAATACTATAGAGAAATGTTTTGTATTTTTATAAATACAGTAGCTGTAATTCTCTCTTCAGGCACACAGCCATATTAGTAACAAACTGCTGGAATATATGGGGAAGTAACTATGAAAATATTCAGTTTATAATTTAAATCTCACAAAGCTATGGAAGTTAATGCTGTATTTGTTTATTTTATGGACAGAAAAAATAACATTCGGATAAAATTACACGCTTTACTAGAAATCAAGCTTTAAAATTATTTTTTTTTTTTTTTTTTTAAGTAAATAATGAAACCCTACCGGTCACTAATAATGGTCCTGGTTAAGAAAGAGGAATGCATCAATATAGAATTGCAACTGGGAAATTAGCCTTTAAGGACTGCAAAGCTGTACGGCAGAGCCTGGTCTGATCTGATAGCTGTCCTTGTGTGGTGGGCAGTGGGAGCCTGATGACCACGCAGTTAAGCCCTATTTAAGACCTTCGCAAGCCTGCAGTCATTCTGGCTCTGTGCAGGGTCAGCTTGCAGAAAGTAAGTCCAAAACACAAAGCAGTGTCGTCTTTATTTCTCTTAAAATCAGTGGAGAGCATCCCTTGATTTCAGTTTTAGAGGACTGGAGGGGAAAAAAAAAAACAACAAACCAAACAAAAACTAAACAACAAACACTTCCCCCCTCTTTCCCCCCCCCAAACTACTGAAGCCAGACTGTGAATTAGCATCTCATTTTCTAGTGGGCACCATTGGGTACATTTAACTTCGTTAGTACTGTTTGTGCCTGTGTTACCCTAAAACTTAATAACAAAATCAGGAAGATACGTAAAAGCAGACCAGTGCTTCCATTTCAAATTCTTTTTACTTTGGTTTTCCTAGTACAGCAGGAGTATCGTGCTCTTCTCCTGTGCAGAACTGCAAATCTCCAGTTGTAGGAGGAGGGATAACTGAGATTTACCTCCTCTCCATTTGAAAGAAATGGATGCATCCGTGGAGGTGGTTTTTTATACAAGGATCCAGGATATGTAATCCTCGGGACCCNGTTGTTGGTTTTTTTTTTTTTTTTTTAATTAATTTATTCCTTCCAATTTATGAATTAAGTTTATTTCAAATAAAGAAAAACAGCCTCCAACTTTTGGATTTCATTATTCTGCATTAACAATAAAAACAGATTGAAACGTAGCTTTGTGTGGAATTCAAAGCTCAGGCCTTCTCAGTTTCTTTTCCCTTGCACAGGTTCCAGGGTGTTTTTTTTTTCCCCTCCTCACCTTTGGCTGTAAAGGATAAGTGCGTGCCTCTGTTCAGTGGATTTCACCTCGTTTGGCTGAGTCCAGCTTCATCCAGGTATTGATCCAGAGCGTTACAGCAGAATAAGCTGCTATTAGCACAACTCCTGTTTACGGGATATAAAGACAGCAAGGTAAACGGGAGGAGAAGGGGAGGCTCAGATGCCAATTTTATCATAAAAGTTTAAATATCCTTGGATTAACATACTCCTTTTGTAATTTCAAATATATCCTCAGAAAATGGTTTTAATAGCAAAGAAAAGCTGGTTTTCAAACCAATTTTGTTGTTACATCTGAAGCCCTAGTATTTCAATATTAAAAATGGCAAATCCAGAATATTAGCCAAAATAAATCTGATTTACTTGCTTTTGTTCAATAAATAAACAATACAAAAAAGCAGGGGATAAAAGGCTAACCTTTTAATATACCATAAGATGATGTTTATTGAAAACTATCGGAAATAGTCGCTTGTAAATTGCCGGTAGAAGAATGAATTGATAAATTTTTCAAGTGATTGCAGGAAATATTTTGCTTCTAAGCCCTGTCCGTAACAAAACAAATTACACTCGGTAATCTCTCACCTGAGAGAGTCTTCTGGTTTTTTTTTCTGATGGCAATATTTAGGATTTAAGTTTTGTCCAGTAGATGGCAAAAATGAGCAGAAATAATTTCTTTTAAAGCCTTTCGGTTCAGGGAGGGGAGGGGGTGGAGGCACAGGGGGGACATCATCGTATCTTGTATTTTACCGTTATGATTGAGTTATTAGGATCCCGGTTTAGAGGTGAAGCGTCAGGTATGCTGAAGCTGCGCTAGATTGCCAAATAGGGCTGTTTTGTAGCAGGCTTGCTTATACTAATTGAGTTTCTCTAGCAAATCAGGCTCCTTGGAAAAAGGCCAAAGGCTTTTCATAATTGTATTGACAAGAAAATGAATATGATAAATGGTGTTCATTCAGCTGAGACAAGATTTATAGTTTTCCTCTGGCAAGGGATGAAGAGAAAATACTTATAATAATAGTAAAATTTGTTTTAAAGTTGCATTAGGTGATCTCTCAAAAGACTTCATTAAAATATTTCCAAATATTTTAAGCAGCTTCAAATGTTAAGTATAGCATCTTCCCAAAGTATCCGGTAATGGAAGATGAAGAAAAACATCACGCAAATGAACAAACAAACAAAAAAAAAAAACAAAAAAAAAAACAGAAAACCCAAAACCCTGGATATGAAAGTCATTTATTCTTCCTGAAATATTGATATGTCAAGCTGTCAGTGACGATTCCAGTACCGCAGCTTGGGAAAGTTTATTTGCCTTTTGTATTCGTAACATCTGGCCTGCGTAATTTGTAGGTCAGTCCTGAGCGTGCAGGTGTGGCCCGAAAAAACCTGTAGACCGATTTGAGTAGAAAAAAAACCCTGTTTTTCTTAACAGTGATGATTGCCCTTATGCATTTCATTCTGCTAGTTACTTCGGGAGTGCCTGGATAAGATGTTGAATGTTTAATCTGTTATCTTCCATACTAATATCAGACTGTAGTCTGAGGTCTCGCAGTCAGGTACGTCCGTGGAGATTCAATTGGGAGTCGAGGGCAATACCCACTTTTTTTGTTACTTTCATTTAGTGTTTCTTAAGGTTAGGTGGTAACCCATAGGCGGTTTTTTCTGTGTTCCTCCCAGTTGATTCTCAGTATTTAATGACTTCTGTTGTCTGTAAAAGAAAAAGGTTGCAATAAGAAAATGGGTTGCGAGAATAAAATTATTAGGTTGTCTGGGAGTTGCAGTCAGCTAGATAGCACACGATGTACGCGCGTGAGTGCATGAAATTGGCTGCCTATATAAAAATATCTGTGGGTATAGATACACAGAGACTAAGTTTATAGAAAAGTAATCTGCCGTTGAGATGTTTTATCTAGTGGTCATTTAAAAGTTCCAGTTGACCTAGATCGTGTGCTGCTTCAGGTGTGGATCGCTGGAACACGCAAAACAACCTTTTCACCAGACTACCATTGTTACATGTTTATCCAAATTCGCATCGCGTTTCTTAACAAAATAAAACCATGTGCAGCAATAAGATGGCTTGTTCAAAATGAATCTATTTTTGAAGAACTAGATTTTAAAGTTCCTGTGTTTTAAGGATTCAGGATTAGGTGCAAGCTTGAGAGAGCCAAACAGCTGCAGAGGTTGAAGTTTCCTAACCACAAGAGAAGAGGAGAACACGTTTTCTCACGAAACAAGGCTGCCTGATCGGCAATCTGTAATAGCTGTTATTGCCAGTTGCATTGATTCAAACCTCAGCATTGTTTTTTGCAGTTTGAATTCCTTTGAGCTTGAACTGACTGGTCAGGGTCAGTTCATGACACGGCCAGATTCCTTGGAGCTTGTGGTTAAAAACACTTAAAAATAATATTCTGCTTAAAACCAATTTATTCCACTTTATTGGATTTATAAAAGAAATAATAAATTGGCGAAGCCTTTCTGTTGACCCTAGCTTTTATAAAATTTGCCTATAGTTTCCAGTCTTTCCTGGTCAATGAATATGAACTCAATGCTTAAGTTTTTGAATGAAGATGGCTGATCATGGTGGATGTGTCAGCAGCCTTTGATACTGCTGCCTTACATTTCGGTTGTAGGGTTTGGCTGTCAAGTTACTCTCTTCGCCCTGAAGTCTGCGAAGGCAGNTGCGAAGGCAATTGTTTCCTACCCCATGGAATTCCGCAGCGGGGCTTTGCAGCGTCGCACCATCTCCCTTTGTGTACGTGGGGCTACTGGGAAGGCTAAGGAAGAGGCACGACTTAGGGGAGTGACTAGCATGGCTCGGTCCTGTACCTTCCCTGACATCTGCTGCATCTTGAGAATAGGGACCACCTCTGTCAGAGTGAGCTGGGCTGGAAGTCCACCTCGGAAAAGATGGAGCTGGCATTAGTGAATTTTTAAAGGTATGAGGTGACGTGGATCATCCGTGCCCTTGGAGGATATTTGAGATAAGTAAAACTTGAATTTCAATCCCAGTTGATTACTGGATAACTCCATGGTACGTTTCACTCCAGTTTGTTTGATTTAAAATGTGAGGAACCCCATAAAGGAGTGAGAAGCAAGGCCTAAAAGTATATTTCACGTGTCAGCCTCTTCTGCTGTATGTAGTTTATGCCTGCAGTGCCTCAAGCAGCTGGCAGCAAAAATGCGCGAGTCTTTAGATGGCTGAGACAGGCAGCAGTAGCCAGAATGCCTTCCATCTGTCTGCGCAGCGCTGTCACTCATCAGCTGTGCTACGCTGACGGCTTTAGCCTCCACCAGAGCTATAGCGAACTCAGACATGACTGTGTCTACGTCTCCTAGAAGCGTGGAAACCTTTATGTAATTCAGACTTCTATTTCACAGTCCCATGTTGAGTGCTTGGCCCGTGTTCTGCTTTGTAAGATTCACAATAGTTGCCCTTATTGTCTGAGTAGGCGACAGTGTTTTCCTAAGAATAGTCGCTATTTCTCGTGTGGTTAAATAAAGCAGAATTATATGGCATGAAACAAAGTTATAAATGAAAAATAATTTTTTTTTTATTAAACAAAACCGTTGACTAGAATAACTAGATCGTGTTTTAATAGCAAATTGTAGAGTTAAAGTCTCTTGATTCAATATAAAAAGCTGTTTAATTCTTTGCCATTCAAGCTGTGCTGCCTCACTGCCGTTTACCAATCTGCATTCTTATCCAAATAAACTCTCTTTTTCAGCATGTTGGGAAAACTAGGGGGCAGCTTTGTATCAAATTGTTGCATAAAATACTTTGATACAGTCAGCAACTCATAAGATTTTTTTTGAAGTTACATAGCAGAGTCTACTAAACTTATTTTTTTTTCTGTATTGCGTTCTTTTAAATCCTGCTTTAAAAGGATGGGTATCTCTTGGGTGCTGATGAGCAAACAGCTCTCCTGAAGGAGTTCTTAGAAAGCGTAACTTTGCTGGTCTGCCCCCCCTCAATTTGGCTGAATTCTCTTCTTGAATGCTCTGGAAACAACATCATACAATCAAATTATCCCCAACCATTTATATATACCATTTATATATCTTATATAACATATATGAGGTGGCACTAAAATTTGGGAGCCAGGATTTGCTAATATATACATTTTTGTTGTTTTTAAATTAAACTGCCATTTGTGACTTATGCCATTCCTTAAAAATCCAAGCTCATTTTATATACGTACTTATGGGTTAGCTTCACATACGCAAACTGCTTGATTGTCCTTCATTCCAGCCCTGGTATATTAACTATTTCCCACTTAACCATTAATGTTTCCAAAGGATTTAGTCTTCTAAGCCGAGACCTGCTTAAATGTACAGGTTCTGGCAGTGCCTCTGTCCGAATGAGCTGCAGGGTCTGTATCTGGCCCACCCCTTTACTGGTGTAGTGTGGTTTTAGGGGAAGTTGTTTTGCAAGACGCTGTTTGATCGGTATGCTCTTTAACTCGGTTTGGTGAAGATACCCTGCGTACATTTCTGTTCTGCAAAGAGCCATCGAACTGTGGTACCGTGAACCTGCGTGTACGACCCCGATCTTGAAGCTGATGGCAGAATTCATGCAAAACAGGTAAGAAGCACGTGAAAATTATCTAAGTGATGAATACTGCGATGGGATGCGTGCTCTGTTCCATCGTTCCGTGTTCTGCTTATCCTCATGATGGCTGACTTCAACTTTAAGACTGCTACTTTTTGTATTTTGGAACAAAATTTGCAAGCAGAACTCAGTTTTCAATGCCATTGTATTGTTTTACCAAAATGGTAGATGTTACAAAATCGGCTGGTAAGGATTAATTAGAGGAATATATAGGAGTGACGACTGTGATTTTATATTCAACGTTAGTGGAAGTGTATGCTTTAACCAGGGATAAATACCGACTATAATTAAATATTGGAAAATTGTCTGCTGTCAAGACTCGCTGCAGGCTGAGTTTTTGCCTTAAGCCAAGCAGCGTACATATGTGCCTGTAAAACCACAACTCCCTTTACAGTTTCTTTTGCAACTCAACTCTTCCAGCCAAAACAGGAAAGAATGGTATCTAATACAGCAATATTTATAATCAGCGTGTAGGTAACTTCTCCCACATCTAAAATCTTCTCTGTGGGCTAACTGAAAAGGCCTCGCAATTATTCTGGGAGGTGATCTCAATACTTGACATTGCAGTAGTTAGAATGAAATTCCTGTTTTACCACCAGTAACGGAACAATTTATTTTGGGGAAATTATAATTGCACTTGGATTTAATGTAGTGCCCAAAGGAAGAAAAGATTTTTAAATGAAGAATTGATAGTTAAAGTGTCTGTGCTGTATCCTCATGACCGAAGTAATTAAGAGTTTTCAGCAAAGAAGTATGTGTTTTTCATCATTTTCATCATTCCTCCTTTTGCCTTGCAAATCAAACTTTCAAGGAAAAAAGTTGAAATATTTGAAATTTGAAAAAAAATGTTTAGTTTAATCTGGGGACGGGAGATTGTCTCCCAGTCAAACGCTAGCGAGTATGACGTGCGCTTAATCCCCGAATGGCTACGCAAACCTTAAGGCAGAGTTCCCCTTTTCTTTTTTGTGTTGACTTGCCGAGCGTGACTCCCTCTTTGGTTTGTGCGGGCTAATTACGTCTGTTATCCCAGTAGTAGTATAATAAATGGCTGGAAAAGTTTAACCTGTTTTTATTCATGATGCACAAGCAGTTATACTCTAATAGGGCTGCAGCTCATTTCAAGGAGGTTGTTAACGCGTAAGCACAGAACTGTTAATAACGGTAAACAAAGGCAAAGAGGAGCTGGAACAATAAATCTTATGCAAAAGACAGCTCTTCAAGCTACTTTCCATATTCATGTTATTCTTCTACCTATTGGTATTCAGAAAATCTGCCTCGGTCCCCTTAGAAAACATCATCTGGGATGGTGTTTTTTCACGGGTTGTGTAGTGCATGAGCTTTTACAGGTTAGACTGCGTCGTACAATATACTTTGACATGGTTAAAATATGTTACAGGGTATCAGATTGTGCATTATGCCACTCTGATATTGTTGATCAGATGATGTGCTGGTTTGGGGGTTTTTTGTCTCTGCCAGCCATTATCATTTTGTGCGTACGGAGTACACAGGTGTTTTATACAAGGCACGTTTTATTCCTTTATAAACACCCAGATTTACTCCAGAGTTTGCAGCGAAGGACCCTGCAAATAGGGACTCGGACAACAAAAAAATTGGACTTGCAGCAAAGAAAGATAGCTGCTGCTGTCTGTGCGATAGGGGTGATACAAGGACTCCCGGTTTGACCAAAAGTGGGTGACTACCAGCTAGGTCAGCCAGGGGTTACTCTGGTTTACATCACTGCGTGATGCCTCCTTCCCCTTTCAGCCCAAATAAACGCTAAGGGTAAGTTTTGCTGAAGTTACTTGGAAGCTTAAGACCTGCCAAGATGCAGCGGGGACTTCGGCAAGGGCTCTGTTGCGTTTCCAGGTTGGGAACAAAGTGGTTCTTGTTGGCTTTGGTCAGACCTGTGCATCAGGGGAGACGACAACTTCTTCAGGTCCGAATGGTCATAAAAAGCATGTGTTAAAATTCACGCTCGGAGAACTGGCTTGCGATTGCCACAGGTTTTATGTAGCAGAATAACGAGTGGGGATTAGTTTATTTTTTAAAAGCTGTACAGATGCAAAAGCAGGGTAAAAGTGAGCCTAACCGCTTGGATTATGGAACCGTCGTAGCATTCTGCTGAACTGCGTACGGGCACAAGATGTTCACCGGTCCCTGAAAGCTCTGTGTGTATTGTCCGGACACCTTTTCTGGTTAAAATTGTTTTGTCTTTCGTCATAGGATTGTTTCTTTGGCAACATATGGAGATAACTAGAGTGCATATTATTGGCCTGAAAGCTAGAACTCATTTATCAAATAATTGTACCTTGTAATCAGCAAATGTTTTTTTTGTTTTAGGAATGAATCCATTGCAGTTTTCTGCTTCGATGACCATCTGAATATTTTTGCTGTTATTTTTTTAGATCACAACGTTTAAATTTTGATGTATCATCTCCAAATGGAATTCTTCTCTTCAGAGAAGCTAGTAAAATGATTTGTACGTACGGTAGGTATTCATTAATGTTTCCTCTGCAGTGTAATTCTTTCTCTGCCTGGTGATATAAAAATCCCGTTAGTTCATATTGCTGAGCACTGATGGATTTGTGGAATACGTAGCAGGACTGTAATGTGCCACGGCCGCTATCATCCCTTTGTAAAGTGCAGAGCTTACGTGGCAGAGGGTTGGAGCTCATTTAGTGTCACGGATCAGGGCAGATTCAGGTAGCATTGGTGCTTGGATCGCTTTTTTAACTGGCGTGCCTGTCTTCTAGCAACTGTAAATGTATTTCAGCAGAGATACGAATACTCCTGAGGTGTTTGATCGAGGCTACTGATTGATAGGTGTGGGTGATTTTATGTATTCAAATTATATTCCAGCAGTTCCAAAACATAATAGGACCATAACAGCTTTACCCCAGAGCACTGTTAAAAGTGTTTATAATAAGTTGCTCCATTTTACGACTCCCACTCACGCCTGCAACTGCAACAGGTCTGTGACACCAGCCGTTTATATTACACTGCAACTAATTTTGTAGCTTACAGTTTTGCTTTCTAAATATTTTGAAAGGAACATTACCAAGTTTTTGTAGAGCAGCCTCATTTATACTCCGTGTAAACAGCAAGAGCCATAAATGTCCTGTTACTTTTAAAGAAAGAAAATTGGTGCATCAAATTTGCTTTTACTGCGTTCAGGTTGCTTTTTGGGTCTGAAACTGTGTGTTACATGGGCTGTATAAAAAAAAATTGAAATGTAATTTTGCATTTGATCTGTAGGGTATGGAAACGGTATATGCAGATTGCATACAGCATTTACTTATGACAGAAAAAATTACACCCAAGTAACTCTCACTCCTTGCAAAATCATTTTCCTGTTTCTTTTTCAAATGTGGAAAGTAAGTAG
>RSEF01000013.1:2823097-2836892 GCA_003993805.1 Himantopus leucocephalus | reverse complement strand
CTGTCCTGGTGGGACGATCCTCCGTTTCAGTCTCGGTTTCAGTTAATCCGTTAACCCAGGGGGTTGCCGTGAAGTCCACCCAAACTCCTCTCATCCCTCAGAAGTTCTTCTTTCCGTCACCTGGAGACCTGGCTGTGTGTGCTCCTCTTGGCAGTCCCTGTCTCGACACCAGGCTTCCAGCTCCGCTTGCTGCCTCTCACCTCTCCTCCTGGCCGTGCCCGGCACGGTGAGAGTTTCCTTCCCGTAGCTCAGCAGCTCTCCAGCGTCCCTCTCCTGCGACAGTGTAGCCTAGCCTGGGTGCTCCTTTCTTAGGAGAATATAATGTACAAACAATAAATGAAAAGATGTCTTAATTGCACTGTGCTTCCATTGGTAAGTGAAATTTAAATTTCTTTTAGAGCAGGATTTTTCCTTCTTCTCTCTCACGTGTAACGATACACAGAAAATGCTAGTAAAAGGATTATTTTCAGAAATTTCACCTGCTCAAATTAAACACGAAAATTTCCAGTTATGGCTTAGGTCTGCTGGGAGTCTTCTTGCTATATAAACCTATAGGCGCATAAAAGTGTGATCTGAAACACGTGTCTGTCCTGTCAACGCTTAGACAAGGAATTAGGAACTGAAACGAGGTGGCATCAGGTGGTTCTTCTCACTGACGTCACAGCACAGCGCACTGGGGGTTATTGACATCATGTCGATTTTTCCTAAGTCTGGACTTCACTGATCAAAGCAGTTTTGGATAACGCACGCTTTGCAAGTCCGGCCTTCTTCGGGCGATGCAAATCATCTAGAATTTATATGTGGATTTTGTGGAAACCCTGTGCTGTGGTTTACATGGGCACAGCTTTGAACCAAACNACACTGATCAAAGCAGTTTTGGATAACACACGCTTTGCAAGTCCGGCCTTCTTCGGGCAATGCAAATCATGTAGAATTTATGTGTGGATTTTGTGGAAACCCTGTGCTGTGGTTTACATGGGCACAGCTTTGAACCAAACATTTGGGAACTTAGAGTGTCGCTTTCTTTCCGTCTTCCATTTTGTCGAGGTTTGTGATGTCCATTTTTGTCCGGATGGTACCTCCATTTACTAGCTATGTGTGCTGTACGGTCTGTGCTTGGGCTAAAAATAAAAGGGGGAAGAAAAGGGTCAAACTGGGTTTCCGGGATGTGAATGTACGTGAGCGCTTGGGAGCCTGGATGCTGAAATCTCTTTAATTGCAGACTAAAGCATATACTCTTTTCTCCTCTAGACTGGCATATAGTGATTTCCTATGCTTGAGTGCAAAGCAGGAAAAAAAAATCCAAAATGCCTATTCTGAAGGTGTGCTAAGCATCTTCAGGTGTCAGTGAATAAAATTGAAAATAGGAGCTCTTTGCAGCTTTGAAAACTAGCACCTCAGCGAGTGATTAATTCTGCTTAAGAGCTCCAGCTTTGCGATTGGGGCGGTGCGAGTGCGTCCTGTCCTTCTGCTCATTGATCATTGATCCTGCTCCAGTGCTGAAGACAGTTCTGAGACGTCTTTACAAACGCTGTGTGTTCAAGAGATGTAAAGCCTGGCGTAGGATGCGAAAAGCACTTAGATAGTCAATTATCCTTGTTAGGACTCTGCAGCTGCTTGGCAAGGGGTGTTGTGTCCTGTCCATTACGGCTAGAGCCAGTCCAGTGATTTAAAATAAACAACCGAGAGGAGAAAATTGAAAGGAGTTGGAGTAGTATAGTCCGCCATTCTTCATCCCCAATATATTTCACTTTTAATTCGGTACGTACAAGTCTCCTTACTATGTGTTTTTGAACTCCCGGTTGTATAGGAATGATGTTTCAATGCATCTTGGGACCATCTATTTTTGTTTTGTGGCTTCTTTACATTTTAGTAAACCTCTTCCCTTTCATTACAGGAGACTGACATAAAAATAATATTTTCAATATGCTGTTTTTATTTATCTACATTCTGTCATGATATACTTTGATGTAAGTTTTTAATTTTGCTTCAGCTTTCAGCTGTTGTAGCAGTTACTGCTGAAGGTCAGGGATGAGGTTAGCCACAGTAGCACAAAACAATTTCCTGTTCTCACAGCCCAGGTAGCATTTGGATGTGGATTAAATTTTACCACATTTTCCAGTAGCCAGACACAATTATTTCTAATGAGCTTTAAATTGCTTCCAGAACACGTATTTCAAAACTTAGCGTGGTAATCCATTCAGTGCCAGCAACTTCGTAAGAGAACGGGTCTTCTTCAAAATTTTGGTTAAAGTGATTCTTGCTGTATAACAGGTATTTCTAATGGGCGGCTTAGCTTAAAAGTGGGGTGCTCACTGGGCTCGGTCGCCGTTGGTCTGCTCTCCTCTCTCTTGCGATAGTGGTTCCCGAATATATTGCTCTTCGTTACTGACTCAGGTTTCATAATCGGTTTCTTTTGGCAACTTTGTCTTGGCGCTCTGCATGCTCGCCCTGCTGATTTGAGGGGGTTTATGCATGGTTTGTTGTTGTGGAAGATTTAAAAAAAGCAGGTTTTGAAGCTCGCTCTCATCTTTATGATTCACGTTTTCCTTTCGTTTTCTATATATGGCCACTTCTTTATCCTGCCCTAGCGTTCCCAGTGCCTGGAAAGCATACATCCAAACCCATCTTTATGGGGCAGTGGTGAATAATAAAAAGAGGAAAGGGGAAAAGGCAAAAAGCACTTTTTCTCTATAAACGCAATAAATTCTCACAACCTTTGTTTAATCTCACCAAAGTCTTTTTTTACCTTCATCTAATTCACACGTGTTATTACATGATTTAGTTGTATTATTATACATAGCGCTTATTGGACTGAAATCTAGAACAAGCCCCGCTTAAATGAAACTCAGCCATAAGGAAATCATTTTGGTATTATAGCTTCTACTGTAAAAGCAATTAAGGAGGCGAGCTGAAAGGGAAGCTGCCTGTCCTGACATGCTCCCGCATCTAGGAGGGAGTGAGGGAATGAGCTGTGCGAAGCGCTCTGCTGCCTATTGCCCGTGGGATTCTGAGCCACGGTGATGTTATCCTCGGGCAGAGCATCCCACTTTGGTTTTGTAGCCGGCTTGGCGTTCCCCCTCTGCGTACACACACTTTTTTTTTCTTCCAGCTCCTTTCTTTATGTACTAAGGAGTCTTTTGGTAATGAAGTGCTTACATTGTCAGCTAAATTAAAGCCCTTATTTCCTAGCTAGCAGTTTCGCCCATCGTCTTTAAAAATCCTTTTCTTATTCCTGTCGGAATTTTGTATCGCCTCTTGAGGCTCAGCGAGTTTATAATTTTTGTAAGTGACGTTGCTCTCAAATGCAGGGCAAAAAGTTGTATTAAAGGAAATTACTGAGAATTTTGAAAGTCAGTGTATTTTAAGATTGTGTGATCCAATTTCTCCCACATTAAGAGGAAATTCGTGCAAGTTGGATTTTTTTCATTTGATTTTCAACTCAGCAGTAACACTGAAACTTCACTGATTAGTCTCTACAGAGTTTTCATTTTGACGGGAGCTGTGAATTTCAAACGCAATTTTTAAATTCAGCACGTCAAAGGTCACTTTTGTGTTGATTTAACATCTTTAAATTGTTTCTTTTAACAATAAGAGTTTATAAAATCGTATTTTGGTCCTCCACTACAGGGATTATAAATGTAAGCACATCCTCGGTAGCTGAGGAGTTGTTCTTGACCTGATTCCACGTACCTCGGTAAATTAGTTTATGTTCAGTAGTATCCATGGTGTGTAAAAATATTCCCCTGAAGCTCCTGCTAAATGTTACAAGTAGATCATTCTTTTTTTTATCTAGTCAGGCATAGCACCGTACTTCATAGTTTTTTTCAATAACTAATGCCAAAACACTAGTCTTTGTTCTAGCACTGCGTCCCTTGAATCATGGGCTGATGGCTTGGGGCATCCGTAACGGGCGCCGCGTGGTCTTTCACCTCCACTGCTAATTTGAAATCAGCTGTTCCCACTCTTAGGCCCTTTTAAAATGAGTCCATGAACACAGAACAGTTCTCTGTGGACTCTGTCCACTTGCAAAAAGCAGCTTTTAATCTCGCGCTAGACCCAAATTCTTCTCGGTGTTTTCATTAGAAGGGGAAGGCACCGAATGCCTCTTCTGCCGTGCCTGCCCGGGGTGAGGCAGCGGGGCTTGTGCCTTCCTATATTGAATGCTCGATGCTGGTCAGTGGAGGGAAAGTTTTAATTAGAAGGTGATTTTTTTTTTTTTGCGAAGTAATAAAAATGATAGATCAGCACTAGTGGCTACCTCCCGGAATTCATGTTCCCAGGCTAAGGGATTCCTAGGGGTTTTTTTCAACTTCTCTCCTTATCATTCTGGTTTTTCTATCCTCTTGCAATTAATTTCCATATTAAGTACATAATTGCCTTGTTGACAACCACTAAGCTCTTTCCATCTGTTGTTGCGTGTTACACCCAGTACTTCAAGGACCCAGGATTTCACGGTGTTGTGCTTGGAGAGCTCAGCTATGAACTCAGGGCTGTTATTTTCTGGGATCCAGCACTTTGTCTTTGCTTATTTCTGATAGATATTTCTGTTATTAGAGTGGAGATTTTCAGCAGAGAATTTAATAGTGGAGAAGCCCAGATGAGGTTAGCTAACAGCACGCTTCCCTTTTTGTCTTGTTTTTGCCCTAAGATTTGTCCGCTGTTTACATAGGGGCTTTCAAAAATGGCGTGCACCTTCCCGCTTTACCTCACAGACAGAGTTTTGTATTTCATTTTAAATTTTTTTTCACAGAATTTGAAATTCACCCATCTTCTCGGTGATTAGACTAGGTCTTGTCAAAAAAAAAATAAAATAATGGCAATTAAGATGACCTGGCTGGGATGTCTTAAATGGGGCACTGTAGGAAGCTAAATGGAGTTTAATTTTATATAAACGTAATTTCTCAGTAATGTAAAGTATGACAATAAATGAATACGCAGGTACACTAGAAGACATTCTTCTTTTTCTGCCATGTCGTGCTTTTCAAAGAGGGCCTTTTGGATACTGGTCATTTTTAGCATAACAGAGATTTGACCCCGTTTGGAATGAATTTCTATGCAGTAGCAGTCACTGGAATTGTACCTTCTTCACCAGTTACGCTGTGTTCATGTTGGAGTAGTAGAGGTGCTCATATGACCATTAACAGCATCACAACCAGTCTGTATTTTCATTCATAAATTTTTAATTTTTTTTTAATTGAGGGCTTGATTTTGATTGTAAGTGACCATCTTTCCTAGCTAAATATTTGATTCTTCTCCCGCCTTCTGTAATTCTAGTGACGACATTCCCTCTTCTCACAGGCCCCAGTTAGGTCTTCTAAGCAATCCCTGATCGTACTCGTAGGCTTTTTTTTTTTTTTAAATCTACTTTTCCATTACAACCTGATGGATAAATTGCCTTGTACTTGCTAGAAGTGGTGAACGACATTAACGTTTTAAACGGTAACTTATGCCTTTCCCTCTTTGCATTAAATAATACCAAATGGGTGCTCCTTTGATGCGTTGGGTGTTTAGAAACAAGGTTTTCCCCTCATTTTTCTAATTATATGATGTAAATTCCTCATTGTCAGTAATCACATTAAGAGAAACAATTAAAATAAGGCAGGTATATGATTTGCAGGTGGCAATTTGCACGGGTAGAAAGGAGAGCTGCGTGGAGACAGACCCAGTTTAATATTAGGCCTCAATACGCATTAAACAATACTACGCAATCTATGAGATCTGGGTGATCTCAGGCAAGGTTTTCAGGGCATTTTTTAATTGTCTATTGTAAAAGCAAAACTGAGTTGTCGTAACAACCTCTCTCAACTGGCAATATTTGGAATTGTGAATAGTTAAATGTCCGGTTCGCTCGTTGCTCCTTGATCCAAGTTGTCATCATAGCTGTGACAACTAGGTTGGACGCTGAAAGCAAACGAGCCGAGCATCTGATCGGTAGACTATTGTGCTTTTATTTGTAGGAAAACTTTTAAAAATGTACAGTTTTGTGTTATTATCCTCTAGTTAAAATTACCAAGAATGATGAGTAGCAACAGAGTGAAGGCCTGGCACTTGGGTTTTGCGCGGGCCAAGTTTGCCAAGGTCACCATCGGCTGGGGTCAACCTAGTAGGGCTGCTTCACGGTAGAACTGAACTGTTTCATCTTTGCTGTGTCCATTCTACTGGTTTAGCGTGCTTTCATTAATTACGGCAGGTTAAAAAAAAAAAAAATTGTCACGAAGACAAACTAACTCTGGGGTGCCGTGAAGATGAGCATTAAATTATTACAAGACACTTAGAAAACTTGGTAATGAGGCCTTGTGAATAATTAGATTTGTACGGAGCATTGCAGCGGGATCTACTGCCCTGCGGCACGGTGGATCCAAAAGTCACTATTGCCTGTTAATCGCAACAGCAAATATTTACATTTAGCTGTTATTTTTACATTATGAACATGGATTTTAATTAAAAAGTCATTCCCATCTGTGACTGGTAAAATAGAGGCTTTTGTAATGGACATATTTGTTTTCTGAGGGGTATATTTAGCGTGTGTATACATCAGCAACCATCCCAAGAGACCGTCATGGTAATGGATCAAAACCAGGCTTTGCTGCAGCATGAGAAACTATAAAACCATGTGTTCCAACACTGTTCAGATTAAGGAATTCCTGCTGATAGACCCAGTCATGGTCTGGCTGTCCATCAATGACAGGAATTCCATAGCTTATATTTTAAATTTTGCATACTAATTCCTCGGTGGCTTTTAAGCTCTAGTCATGCTTACTTAACAGATCTTTTACATCAAATGCAGAAACGATTCTTCTTCTGAATAGTAATGAAAATAAAGACAAAAAATAAATTGAGGTAGTGCCATCAAAATATTTTAGATTTGCAGCTGCTTATATAAGTTTCTTTCTTTCTTTCTCTCTTTTTATGAAAACAGGTAATCAGATCCTCTCTCTTGGGACTTTGTCAAAAGATCAGGTTTATCCGTTGAAACTCAAGGGCATTTCCATCTGTTACTCTGCACTCAAATCTGCCTTATGTGGAAATTATGTCAGCTTTGGCGTCTTCAAGTTGTACGGGGACAACCACTTTGACAATGTACTTCAGGCCTTTGTCAAAATGCTGCTTTCAGTATCCCACAGTGACTTGCTAGTAAGCAATTACTCATCTTGGGAGTCTTTACGTGAAATACGAAGTAACACCACCACAGGCTTTGTATTGTTATAATGAGACAGAAGGATCTAGAACAGCTCAAATGCAGTTTTCACTTCAATCGCTTGAATGTATTTATATAGTAACATCTAAAATACAGGTATGGCGGACCTGCCCGGTGAAACGGGAGCTTTTCCAGAATTTTCACTGGGCTGGTCGTGAAAGAGAGAAACGCAAAATTTTGTTCCTTTCCGTACTTGCAAACCCAGTTAAGTTGCCCGCATGCCCTGTAAAACATCCGCACGTAGTCAGCCGCTCTGCAATTAGTTTCAGTCTGTAAATTGTCACTGTGTATTCCCTATAAAGTTTAAAACGTTTGGTTTAAAGTACACCATGTTCCCACTTCTCTGTGGGAAGACAACAGATCTTGCGCAGTATCAGCCTAAATTTGAACTGTGACGTTTTTTTTCATGACACTTTAGTTTAGAACTGTTGTTTTCTTGCAGGAAGGGACAAATTTGGGATAGTTAAAGACGGTTAATACCCGGATTTATGCCTGCCATGTAAATAAAGTCCTTAGAACTGAAAAATTGCTCTCAATTAAAATTGGTGTATTGGTTGTCTAGGGAAACATGTATATTTGGCATATTCCTCGCCACCCAGCAATACGTGTCCTAAATAAGAGTCCTTAAGAGTAAGATGCTGATTGGGCCGATGGGTTCAAGCAAGCGCCTTTGCCTCTGCAGAGCCTGTGGCAGGACCTCACTTAAGTTCCCAAAAAGTCCATCTCTGAGATGATTTGGGGAAATCTGTGATAAATCTTAATAAGATTTCTTGCAGGAGGTAAGATCGGCCGTAATCCTGCGAGACTGACACCCCAGACAGAACGCTATACTGCTTTTACTAGACCCGATAGCTGTGTAGAATGTCAAAGCGTGGTAGCGTTATCGCATTATGCTGAGCTTATTTTAAACTAATAGTGAGTTTATATCCTTTGGTAAATTCGAAAAGTTGAAATCTACCAAAGACAGGAAATATTTTTGTCCCTATAAATATTTTGATTTCATGGCTAAATTAGAACTTATCACATCATAAAAACTGTAAGGTCATTCTTCTATCATCTGTTAATGTTGTTAATGTTAGTTGATGGTAATATCTATATTTACTATGAATGTGTCCTCTTTTTTCAGCAATACCGAAAACTAAGCCAGTCTTACTACCCGCTTTTGGAGTGTCTGACCCAAGATCATATGAGTTTCATTACCAGTTTAGAACCTCACGTCCTAATCTATATTCTTACCTCAATATCTGAAGGACTTACTGCAGTAGGTAAGAATTACTTACATTTAGATAAAGAAAGAATTCAAGTATTTAGGCATCTGGGATTTTCAAAGCAGCACAGTCATTTGGGTCTTAAAAAATGAATGTGAAGTGACAATGGAAGATGCTGGCTTTTGAACATTTTAAGAATGTGACTATTTTGGTTAATGGAGCTAAGTTCTTTTAAACGTCTAACCTGCAAGTTTATTTAAATTGTCATTTTCTTACAAGCCAGAACTGTTAAAATTATTAATGTGCCTCCACTAGGATTGTACTGAATATTAATGCATTTGTTACTCAGAAGGAAAATGTATTAAGATGTGTACAGGAATCTGTGGGGTTTTGTTTTTATTTGATCAACATAGCTGTTGTATAAATAATGCTAGTTCTGCACAGCTGTGACATGGTGTGAGGAATTTAAAGGTATCTTTATCCATGGAAAAAAGAAACTAGTTATTCAGTACTTCCTGAATATACTTAAGAGGGGAATCAGTGTAACAGAAGCATACTCGGAGTGACGATAAAAATACAACAGTCTGATTGCAGTTCACTTCATTCTCCGGCGTGGTTTAATTTACGCTTTTTAACCAGATGACTGTCCAAACATTTGGGGGCTGGGGGGACGCTGGGAGCTTAAAGCCATTTGGAATATGGAGAAGGAGACTGGGCGTTTGGGGGAAGGAAAAATAAATCATGCAGTTACATTCTGATCACCTAGGAATGCCCTGTCTTCCTGCAGTTTTCGAGTGAGAAGCTGTTCAAACCTGACAGTAGTATTTATTGATTAGGGTGGTTATTGAGGAAAAAAAAAAAAAGAACGTATAACGTTAGTGCGTATAGATGTTACGGTATAATAGCTGGTGTTTCTCATTACCACCAAGCGTCAGTCAGGGCCCATAGGAGCGTGTGAATGCACTGAGACTAAGAAAGCATTTGCGATGTTGAACACATTCAGCAGTTTTTGCTGCAGGAGGGAACCTGCTCTTAGAGAGAAAACAGGTAGTGAATAGCTAGGCAACAGCAGTAGAGAAGTATTCAGGTCATTTTATTATATAATGCTGAAATCCATCTTCTCCCAGGTATTTTGAGTGCTTTGTCACCTGTAATGATGGTAGAGCTCTTTCTGCCACGGGCTGGTTCTGCCGGCGGGCTGCCCGCTGATGCTTTGCCAATGGATATATTGCGGTGGATGTCAGCTTGACTGACAGCTGCCAGTTTAGCGAGCCCTGCTCCCGATCCCTGTTATCACTCCGCATTGCATCTCTTCCATTTGAGATACCGCTTATATTCATTTTGGGAATTCACTAGAATACCAGGTTTACTTCAACTATCTCTTTGAAACCCGATTTGAATTCATGTAAAAGAGAGGGAAGAAAACGGAAAAGCTATATAAGCTTCAGCTTTCGTGTGTTATATTTATTTTCCCCTCTCAAAAAGTATTGCTCTCTGACTCAAGGTGAGGAGGAGGAGTAAGTTAAGTATCTGGGAGTTTAATCATGAAGAATTATTCATTTTTAGGAACGTAGATGTTTTCTAAGAAAACTTGTATTTGGTGGAATTGCTGATAATTCTGCTGAGAAAAGTATCAACAAAAATTTTAACAGCTAACGTTATTTCACATTTCATAAACCACAGATTTGCTCAGCCAATGCTCTCCTTCCGTTCATCTTAAGGTCTTTAAAGTACCTAAAATAAATACAAACATACGAGACTAAAACAAAATGTGTAGGAATTTTTAAACTTCACTCGACTTCACTGAAGGCTTGATGCAGTCCATCAAAAGCTATTCTGCTCACTTTCGTCTTCGGGGTTTTTTTTTCTTTCTTTACTCTTGATTCCTCCAAACTCAAGTAGTTTTTCAGCCTTAGAGAAGTGCCAAATCTATCAGTCCGTCAGTAAGGCCTGGCTGTTTCCGTGTTGCCCAGATCGGACGCGGAATCTCCATCCTTGGAGATATTCCCAGACACTGGATAAGGTCCTAAGGAACCTGTCTGATGTTGACCCTGTTTTGGCCAGGAGGTTGGACTTGGAGGATACACCCCTTTTGTTTCTGCCACCCCCTCTAGGATGCCACTGGTATTTTTCCTACATTTCCCACTTGCATTCTCTAGCTTTCCAAAACAATTTTTTATTCTGTCTAAATGCCTGGGCAGCCCCTAATCTCTCTAATACTTACTTTCCATGATTAGTCAGCTGGAAAATGCTTTTTTTTTTTTTTTTTAACCTTTCATGTCGAAGTGATAAAGTGATCATTTTTCCTTAATATCATGCTTCTTAATACTGCACGTATCAAGAATTGATATCGATATCAGCCTTTAAATTCCCCATTTGTGTTCAAGAAGGTTTATTTTTGTAGTGAACGGAATAATTTTCCGTAGTCTTATGATGACATGTCCAGATGAACTATTCTTTGATCAGTTTATAGCTCTTAATGTTAATTTATTTATTTTTAATCATCTCGAGAGTTAGTTACCTGTCAGTGCGTTTTCTTAAGAGTCATCCTTCTAAATGGTTTATCTCATTTAAAATTTTGATATTTGGGGCATTACCAGTTGTCAGACAGCGCAATACAAATTTGTTTCTTATGTGTTACTTGGTCACATACATCCTTCAGCCCTTGGAAAATGGGTAAGTAGATCCAAGCGTTGCCTTTTTCACTGAATTATATCAGTGCCACAAGAACATCTCGGAACAGTAGGGCTCACGGCTATAAGCCATCCGAGGGGGAATTGTGTTTTAAACTGATTAGAACATACAAGTCATTTTCAGAAATGTTTATAAAAATGAAATAGCTGTCTTTTTTATTTTAAAAATTAAATACCAGGAGATCACTTCTCTTTCCCAGAAAAAAAGTATGACTTTTTTCTTTACTCCCTTTACGTACGTGAAACCTCTGAGATTCTCATTGTTGTCAGCTGTAGGATAAACATTCCCCAAATCCTTATTTCTGAGGAGTGTTCATTCTGTTGCTGAGTAAATACCTTGCTTGATTCCACGCTTTATAAACACGGTGAAAGAATATGTATTCCTTTAGAAGCCCCTAGCTGTAAATCAGCTATAATGGAAGCCCTCATCTAAGCTTTTATTGTGAGGATAAACACTCCAATAGTTGTAAAGTGTTTACCTGGCTTTTTCACAGCTGACTCGGTGGATCGGAGCCTTTTAATGTAGTCTGCCTGGCATGTTGTCACTAATCTCTGCAAAGCTTTTCTAATTCTCCTATGATTAATAGTACAGTATGCTATTCATTGAGGAAAAAGTAAAACATTTTTTTCTGTCTTGCTGCCTAATTTAGATGTTAAATTGCTAAATCCATTTACTTCCCAGGTTTAGTCTCAAAGGCAAATAATGCCAGTATTGAACTGTAAGCAATTGATGGACAGGGAAAATACCACTTAACTCCCTCTCCTTGCCTTTATGTGAAAAACAAAACAAAATCTTTTAATTTGCAGAGATTCAGCAATGTCATTAAACTGCTGAAAAATGATTCCCCTTCAGCGTGCCGTTGTCGTATTGTTGAGACCAAAAGGCATCCTCACATTATTTCGGGGAGGGGTGTTGTTGGCTTTGTTAAAATAATATAACGCATTCTAACGTACATGCTCAACTTCCAGTTACCTGAGCTAATGTCCCTACATAAGAGAAAAACACGCAGATAATAAAAAAGTGCGTGTAAAGTTAGCCCCCGGCACACGAAATGAATGCATACTGGCGAAGAAGAAACCAAAAGATGTAGTTGAATGTGGTGGTGACTGATGCCAGGGTCTTCATCCTTGTCCCCTGCCTCACCAGCAGGTACGTGCAGAGAGCTCAGGTTTGTTCGGCAGGACTACGGAACCGTTACTGGATCCCTGCTGACACCCGTGGGGATGGTTTTGGCGATTGCTGTAACCATGGCCTGCTCGCTTCGTCATCCAAATGATTAGTTCACAGGAGACAGAGCTGAGTTGACCAGAAATGAGAAATGTGGTTTGACTGCATTTTTCCTGCTTATCCCAAGCTTTTATCTCAGTTTCTTTTATTATTCTATCTTCATTCTGTCTTCTCCATCCACTTCTCCTGCCCATAGCTCAGAACTGGTAGCTCCTAGTTGCTCTTGTTTGTTCGGTTCATTCCGTGGGCTGGCTTGTCTCGCTGAGATTTAGTGAGAACGCTGTTCTGCCCCAGCACAAGGTTCCACGTGCCCAGAAGAGTCATTCAAGGGAGTTTACTTGACGCTCCCAGTCCGTTATATCCCTGCAATCAAAAGGAAAAATGAGCATAGGGAAGCATATTTGATATATAGTTATAGGCAAATTTAAGTAGCTCTTAACACTCATATCAGATTCTCATGAGCAAATGATAGCATAGACCTGTCTGCTGTCCTGCTAAAATCACTTACTGTCAAATGTAAAATATCTACTTGTACAGTATCAGCATGTTTAGAACTAGTGCTGTTTTGTAAACTGATGATAGTGATTTACTTTGTATTATTCAATTTAAAAAGAAATAGAGTTAAGCGCTGGTTTAGAAATACAGCAGAGCCCTCCTATGCAATATGTATTTTCAAATCTCTCACTTGTTGTTATTGATGGTGATTCAATTCCACCATGAATTGCATTTCTAGTTTATATGCAGGACTGTTTTGGTTGAGAACACGATGAGTGCCGAATTCTGCAGTCTTTACTTTGGCGAGACTCCTAACTTCGAACTCAGCTTTGTTCCGGCAATGTCTTAAGCTCCTGCCCTGTTGAATTCTGTCCTGGGAAACCCAGCGGTCCAGTGCCGACAGAGCGGAGACGCTCCGGCTCATTTGTGTGAGCTGTTAGATGGCTCTCAACGCCTCCTGCGCAGTCAGCTGCTTGCTTTGCAGGATCTAGTCTTAGGAGACCATTTGTATCTTCTCTGCCTGTACATGTGTTTACCTCAAAAGACTCTACAATTAGTTTTTAGGCGGCAAAGGGTTAATAGTGTCAGCGCAGAGCTTAAGGAGTTAAACAGACACAGATCAAAATACTTCCCTGTCTAGAGGGATGCGTTTAAATGAACACTGCAAGGTTGGCAGGCCTCCAAATTAGCGTAGTTTAAAGAATTCAAGGTACATTTAATTGGATCCTTCTAATCCCTTTTCCCTCAGAATGAGCGTTTTAACAGTTTAATTCCTTTTGCAACCCCCACACATCCCTTACCCCGGTGGCCCATCTAAAATAAACACCGTGAACGATGAAAGGCCGAGGCAAGGTCTAGCCGAAGCCAGTGGCGACAGGATGGAGCACTGGATGCTGTGCTGGGTTGGATCTGGTGTTTGAAATTGGAGAGAGGACCCTTGCACCCGGCAGGTTAAACCGCTGCCTGCGTC
>RSEF01000013.1:2811100-2822997 GCA_003993805.1 Himantopus leucocephalus | reverse complement strand
ACCTACTTGAATTATTAGTTGTTAAGCCAAATGACTAACTGGCTGTTCTGTGATCGCCCTTTAATGGCCCTTGTTCATTGTTTGCCACCTGACATTGATTGGAAGCTATTTGGGGCAGAGAAACATTGCGAAATACTACTCGAGAAAAACCCAAACAGCGGCTCTACTGGATTAAACCTTGCCTTCTCAGTAAGCGGAACGAAACAGAATTTTAGTTGCCAGGAATCTGGAGCCTTCTGAATATGAAACCGAATACCAGTAAAATTTCCACCCTCATCCTGCGCTTCCCAGTACGCAGAGGGGCAGCAGCGTTCATACAGGAGTGAGTGAAGTTCACTGGAGTTCATAGGATTTTTAGTACGTGGAGCTATCCCGTTACTCAAAAGCAAAAGTTTAATACCTCTGCGTGTTAATAAAAGCAGTCTTCAAAGCTCATCAACTCATGTATCGAAAATAGACTTGTCGACGTATCGATTAGCCTAATGTCAAAGAGATTATTAAAGTTGAGCTCTCCAAGTACTATAAAATGTCATTATTAATTATTCTTGTATGGAAACAATTTCAAAACTGTTTCATTTTTTACACAGATACAATTGTCTCCTCCAGCTGTTGCGCCAGTTTAGACTACATTGTCACCTACCTCTTCAAGCACCTGGCTAAAGAAGGCAAGAAGGCTCTAAGGCGTAGAGAGGTGTCACAGGACGGACAGAGATTGCTNGGCGTAGAGAGGTGTCACAGGACGGACAGAGATTGCTTCATTTCATGCAACAGAACCCAGAAGTTCTTCAGCAGGTGAATAAGCAGTCTTTTCTATGGGGTATCGTTACATTTCTGAATTTGCCGGATTTTTTTGTGGGTAGCATTGGCTGTTCAGGAACAGAACCGACCTCCCTGTACGCTGGTATGCAACCCTGAGTAGCTTCAGCCGTGTTCTCATGACAACCAAAGGTTGAAGGTATTTTTTTGTCATACTGAAAAGCATAACTACTATATTGGGCTGTACAGTAGCTTAAAACTTGGTGTTCCAATTTTGCTCGTAAAAGGAGGTGTGTGAGATCATCGATACGTTTCTATAGACAAATGGGAAGGAAAGCTCTCTGAAGTATTTTAAGCGGAAGAAGAACAAATTCTGGCATTGAACCGCACATTTTGGTAATGAAATGTGTAAATTGAATGGCTGTATGCTATTGCGTTTGAGTGTTTTATTTTGCAGTAGTTGACTCAGTGGGATTTTTTCTGTTAAAAGTAAATACAATAGAAATTAAATCTCATGCTTCTGAAAAGGAAGTGGCCGCTGCAGCGCTCAGGGGAGATTTCCCCTTCGCCGCTCCGTCAGGTTTCTGACAGCCCACGTACATTACGGGGGGATCGGGATGTTCATCGCTACGTTATCTCCGCTTTTGCTTCTTGCCGCATTCCCTTAAAATCTCATTAAACTGTTTGAAAATGCATATTTACAAGAATCTCTGTATTCCTAGTGCTGTTGCAAAGATGCCGTTTCAGGAAACGTGCTTCACAGGTCTGCAGACTTTAAATGAAAACAGAAGTTAGTAACAAAATGCAAAGGACTGGCGTGGTTGTCTTGGTGTTTCCCTAATAGGTACGCTGTCATTTGGACAAAAAAAAACCCCAAACTGGCGTACAGTCACCACAGTTATTGTTGTCATTTGTTTACTCTTCTAATTGGAGGTGAAAAATAACTAGTGGTAGCTAATACATTCCTGGCAGTATGTAGCATATTGTGAGAATATTAATGACGTTTATTATTGACATCATTATCAGAATATGAGGATTCCCTTGTCATATTACAAGTTCTCGTGTTTTACTTGCCTAGGAGGGCTTGCGTGGAAACTAGCAATGAAGTCAGCGTTCGGATATGTCAGCTTGCTGGGTGTCGTACCCCGCGTGCGAGGATCTGAACGTAAAGGACAGAACGGCAGCCTGGGCTCCGGCCTCTCCTGCGTTTGTGGCAATCTTGATGTAATACTTTTGTCTGTTAATACGCAGTAATCTTTCACTTCGCGGCGTACGACTAGGCGGTGATCTGTCTTTATTAACTTCAGATTCTGCGGAATACGTTATATTTATTTTGAATGCAGGCTTTCACGTACTCTTTTAAATATTAATGGCTGGGCTCCAGTAGTCAGCATAAATATGATTTGCATTAGCACTAGTCATATCGTATTGAGTGCCTCTGATGTCAACTACTCAGTGTACTAATATCTGACATCATCTCCCGAGGTCACTGACAACTTTGACCTTTATTCTCATGCACAGTTTCTGTAGTCTCAGAAGCTCTTTTGAATTGATTTGAAATTTTGACTCTTCCCTTTATGAGGCTGTAAAATTGATAATTATTCAGATGGGAACTGAGCACTGAGTGAAAAATCAATTCCACCCGCTCTCTGCTGCGTATAAAATTACTTCTGAGTCTGCTGGACTGAACGGATGGCCAAGGTAAAAGCAGCAGGCAGAAATAGTAGAGAGGATTAGCTGGACGAAACTAATAGCCTAAAGGGATGGCTTTTGAGATGAGGGAGTGGGCCGGTTGGGGGTTATTATCAGCAATGATGGGACTCATTGATCATATGTTTACATCAGGTTTCCATTGGGTGATAAATCAGCCCCGAATAGAAACGGAACCCAAGGCCTCGCGTTTTACCGGGGGGACGGTGTATTAGATTATTCTCGCTTTCACACTCAGATGAAAAGTGAGACATTGATTATTCATCGGCTGGCCATTAAACACGGGTTTTATAGATGATTTGACTATCATGGAAGCTAATGAACAAGGTTGCTGCTTCATAACCAGCGGTTTCAGTTTTCAAGACATCTGTGTCGGTTAAGTAATGCATAACCCTATTAAAAGGAATGGGTTACAAATTGCTTAACAGTGCTGAAAAACTAGACCCTAATGACTAATTGTGCTTTGAGTTTAGAGAGGTTTGTCAGCTCTTTAAACTAAACTGATGCAATGATAACTGCAATTATTTACTAGTTAGAACCTTTCTTCCAAGTTGGATCTCTGGAAGTAGCTGGATAATTAAAATTTCCAGCAGCACTGGAGGCACAGCCCGCCTCAGGGCTGAACGTGCTCTCTCTCTGGGACGCGGGCTCTCCTCGGGACGGGCACCAGGGCAGGGCTGCGGGGATGGGGGGCAGCCCGGGAGCGGCAGCGGGGGATGCCGGTGGGGAACACCCAAGGCGCGTTGCGGTTCCTCAGCGGCGCTGAACCACCCCAGGGTCACTTCATCGCTCTTCAGCCGGGCGCTCACCCGCAATTAGGTGTTCAGCACCCGAGTGCAGTTCGGTCGATAGGCGCACATCCACGAGCGGGGCTTTCACCCCCTTCAGCCTCCACAGTAGCACAGTTGTATAATTAAAGCCTATTAATTCTTACGTTGTTTGCTTACGTGTGTCCCATCGCAGCTCTGGTTTTTTAATACGTCGATGTGACTGTACAAAGACGGGAACAATGGAAAAAATGGAAGTGAAGCAACTTCTTACTGTTTAGGTGCAAGTTACGGCATACTTTCAGAGCGTAAGGGTGGCTGTTGGCTTTGGCCCTGCTTTGGCTGTGCCGCGGGGCTTTGTTCCCCCAGGCGAGCTGCTTCGTCTGAGCCTAATCTGCAAACAACTCCTTCATGATGGTGTCTTGCAACTAAACTGAATTAACACATGTAAAGTAATTTGAGATAAATGGATAGAAAGCGGTGTTAAGTTTATTACATTCAACTATTGCTGTTACATTATGTTGTGTTATAAGCGCTTTAATAAATAATTTTAAAAGGCTCCTACTTTCCTATGCTGTTATTCCAGGATTGACAGGTGAAGCCAGTGTTTGCTCCATTTAATAAATGACCATGTAATTTTTGGTTTTAGGATGCTACCTTTATCTTCTGTTAATGCTTATCTTGCTGAGTTGTACACGTTAGGCTCTTCGTTCAATTTTTGGTATGGTAAAGTACTATTCATGTTGGTTCTTTCCAAAAATCAATCAGTTTTGTAGCGTCTTTCACCCGTAGTTCTGACGAATGTTCCTCAGAGCCGTGCACGATAGGTAAAGAACTCTGCTTGCGTAGCCATGGTTGAGATAATTCTGTGCTGGATGTGGAATAGAGGGTTGATTGGTTGAATAGAAACAGGATTTCAGTGACATTTCAGTGTTCGCTTCCTTTCCTGGGCTTTTCTTGGCGAGGGTGTAGGGATAACAAAGGAGGGGGGGTATCGCATGATGATTGCATCCTGTGCATCATTTTTGGGAGGACTGTGTGGATAAAGATAAAGAGGGGGTTTTGGGGAGTTTGTACCACTGTTTGGATTAGATCTGCAGGGTGCCTGCGCCGAGACACGGCGTGGGGCCGGAGCCATCTCCGTCGGGCTGGCGCGGGAGCGGCGGTGAGTGCCGTTTGGGCTGCCCAGCGGTGAGGCAGCACTGCCTGCCTCCGCGGCACAGCCAGCCGGCAACCAGAAGCCACATACCTCCTGGCCAGCAGTCGGACCAGCTGGCTACTGGCAGGTACGCTCCACTTCTCAGGCCAGGGG
The DNA here is from genome assembly GCA_003993805.1 of Himantopus leucocephalus. Lineage (NCBI taxonomy): Eukaryota > Metazoa > Chordata > Aves > Charadriiformes > Recurvirostridae > Himantopus > Himantopus leucocephalus. Next base: position 2,818,452 of record RSEF01000013.1, on the reverse strand, counting down.
ACGGCTCTGGTGAGCCGTTGTTTTAGGGCTGGGCGGCTGTAGGAGGGGGTTGTGCCAGTGCGGAGCCCTTCGGAGGGTTCAGCGTTTCTGGGGGAAAAGGGTGGGGAAAAGCAGCAGGGATGTGGGGAGCGCAGGGGGTTCTTGCCGCAGGGGAGCGTGGTGGAGTCCGTGGGCTGGAGAGGGATCGCTAGGAAGGGAGTGTTGCAGTAGGTGGATGGGAAGGTACGTGGGTGACCAAAGAACCTTGAGGATGTGGGTAATGGTGAGCATGGTCGTGCTGGAAAAGGGAGCAAGGATGGGGTATAGGCGGTACTGCAGTAACAGGGAGACACGGGGCTTAACGGTGACAGGTAGACCCTCACCGGGCTGCTCGTTGGAGCTGAGCGCTTGCGACTCAGAGCTTCACCGCGTGACGAAGGTGCACGGAGTGAACCAGCACAGCAGCACTGCGTAAGAAAATGGAAACCGGAAAGTAAATACGCCAGTTGCGATGAGAAATCAAGTGGCCTTACTAAAATAAAAACTTATTCTAAATTGCTAGTTTCCTTTTTTCCCTTCTCTGTAGTATAATCAGCGATGTTTTTGCTTTTCAGGTAAACCTTGGTGCCATATACAGCTAGGGTGGAGCACAAAGAGGAGATGTGTTTACAATGCGTGCTTTGTGGCCCGTGCAGAAGCACTTGCATGTACGCACGTCCCAAAAAGAAACCCGAATTGTACTGACAGAGGGCAGTTGTGCAAGGTGTTGAGTACCTGAGCACCTTGAGCCACGTATGTGAGCATATGCTGGATTTTAAGAGCAGATCAAACCCACAGGTGCGATTGTTCCTGTGCTTAAAATGAAATGTGCTGAAAGGCTCAGCTGAATCAGTCCCAGCGCTCGGCGTTTGCCAGCTTGAGCCTTGAAAGGTTTGCTACAGCAGTGAGGGGGATGTACGCTGGGACATCTGTTTTCAGCCTCTTAGCACAATTTAAAAATGTTATCCAATACTATCATAACTTTCTTTATTAATTGAAAGGGATGGAGATATACCAGCTGTAGCCCAAGCCAGCAGAGACTCGGGTGGCTAAGCAACAGAAAAGGCACCATATTGAGTGAGCCAAAATTCGGTCTCAAAGTCATTTATTTTAACCAGCGACAATACGTTTAGACTCTAGTGTTTTGATTTGATTGATGGTTTAATATCATATATAATTTTTTTAATGAAGGGAACCCATTTAAATATGTTAACATTTGCACTAGTAGTCTCCCATGTACATAACTGCATTTAATCATTACTCTGATTGTTTTTGTGGATGTGTAATTTGTATCAGCAAAATAACTATGTCAAAGCCATCTTATCTTAATGAAAAATATGGTTGCTTCTCTTTTATACGTAGTTCTTGCTGCACGTGTATAAAGGCAGCAGCAGCTCCGGTCTCAAGTATATCGCTGAACGTATAGCTATCACTGCATGAGTGCTGTCAATTAAGAAATCAAAAAATATTAATGAGCTTAGTGTCTTCTCTAATTCTGCTTTGTTTAAAGCCTTGTTGTGATTCGTTGTCATGTGAATGGAGTAATTCAATTTTAAGACTTTTAATGTTAAAATACATCATCATTAGTGATGTATCCGAAGATTTCACGCTCTTAATAATGGTGCTAAATCAAATGGGGAAGCTCCTCTTAATCATCCGAGCTGTGCTATAGCTTACACAAACGGCTCTGGGGAGGGGAGAGAAGTTTAGTTCCGCGAAGTAACAAGTATTGTGCAGAATTCATGCGTGGAAACAAAAAGGGGCGGCGGGGCTCGCCGCACAAACCGCTAGAGGTGTCAGTGTTGGATGCGCACCCTCGGGCGAGGCAGCTGGTGCGTGTATGCTTTTGTTTATCGCTTACTGGTTTATGTAGCCTTTAGGCCAGCACATGAAACCATCCTTCCTACAGGGTCAGCTGCTGGTCAGAAGCGAAGCGAGAAAAAGGCTTTGCCCGAAACGGCCTCAGCGGTGGTTGCGGTGCAGCTGGCACCTGCTACTGGTGCACAGCGGGAGGGTTAGAGGTCAAAGAGGCAGTTGTTCTAAACTCAGTGATGGCTTAAAGGGACTTGTAGATTAATCTGCTTTATTAACTTCTGTATATTAGATAACTATTGCAGTGAATGACAGTCCGTCTCTCTGAATAAGTCCCTTCACCTCTTTCTCTTTTAAATTGGCTTTTGAGTAATGAATATTAAATAGAATACATTTCAGGGTAATTAAATGAAAACATTAGGATGATGTTGTTTTACAATCATATCTATAAGTTTCTTGTATATTTATCTTGCATTATTACTGCTCATTGCTTTTTGCTAGCGGAACAAAAAGCATAAATGTTTCAATTAAAGAGGAGGAACCGGCTGTATTTCTCAATAACCTCGTGTCTTCTACGCTGCGTAAATATTTTCAAAAAAGCAAATAAGTTTAAAGGAGAAGTATAAAAATGTTTTATTCCTTGTTTACCCGGTGCAATGTAATACTTTACATTACTCGGAAGTGTTCGATTTCTGCTGCCCTCGGTTGGTTTATATAAAACACTGAGGGGTGCTGGTTTGGGGAAGGGCAAAAAAAATATTGCCATTCCGTAGAATCTAACTAGCGATATGAATAGCGCCAATAATTTTGTAAAGTTCACATTATAATTCAAAATCCGGTTAGAAGTGATGCTTGCAGTCTGGAAAGAAAGCAATATCTTTACAAAATGGATAGGGAAAGGTAACAATCCATTCCGTGATCTGCTACTGGCAGATTCACCGTGTGAATAATGAAACTCGCTCTCAGTGAACAAACACCCTCCCCTTCCCCCATTTAAAATAAAATAAAATAAAATTTAAAACTCTAGAATAGCAGCGGCTTACGAGGATGCTTAATTGTTGCTGGATATGATGGCAGTGGTCCGTCGAAGCTTTCAGCGGATGAGATGGTGCCTGTCTAGAGATGCGGTGTTTGACGAGGCAGTCGCTGCGGCGCTCTGACCTAGTCAGCGCTGCTCCTGAGCTGAGCCAGAGGTGTGCCTCAGGTGAAAAGGGCTGGCTCGTTGCCGAAAACTTTCTAGGGACTGGCAGACGTTAAATATACGCCCCGCTTAACTTTGGGGTACATTTCCAGTTTTCAGGACTCTGGAATTGAACCTCGAAATCCGTGGTTTTCCATGGCTGATACACTGCTGTCGGTTTTGTTTGTCTGTGAGCCTGAGAGAGCTTCGTGTGCTAAGGGTGTCTTCTGAAATCGTGAGATCCAGAAACTTAGTGTTTCTCCCTGGTGTTTACTTGTTTGTTGGTTTGGGGGGGTTTTTTGACTGAAAATTGAGATTCTTGTGTATTTACATGTCTCCAGGAACCTGCGTAGTTTAGAAATAAAATGAAATGCATTTTTAAAAAATCCCAATATCGCAACAGATTGATGAGATTTGGGAACGCTGTTAGTTTATCTCAGCTTCTCTCGGCGTAGCTCAGGTTAGCTTAGTTAACTTGAGCAGATCCTCCCAATGCTTTGCTGCGCACATCAGAGATGAGACAGTTTGGCTGTTGAAAGAGCACTGCACACAAAGAACTGCTACACAAGATGGGATTTGACCTTTCAGTATAACCATGTTTCTGAATTCATGATTCGTTTCCCTTTAAAAAAAAAAAAAAAAGAAAAAGAAATAAAAAAAATTAAAAATGAAGTGTGTGCAACCATTCTTTAAAATCTTTTTAGCGTGACAAGTAAAGTAATCTTCCATTGATACTTAAAAGTCCATCTGCAGAAATTCAGGCAGAATGTTAGAGAGACGCAATATCTATTGAAATGTTGAGTGTCAAACTGCCAGGGTAATGTATTTAGTATGAAATATAATATTCAGTGCATTTTGTTTTGATGACTGCATGAAATAGCCTTGTGCTCTTATCCTTTGCTGTTGTTGTTGTGAAAGATGATATTCACTAAGAAGTGTTGGTGACTCTTCAGGACACAGTAGCAATATGCTTATTACCATCTTTATCATCTGTCTTTTTATGTTTATTTGCCATAGCTTTGGTTACAGCGCAGTTTATCAGGATAACCAAAATACTTTTAATTGTTCCCCAGAAGAAATTAGAACCAATGTATGAACAGTTTGAAAACAGAAGAGGTTTGAAATCTGTTAAGCAATCGGTAATTAATATTTGGATCGGTCTTTTTAAGTTCTACGCCAGTGCGCTGCTCTGCTGCAGTAGAGCAGAGGGGGTCGCTTTGTTTTACGGGCGATCCTTGAGCAGCGGTTGGAGCCGAGCTTCTGGGTTTCTTACGCTCTTATTTCCTTCAAGGTGTGCCTTAAAAGCCCAGCCTGCCTCTCCCTCCCTGCTGACTATCTCCTTAGCAGTGCTAAACGAAGGCAAATATGGGTAAAATAATTACCCTGGTTCTAATTTGCTCCATAGTACTGGTTACTGTTGCTGGGGGTGGGGGCGATGCCTCTGGGTCTGCTGCCGGCAGACGTCCACCGGGTTTGAGCCTCCACTCGAGCTGCTTGCGCATCCCGGCTGCCTGCTGTGAGCGGCGTCGCGGCTCCTCTTGTAAGAGACCTCTAGAAATCTCTTGGTGTTGCTGCCAGGCCAGGTGGATCACGGGATAGACGCCGGGCTGGCCTTGACCTGCGGGTGAGCGCGAGCTTGAGCCCAGCTTTAAGGACCTGCTCCGTGGCGTCGGGGGCGTTGCATCTTCGAGGGTGGCACTGTGAACGCGCACACCCAGCGTCAGTGCGAGGGTGGTGCAGACTCCGGGATAAACGCCCGCGCAGTGTGAGATACCTTTAAGTTCCTTGGACAAAGGATTTAGAGCTGATCTCACGCTCAGCCTTTCCCTCCATATGCAGCTTTTTACGTTTTTGGAACATTTCTGTCCATCGAGATTAGCCTCAAATAGGTTTTAGACTAAATGATTTTATGTTTCCAGTAATCGCATCTTCTGACCTTGTCTTCCATCCCCACACGACTGGCATTTTGGAAGGCCTTCCTGTAATAGAGATTTCGGAAATCCAGCAGGTAAAGATCCCGATTCCTATGTTGAAATCCTGGTGCAACACTGAAAATCCCCAGCTGCTTTTGTGCACCAGCTCCCAGCACTTGATGCAAAGGAAGGCACCGGTGAATTCCTCAGGAGCTGGAGACGAGCAGAGCAACGGCTCACCTTTGAGGAATTTAAAGACGATGCACACTGCACGTCCTAGTGTCAGCTAAAGAGAAGACTGAAAGGTTTAGACATAGGACCATTTACATTCCTGCGGATGGACTTGCTGGAAGGCGTTGGTGTAGGTGAAACTGCTGTTCTCTCTTCCCAAGAGGATTAAATAAATTGTAATTAGTCATTTGATCGGAGGTGCTGGTAGGAGACACAGGCTTCATCCTGCGTCACCTCTCAGATGAGAGTGCTGGCAGTACAAGAAAGGCTCTCACCGTGCGGACTAGAAAAAATGCTTAAGGATCTTCTTTTGAGATGAGGCTGCCTGGGTTTACAAAGACCCGAGCCTAGCTGCCTCTTCACGTCCTGCTAAAAGCAGGGGGGAATGTGTATTCATTTTTTATAAGGTTTTTAAAAAGCTCAGCCTTTTCCTGCACCAAAGCAACCTGAAGTTTGTGTTACAAATTACGACAAGTTGTACATTCCAAAAGTCCCGGTTAATCACAGTTCTATCATCTTTAAAAACAGCTGTAACACTGTATGTGACTATACAGTGTTAGAGCCGCTTGTACAGTGTCAGCCGCTTGTTTAGAAATGGCTGAATGTTAAATAAACAGCTTAGGTTAATTAAAAATGATACTCTAGTATCTGCAACTGACAATCTCTGAATGCTACCAGCTCAAAAATGCAGATTAAGGGTTGATGTCACAATCTTAAATTATTCCAGCCTGAGGTGGAATAATTTGCTGTCTATCAGGGAGCACAGATGGATAGGCAAAAAGGAGCTGTGCAGGTACACGAGTTTGTAAACATCTGTCAGCTACACCAGATACCCAAATACAAAATCTAGCACTTCAGGCAGCATATGAGTACCTGACATTCAACAGAGGGTTTACATGAAATTCAGCACAAGACAGAAGCAAGTCAGCACACCCTGGAAGGTAATAATTAATGAAATGTATCCCCTCCTTCCCGCGGAAAGAGGAGGCATTTCATTCATCAGGCATCTTCAGCGTTGCTGCAGTTAACTGTTCCGCGTCCAGTATTTAATGTAGCCAACCCTTAGACTAGGCAAAACTGCTCCATCCCGTCAAACTTACCGTTTTACTATAGGTGCGTCTGTAGCAGCCGGGTGGCATCTCTTCTCCGTCCGTGATGGATGCCGGCTCACCTGGGAGCACGGTCTCCCTTAGGAAAGATGGACCCTGTTCTGATAAGGCGAGACTGGACTGAGTATCGCAGTCCTTCACGCAAAAAAAATCAGCTGCAGCTGCAATTGGAAAAGAATGTGTTCTGGCGTGTTAGAACATGCCCTCAAATTAGAGGGGAGATATGGAAATTACAGTTTAAAACCATGATAGTGTAGGGCAAAGTGGTTCGCTGCGAACAGCTGGTGCGCAGGATGGAGCTGCTGCCCGTGCTCCAGCTGTGCTGCGGTGACCCCCCAGCGCCAACATCTGCTTTGTGATCCTGTCGACTGCTTGAAAGGTGGTTTACTACTGGGTGAGGGTAGGAAGGGATGAAAGTGAGCTTTACCTTTGAAAAGTCCACTTTGCTCTACTGGTCTATGTTATTGGACTATTAACGTGTGACAGTTTATTTTGACAGTGGAAAAACCAGAAACTGCAGCGAATCTGGTGTAGTAAATTTAATGGGCACGTTGCAGGTGCTTGTCATTAGCGTTAAACTGTCATCCTAAATGTATCCTTTTGAGTATGTGCTCATGTTTCTCTTTCAGATGCAAAGTCAGGTTTGACACAAGTACACGTATCTGATAGGAATATCCCGGGAAAGACACAGACGCTTAAATCATATGCAGGCGTATGCTAGTTCATGGTATGCAGTGTGTCACACAGGTGGCTCATCCTGACATCAGGACTGGGGGTTTTTTTTCAGCCATTTTTAATAAAAGGAAACAAAATGGTCAGACACGATTGAACTATTCCAAATCAACGTAGAAGATTGGGTCCCTCGCAGTTTTCTTAAGTCTCCATAATCCCTGCAGCTTCTTTAAGCTTCAGCTGTTGGATCATGAAATGGTAGTTATTAATGTTTATTTATATATATGTATATATTGGAAGTACGTATAAATCGGGTGAAATGCTGTATTTCATGAACAGAAATCTGGAGGAATCTGGCCTGTATAGGCCAAAGGCAGAGCTTGGTCTGTGTGTAGCTGAGGAGGCTCAGAGAAGGGC
>RSEF01000013.1:2789264-2811000 GCA_003993805.1 Himantopus leucocephalus | reverse complement strand
AGAGGGGCTCCAGCCCTTGGAGCATCTTCGTGGCCTCCTCTGGGGTTGTGTGAGCCTGGTTTCCCAGGCTGCCTGTGTTTCCTGGCTGATGTCCTCTTCTCTCTTTCCCGCCCTCCCTCCTTCCACAGCAGGACGGGAGAGAGCCGGGAGGGTGTCCGGGAGGAAAGCTGCTGGGATGGAAGGTGGCCCAGTGTCGGGTGCTGGAGGTGGAGGCTGTCCCCGCCGGCCGCAGCACCAGCCCTCCGCGCCTCTGCTGCTCCCCGCAACTGTTCAAAGCTCTTTGTCAGTCTAATGCAATTTGCTAAGGCAGGGGGACAAGGTGCGTGATTCTTAAAGCCTTATATATCGCATGTCTCAAGTGATCTGCGGTTTCTGACAGTTAAATAGTTTTAGTTCAGGAATAATGGGCTGGTTCTCACTTTCGTAATAAATAAAGGCTTTAGTTTTCATACTGCATCTGGAAATTTTATCTTTGAACATGGAAAATATCAATCTGAAAGTTAGGCTTTCTAGTAAAATAAATATTTTAAAACAACAGATTAAAATTTAAGGTATTTAATAATCTTGGCGCATTTAAATCTTCCTAATATTATTAGTAAATGATGATCCATTTATTGATATAGGAAGAATTGATGATGAAAGAACTGAGAACTCCAAAGGACGTTTAAATTAGTAATCACAGCTCCTGAATTAAGAGCGGACAGTCTGAAGCGAGACCTATAAAAACCTACCAAGTCTCGTGTGCTAAACAATGAAAATCTGAACCTTAAAAGCTGCGTATGTTCTTAGACCATCCTAAATCTTTTGTAAAGGAATACATACTGCTGTCTCTGGTGTTAACAGAATGGTCTTTGTGTTAACATGTAATCAGTTGCAGCAAAGTAAAATCTTCATCCCAACATACGGGAGAGAGAAATGAGTTACGGGACCTGCGATGATGCAAGTGCTGTCTTTTGATAAAATGGAGCAGCAAAAAAAAAAAAAACCTTTTTAATGGAAAAAGGCAGCTTCTTTTCCACCTTCTTTAGAAAAAGTTTTCATAATGAGGGTTATCTTGACCAACGTTTTCCTCCTCCACCTAAGAAAGAAAGAGGCTCTGAAGGAAGAGAGGCTCTGAAGAATTAATTTATTGGAAGAACGGTTCTTTATTCTTGCCTGTTCTGTCAATAGTTCCTTTTGTAAAGAACAAATGTGTCAGGAGAAACATTATTGAACCAGATAAAGCGATGCCCTGTGTTTAAGATAAGAGAACAGAGGGAAGGTTGCTGTTTTGAACTAAGCAGAAAATAGATCATCTCTTCCCCCACCCCCTGCCTTGTTAATGTCTCTCTCCCCACCTTGAGACCTTGTTTTCTGCCCGAGTCTGAGGCCGCCGCGCTGTGGGGGCTCTGGGGCAGGAGCCCACAGGTCATTTTCCCGNTCCCACAGCTCATTTTCCCGAAACAAAATGTTTTGCTTTCTACCAATAAGGTATTTTCCACCTAGAAAACAAAAAATCTGTATGTTTGATCAGTTCTGCTTCTGAGCTCTGTGTTTTGTTTTGCCATGGGGTGATCGCCGATTAGATGGTATCTGGCAAAGGTGGAGCAAGGAGGGTGTACCGTAGCAAGGGTTTCCCTCCATCCCCTGCATGCTACAGACATGCAGGTCCACCTGAAACCCCCCCCCCAGCTGCTTCTGCTGCCCAGTAAGAGGGACTGCAGGTCTCCAGCACCGGGAGGAGCAAGGCTGGGTGATGGCCGAGCGGGTGCCCCAGGCTCAGTCCGTATCGCTGTGGCTTTGCAGAAGTTCCCTCTGTAAAATGTGACGGTAATGCCGATGTATCTCAGCGGCACACTTTGAAGGTGACTGACATCTGGGAAGTGCTCTGCAGTTCTCCAAAGCAGTGAAGTGAAAATGCGGACGGTGCTGCTGCTGTTGGCTGAGGAGCGCTTTGCTCCTGTACCCGGGTCCAGCTGATGGGGGCGAGCGGGGACGGGCTGGGTAATGGCACTCACCGCCGCGTCTGTAGGTGTTACTGAGCAAGAGCTCGTCTTCAGAAAATTGCGGTTATCATTTCTGTATGTGTTGCCATCATAAATACAAATACAGGTGTGTCAGCAAATGAAATACAAAGAAGGAGGTGCGTTATGCCAGAGCCTCCTTCAGAAGCTTAAAGAGTTTCAGTTCCTTCATGACCTGAACAACTCAGGGGAGCAACAGAAACGGGCATGGATATGGGGCTGTGTGTCAAGGATCTCGAAATTCTTTCCAGCGTGGATCACCCTGTTTCTCCTGATGACAGCAGAGTCAAATCACTGATCTCTGGGGTCTGAAGGAGAAGTGGGGAATGTCACTTGTCTGTGTAGGAAGAAGCTGTTCTATATAATGTGAAAAGAGAGAGAGAATTAGTGAAGTTAAATGAAACGAAAGAAGGACATGGACCTGTTGGAGCAGGGCCAGAGGAGGGCCATGAAAATGATCCGAGGGCTGGAGCCCCTCTGCTGTGAGGGCAAGGCTGAGAGAGTTGGGCTTGTTCAGCCTGGAGGAGAGAAGGCTCTGGGGAGATCTTACTGTGGCCTTCCAGTGCCTAAAGGGGCTCCAGGAGAGCTGGGGAGGGACTTGCAACAGCTGGCCTTGTTGCAAGCTATGGAGATGCAAACCTGGCCATGATTGAATTATAAGAAGGCGTAATTATTTTTCATGTTTGGAAAACAAGCCCTTATTAGTGCTTGTGCAGAGGTTTTGAATTGTTTGCATTAGTTCCAAAGCAGTATAGAACTGATTTTGTCCTACGAGTAATGAAAAATAACTTGCCTGATATATAAACCGTGAAATCAGGTGAAGCATTTGCCTTTCTCACGCCAGACTGGATGTTCCTAACTTGAAAGCTCAAATAATTTGCGGATCTCTCTGTTCCAGGTGATTTGTAGTGCTAGGATTCATCTTTTTCATTTAGTGAAACATGCTGTTTGACTTCGCCTTGGTCAGTTATTACAGGCTAGTTTGCAGTGTGGCAGCTCTCCGGAGACCCTGCTCGTAGCTACTCATTGGCCTAGAAGAAAGGTTTTAATGATTTTTCTACTTCCTCTATGTTTGGTTTTAGGGTGTAGATATTTTATAAATGTGAGTCAAACTATTTACTGGTGACATTTTACAAATTTTCACTCTGTTTAATCTCTGAGTAATGTTTTTAGGTTCATATATGTTGTGGCCTTTGGCATTTTGGACTAACGTACCTCCAGGATATCGCAGAGCGTTTTATCTTTAAACGGATTCCCTAGTTATTTTGCAATTTCTTTTTACGAAAGTTGTGCCAATCCCTAAATAAGTCCTACCCCTCCTAGCTGCACACGCGAGAGGTAGAGGAGCACAGCAAGCCCAGAAGAGGCCTCGGAGGGAGAACGCCCTATGTGGCATTAGCTGAAGGCTCTGGCTACGTGCCAGCCAACGCGCAAAGTGAATTATGTACCTTCACTTTGGGTGCCGGTGGAACTTAATTGTAGGAGTTGATAGATCTCGGTGCTTTAGAAAGTTGATGAAGTGGCTTTGTCCCTGCTGTAGAGCTCCGTAAAGTAAGTCACGGAAGTAAAGTAAAACGTCTAAAGTCAGAGGCTGGATTTGCAACTGCGACGGAAATGGTATAGATTTATAGGCTTCTTGCCTTCATCGAAATAGGGGGCGCTCCCTTCAAGTGCCTTGCAGTGTCGTGCACGAAGAAAGGTGGATGCGAGAAAACCACAACGTTGAAGCGCAGCTGGGGATTAATCTGAAACTAATACAGATTGCTGGTCGCGCGTGCGTTGCTCTCCTAGAAGCAGTGTGACAACGGGGCAAATCCCTGTACCTTAAATTGACACGGCTCTACATCTCAATTCAGATTTGTCTTAACTTCAACGTTTCCTTTAGAGCCGAGCTTTGACATTCGGTTTCTTTAACTTTCTTCACCTGGTAGTTTTGGTTATGGGAATATTTATTTGGAAGAATGACTTTTGTAATTCCGCGCTCACATGTGAAATATCAGTGATTTCGGCACGGTTAGAGAAGTTGTCACTCATTTTTTCCTCCTCAGCACATCACACAGTATAACAACAGTATCCATATTCACGGAAACTGTCTGAATTTTCTTTCAGATGATGTCAATCCTAATGAACACCATCATTTTTGAAGACTGCAGAAACCAATGGTCTGTGTCAAGACCGCTGCTGGGACTTATACTTCTCAATGAGAAAGTGAGTATTTAATTCTGCCGGACTCACTCTTCACGCGCCCAAATAGTTGAAGTAATTATTTCGCATAGAACAAAGGTGCCTGTTGCCCTTCAGATCCCCCACCTCTTTCCTCGGGACCTCGCTCCCTTACGCTCGCGTTAGGAGTGGAGAGTGGGGGTCAGCTCGTGTACTCTGTAGGTATTTTGCAGATTAGTTCGCAGAGGCTGAGCGGCTTCATTTTGATGAAAAATTCTATCAAACCTCTACCCCAAATTTTCCACCCAACCTTGGATCACGCAAGTAGGTCATTAACCTTTTTTTAATAAATTCGGCGTCTTGGCTTTTTCCAGAATTAAGCAGGAGTAGAAGTTACACAAGCTCGCCTGGCTTTTAGATAGAAATATGAAACAAGAACACTGTGGAAATCACATCAGAAAAATTGCTTCCTAGAAAATAAGTTAACCAATTCCTTTTTGTGAAAGGTTTCACAGGAACAACTACCTTCGGGGAGGGGGGGGGGGGGNGGGGGGGGGGGGGGGGTATTATCCGAGCGCTTACACTTAAGTACTGGCATTGATTGCAATTTGGATTGTGTGCGTCTGCGGCAGATTCTGTACACCAGGAAATACTCTGCAATTTGCCCTTTCAATAAAACCTGAAACTATGAATTTGGATATACCCATCATGTTTCCCTGGTGACTTAATAGAGCCAATATTGTCTGAAATGGAAACCATCCGAGTAAATGAATGTGAGGGGATCTAAATGCGTGCATTTTTTTGTATGGCAAGGCATTGCTTCCGAAGATATTGACCTGTTGTATTCGCCATACTTCAGAGCTAGCTCTAACTTTATTCTGAATTGCTTTATCTCTTGGGCACTCACAAGCCTCAGTGTATTACTGCTTTGGAGAATGAATTGTCTATACAATAAGAGGGTGCTGGAAAAAAATAAGACACTAAGATTAGCAGCAACCGCATACATTAAAATTCAAACTGAAATCCCAGCTATGGAAGGAAACTAATAGAAGAAGAAAATATATCAAGAAGAGAAGCGCTGTCTCATCATTCACCTGTGCTGAAGGATCCAATTTTAGCCATATCCAATAGCACTGTCATTCATCTTCTTGGTGTGTTATTGTGATTTAAATCCAAGCTCTATAAGAGAGAGCAGTTCTTTTAAAATGATTGAGAGGGAATAAGGGCAAATTCAGTGTTTAGGAAAACTTTATGACATCACAATATTATACTTTACAGATGGAAGCAATATTTCCTACTTTGGAAGGAAAACTAATCATTTTCTATCTGCTCTGAGTCACTGCATCATTATAAAAGTGGGAAATAAGTAGTTTTGTGCATTCCCAATCTTGTTCGAGACGACACTTTTGTTTATATAATGCTTCTGATTTATAGCGTTTAAGTATTAGCCTGACTACATATTAATTATGTGGTTTTGATGCTTCAGTATAAGAAGAAATTAAATATTTCACTTGAAGATAAAACCACGGAGCTGTAAATCACAAGGAATAAATTTGTGACTGGCAGAATATTCTTTTTACTGAAATTAGACCAGTTCTAATGATTGGGTGTTTTGCTTAGCAGACATGGATATGTACAAGCACCTTTACTTACGAACAAGCCTTACATTTCTTTTGGAAGGGTGGGGAACGGGAAATAGAATTTACGATACTTGTATCGCCCCCTTTGCATCAAGGTTATTTATTTTGTGTTTGGAAAAAGTAGGACACGTCCTTACATATGGCTGTAAAAGTCATCTTTTCTTGGCTCATTTCAGTGGTTTATTTATTGGAAATGGGTTCCTTTATTTCAGGCAGGGTCTCTGTCTCTACAGTTCCTGCGATGGCAAGCGCACATTTACCACGTTTTACTGCTTGTTCAGTTGTTTTGTTTTAATGAGATCTTCCTTGCCCATCATTCATCTCAAAGGGAAGGCATGGGGTTTACTTGGGACCTCAGAAAAATTGGGATTTATACATGCTTGCACCAGTAGGGGTAATTATGCCCAAATGGGTACCGTACTCGGAGTCCACCCTAAAACAGCGCTAAATCTTTTGAGACAGCAGCAGCTTAGTATGAAATGGGATGGTTGCAGGGGGCCCCTGACACTGTTCCCGTACTGAAGTGCAGCGGCAAGCTCAATTTACAACCTCGTGGCAAGAGGTTGGCAGAAAAAGCCCTCGGTATCCTGATAACGTAGGAACAGCGTCTCCTCCTTGCTGTTGTCCTTCGGCCGAAGAGCACAGGCATTCGAGCGTCCAGGCAAAAGCGATGCTGTTGCAGAGAAGCCCTGGAAACCCCAGGGCTCGGCACGGCTCCGTAGCGTTGGAGCAGTGACGCCGGCGAGAGCCTTCAGGGGGATGCTGTGCTCAGTGGTGACAGGCAGTGATGTTACGCCTCGCTCTGACCTGAGGACGCTGTTAGTACTTTCCATTATGGGGTTGGCTGAAGAAGTCCTTGGAACGCCTCTTTTCCAAAAACAACTTGTGGACGCTGGACAAGATCTCGGGGTTGTGGCCTTCTCTACGTTGGGCTCTGCATTTGTCGCCTTGAGACGGGGCTTCTGGGAATGGCTTTGTTGCAGGCAGAGATTTCATCTTTCGCGCCAGCTCCCAGGCGATTTTCAGTGTTGAGTTCCTAAGTCGTTTGGGACCCAGCTAATTGATCAGCTGCTGCCTCCACTTCCAGCGTTGCTGCCGTGGTCAGCAGGGATGCGTGATACGGTAATATGGTTTGAGAGGAACTGGATTGAGGGCAAGCCATTTGCCCAGCAGACATTGAAGCAAACACTTCCTACAATCCTGTTGAGTCCTCAGGGCTCGGTGTTAGAGTGCTATGGTTTTACTACATTTTCTTTCGTGATCCCATATTTTTTCCCGCGTACAGGAGAGCTGTAGTTTCGATGGCAAAATTGTGCGTTTGCTTTGAGATTTGTTTAAGGTTTAAAGAGCTTTAAACCTGTTAAAGGTTTTTAAAAAATCCAGCAAACAGATCACAGACTTTTGTGCTTTCTGACACTCTGTACGACACCCTGCAAGTTAGATTAACTTCAAAAGTCTACTAAATTTTGCGTACTAAAAACTGATTTTCATCCGGCCTTTAACAAGTTCTCTTGTAAACCTGAAATTTGAGGAATACCAGCAATGGTATTCTTGACTGCAATATGAGACTGCTCGGAAACAGCGCCAGGTACTTGGGCACAGGTTCATCAGAATGGTTCGTTCTCCTCTGAATAATTGTATATATCAGTGCGTATACCGTGGACGTGCTTATGCCCAAGGCCGTAAGACTTTGACACAGCCAATATAATAAAGACTAAACAGGATTATGTGACTTGCGTGGCTGTGGTAGTAGGGTGGTGGATAGCACCGGAGCTCCCGTCCCATTCGGTATTTCTAGACTAAACCTAGATTTTTCTAAGGTGATAAAAAGTTCTATTTTAACTAGTCTATAAATCTGCCAGAATATAATGGGGGCAGTGTATAGAAAATCGTATAGATTACTCAGCTTCGAAAGAAGCAAAGGTGAGCCTGTCTCATCACTGACGTGGTTAGAGCCCCCAGCGCAGTGCACAAATTTGCACCATTCTGAAAAGACTCGAAAAGTAGTCAAGGATGTTTCTGCCACCTCTCTTGGGCGGCTTGCTGTATTGGAACTGGTTAGGTGGCCGGCACCCGCTGGTAAAGTGGCTCGTCACCTGTTAGCACCAGAGTTCAGCGGTGATACGTGGCTGGAGCCGGTGCACTGCGGGGAAGCCAGCATCAGCTGGACCTCTGCGTGCTGTTTGCCTAACTCCTCTCCCAGCGGGCGAGGTGGGAAGCGCTTGCTCAAGAGCGCTCCAGATGTAGATGAGGAACTCTGAGTTTAAATCTCCAAACCTCATTTTTCGTATTCTCTGCTTTGCTATCGTAGTACTTCGGTGAACTAAGGGCCACCTTGATAACCAGCCAGCCTGACAGCAAACGTGAAGTCCTTGACCAGTGCTTCAGGAACCTTATGGAAGGAGTCGAGCAAAACCTTTTGGTGAAGAACAGAGACAGGTAAGTTCGTAACACATAAGTAAGCTGAAAGAATAAAAGACAAATGGAAACTTTAACTGGAAAAAAATACAACACAGGAAGTATTCCAAGTAGCCTTAAACTGCAGCTCCTTTTGAAAGGAAGATAATAACCTATCAAAGAATTCGTCCCTAGACTTCACAGTTAGTGCCTCAACGTTTGATAATTCCGTGATTTCTTGGTCAGAAATTTATTTCCTAATTTAATCCCAAAGTCAAGGTTTGCCAGGCTGCAGCTGCTGCTTTTTCACCTGGGAAAAACTGCCTTATTTCAGCAGGGGAGCCTCAGAGATTCCTCTTTCCAGCCTTAAACCCCTGTGATAAAGCCCTTGCCTCAGCCTCCAGCGGTGCTGTTGCTCTGACGGAGCTTTTTCTCGCTGGTGTCAGGGTTAAGCAACTGCTTGTGAAGTGCCAGAATGAGAAAGGACCCAGTGGGGCTACTTACACATCGGAGATAAACGAGGCGAGGATTTTCTTTTTTTTTTTTTTTAATGCGAATCGCGAATTCACCCGATCTTGCCCTCGACTGAAAAATAGAATAGGAGCCCTTACAAAAGAAATGGCGAGTTTGGCTGCAGTTAATGTTGGCACGTAGCGTTTTGTTACTAGCTAGCTGCGCTTTCTCTTCCCTGTGTGTTATTCATCCAAAGCAAACCTTGAAAGTATAGAGGCAGAGTCTAAGTCCAGACGGTGGAACCTTCTGGAAAGCCTGAAACAAACTGGAGAGGGGATTGGAGAGAAGCGATGGCTAAAACCATTTGGTGATTTTTATTTCTCTGACGACTTCTGTTTGTTGATGTGAAAATTACGCTGAACTTGTTTAATTCTTAAGTAGTTTTGCGTTTATTGTGATCTCCACAATTTTATTTCATTTTCCCATTAAATTCTGGGACTGAAGGTGTAAGTTCCTTATGGCCTGACTGTGGATGATAGCCAGAGACAGGGGAATTTGGAAGCAAACCCGGAGAAACACAGGGATTGCATGCATGGCACTAATAAATCAGACAGAGTTTCTGTGTAACCTGTGTTACGGACCAGCAGGAAACCTGGGGAAGAGGCAGAGAGCCACCGGGAAGGGGGAGAATGCCTGTTAAAATGAACAAAAACTGAGCTGCCAGCAGCGGGCTGCAGGATGTAGTCTGAGCTCAGATTCATTTGACTCAACAGCCCTTCAGGATTTAAAGAAAAAAGGAAAAACTGAGTAAAACTCGTTCTTATAACAAGTTGGTTTCTTAGTTCCGCGTCTGTTAATGTTTTTTGAAGGTAAGTCCTTCAGATAACAGTATTTTCTGAGAAAAACATGCTTTGATGTGCATTTTTCTCTGAGCTGCCTTATTCCGAGCGCTACAGAGCTGAAGGAGGGAGAGGGGATGGTTAGATGCCGCGGGGAAGCGGGACGGACAGGAGCCCGAGCTCCCCTGTCGCCTCCGGGCAGGCGGGAGGGCCGGTGGGTGGGAGAATCCAGCTCTGCCGGCTGTCCTCTCCCTGTTCAGGGCGCGGACGGAGGCTTCCATCACCGGGGCTGCCAGCAGATATTAGATTTGGCGAGGGTTAGAGTCGAACATCCGCGGATTTAAAGGGGATTTTCATCCCGAAGCGCTGTGGAGTACCCTCAGATAGGCAGTGGTGCGGAAGCTCTCGGAGAGCTTTTGCGGAAGGGCAGGCGGGGAGGGATGGGTGCAGGTGCGAGGGGGATAGAGATAATTCGGTCGAACGAGCAGCTCGTCTGTCTCAGTAGTATCCGCCTGTCTAACTTGGGAAGACTTTTAAGCCATCACTCCCCCAACAAGCAGCATGAGTTGATACGATGGCTTTTCTGTTTTCAGCTCTTGATTTGTGATCCTTCCCAGATTTATTCTGTGGAACGGGAGGCTTCTTTTAACTGTGATTGTTTAAGATTGAGCGGAAATCAATTTCCATTAGTAAGGAAATAAGCACAAACGTAAAAAAGTTATGAATCGGATAAAGAAGGAACTCGTAATTGCATCCTGCATTTCCAAACGCGGCGAGCCCCCGTGTACCGCACTGCTGCTAGACGTCCCCATAAAGCACAGCGCGGTGGAGGCAGGCGGGGATGATTATTGCCCCTGGTCCTGTAAAGAGACCTTTGCTGAGATCCCATCAGTTTTGCAAGCACCTGTCCACCAGCCCTTTGCAGGAAGGAGCCCTAAGGAGCCGTTCTTCGGGAAGCTTTATTAGCTTCGCTACAGTGAGCCAGCAAAGTCTGACACAATCAAAGCGAAGAGCGTCGAGGCAACACACAAAAGAACATTCGAAAAACCCTAAATGCAGGGCGCAGTGTGTGTTTGGCATTTAAAATCTTTTTTAGTGTGGATTTTGGGTTGGGTTGGGGTTTTTTTGTTTGTTTTAATACATACATGAGATGTGATAAACGGCAATTAAACTCTTCGTTCCAGGTAAGGGTAGACCAAGGGAGTAGATCAGGTTTGGGCTGTCACACGGGCCGAGTCAGAGTTGTCATTCAGTCTCAGGTGTGATGCCACCAGACAGACTTCACGTCCCACACCTGCCGGTAGAGAACTGTTGGGGAATATTTTTGTGAATTCATTCTGTGCCAGATGGGTGATGGTACCGCGTTTCGCTGGGAGACGTGTTGAACTCTGACACGGCTCACGAGGGAGGAAGGTAGGTCTGGGAGAGCCTTGATGACCATCTGGACGCGTCCCAGAGAGCCCTTTGCTGGAGGTTCGGGAGAAGGGCCGTGTTCCGAGACGCGTGAGCTGGAAAGGTTTCTCGTTGCGGTCATTTCCCAGCTGACTTTTTAAATGTTTCACGCTGTTGGTAGGCCGAGTTTGGAACGCTGCCCATACATGTTTACGTGCTCATCGTTATTATTTTATAGGACTGGTTTGTGAGGGCACCTAGGGATTTTGTTTGTTGAGTTTTCCTCCGTTTTTCTTTCGATTTAAAATTTACGTTATAGTTATTCTCTCTACCCGTTCTTGAAACACATCTCTCGATATCAGGTCTCCTTTAACCAAACATCTGGGTTCTCTTTTTCCCAGGTTCACTCAGAACATGTCAGTCTTTCGAAGAGACGTGGCCGAAGCTCTGCGCAGCGAAGGGGCCTCGGATCCCACCACTTTGGATATGATGAGCTGACAAAGACTTTGGAAACAGAGCGCTGACTCACACGCCAACTCTGAAAGTTTTGGGACCCTGTTATATTGTTAGATAGATTTTTGACCCTTGTGAAAACTATTTTTTTAAAATATCTTCTGCCTTTTTATATCGCTGGCCTAAATGTAAGGATTTATAATAGTGAAAGCGATGGAAAATCAGCCTTAGTTTGAAGAACGTTTTCAGCCTTTCTTATCAAAATTTATTATCCTGTTGTTTTATCTTTTTGAAACGGTTTAGAAACAGTACTTAACCAAAGAACAAAATAAATATGCATTCCTTCTAAACTTGCACGAGTTAATGATTCTCAGTTCTACGCATAATAGTAAATAGTATCTCATCGGTGAAAAACTCCGAGCTCACTCTGAGGTCCTGTTTGTTTGAAAATGAGATGAAAGACGGTACAAATTTTATATGACATCTTTTTGAAATAATAAAATGACTATTTTTCTACAAAATGTTATATATTTCTTTTCAGCACTGGTCGTTAGTGACAACGTGGACAACCAAGCAGATGACTAAAAGTGAACGTTTTAGACTATAAGTATAGCGAGAAAATTGAGAACGTCGCACGTGATAAAATAAGAGATGATGGAGCAAGCCTTAATGAAGTACTGATGATATTTTAATTTCACAAGCACACATTTTCCAGGTCTTTGGAAATTGACAAAAAACTCGGAAGAACATAAAGTTGTTAAAACACTGTTTAAAAAAGAATAAAGTGTATCCACTGCTACAAAAAAGCAAGCAGATGGTTACAGGGATGTACTGCCCGTCTTTAAACGGCGTGTGGCACCATGAAGATGAGCGCGTGCTTCCGAATTCAGCAAATTCAGCACATTTGCCTTCCCCTCTCAGAGATGGCGAAGAGTTCGGTGTGAACCGGAACAAAATCCCTCCCCCTGCCCAACGCTCAGGCGCGTGCTCACCGCTCTGCTTTCATGGGGAACAATTAATACCGTTCCGTGGTGGGCAGGAGGTTCTGTGTGGGCCGAGGAAATACGCAAATGAATTGAAGCAAGATCTAACAAAAATTAAAACTATTTAACCGATAAGCCAATTAGTTTATAATGTGGAAAAGCTATTATGTGCAATTACAAACCATTGGAGTTGGGTTTGAATTGGGTTGGGTTTTTCTTTTTTTTTTTCGTACGTAAATAATTGATTTCATGTGTTTTTCATGCTTGCTTACCTTTGCGTATTTAGTAATACCTCACAACTGCTTGGATAAGAATGGGAATTTTTCATTGCGGCCAATAGAGAGGAGAAGTTCATACCCGTATTTCTTATAGCTTTTTTCCTTTTTTTTTTTTTTTTTTTTNTTTTTTTTTTTTTTCTTTGCAACTGTTACTTTTCAGCACGTTTTTAAATCGCAGGAACTAAATCTGAAAGGAAGGCTTTTTGTTAAGCGGTTTTCTGTTTACGTTGAAGCTCAGCTGGAGAAAGTATTTAATCTGCAGCCAAAGGCTCCCATTTCCGAGAGCGCCGAGTACCTGAGAAAAGAATCAATTGTGGTTACTGAAGAGCTGCAGATTTGGGGTGTTCCTACGTGCGGCCCCATGCGATGTGCCGAGGTCTGAAACCTTTGCGGTACGTGTATGATCACTATCGAGGCATCGAACCTGTGCGCGGCAGTGAGGTCATTGGCTTTGCATTTCCATCCTTAAAGGAAAGTGGAATCTGTGCCGCCGGGTCTGACGTGAAAAGCTGCCGAGCTGAGCTCAGGTGCAGGTCTCCGTGGGAGCGGGGGCTCGGGTGAGGTTTCCCTGCGTGCCCGTGCCGCTGGGTGCAGGGCTCGGTGCCCTGCGGCACCACCGCCGCTCGGGTGGCGACTGCGCAAACCCCGCCGCAGCCTTGCAGCTCCATGCGCTGGCACTAACGGCTCGGGTGAAAGCTCAGGGGTTCGACGACTCCGATTTTCTATGTCAGATGGTGAAAACGAATAGCGGCTGCGCACCTTCAGCGTCCGCTCGCAGACCAGCCCCTTTCCCGGGTAAATTAGCTGCTCTGCTGAGAGCTGGAGTTTGGAATATTGAAAAGGAGAGGACGGGTGCCCTCGGCGCTCGGACTTTAGGGCTTGCTTTGATATACGGCTGCCACCTCCCTGCAGCGCTCGGGTGTGTTTCTGACATTTCCCTTCGAACACAGCCCTTATAACTCACAAGCGAGAATCTAAAGAGCATCTCCTAAACTGGGCCGACTCGAGACACGTACCTGAACGGCGTTCCAACCTTGGTTAACAATTGACAACAGGAACTTTGTTTAGAGTAGCTGGTCGTATAAATACGCTTGCTTTTAGGTTAGGAAATGGATGGCACAGCAAATAGAGAGTGTGTTTTATGACTCCAGGTTCTTTGTTGAGAGTCTTTACCGTCAGCTTTTTAAAAGGGCGCTGTCAAAGGGGGCACAGCCCAGAATTTCCTCGTGTTTACAAAGTACGTGTAGTGCCTTATACTTTTTTCTTTTTAAAGACATAATTGCCTTGAGGGGGTTGGATTTATTTTTTTTCCTTTAAAAAAAAAAAAAGTGGAAACAACGGAGTGGGAAACACCAGAAAGGAGATGCCGCTCGGCCCCCGAGTGATTTCATCTCAAGAAACCGACGCGAGCCTGTCTGATGATGCAAACAACCTGGGACTGTAAAAGAGGTCTGATTCTCCCCCAAATGCATTTTATATTGTTACAGTGGAAAGCGCCGGCCGCTGAACCTCGGGTAAGCGCCTGCCCCTCCGCGAGGGGGAGCAAAGCCCCCCTCAGCACGTCGGGCTCTTTCTGGGGAAAACACCGAGTTTTAATACCGTGTCCCGCTTGCATAAGGAGCCTTTGAAGAAACTCAGCCACCCGTATATGCACACCTTACAAAATAATTCCTTAGACTTGTTAATGTTTTATTGTAGTACGAGTTTATGATGACAGCGAACCTTTCAAACCGTAGAGGGATAACACGCTTCCTTGCCATATTAAAAAATAATGTTAGTGTAGATTTTATGTACCATAGTTTAGACTGCTGTTAAGAGGCGCTTCTTTGACAACATTCTTTTTGAGGTTTACAGAAAGCATAATAAAATATGTAAGTTACATTTCTACAAACAAAAGCCATAACATAAGTTATTTATAAGCGTGAGATCCAAACAGTATCACGATAAATAAACCTTAATGGATACCTGCGGCATCCATCCTAATGTAATTTGCCCAACAAAAGTCATATTTAGTAGAAAAACCTGGCAGCAGCTGCGTGTCGGTATATAAAATAAGAATAAAGGAGAGAAGGAAGCCACGTTGAAACACCGGCTGCTTTCCCTGGTTTATGCCCAGACCCGTGGTACCTCCCAGCCTTCTCCTTCGACGCGGGGCCGGCGCTGCTGCCGGCTGTCTTTGCATCTTTCAGGGTTTGTCCACGGTATCGGGACGTTCCCCGTCGGCTTCACTACAGCCTGATTTTATCAGAGATGGCAGAAGGAAATTGAACCCCATCTGCCCGTCACCCTCCGTGCTCTCTTCCCTTTCAGCGGTGGTTCCCTCCCCAGCGCTTCCCTCCAACCCCCCCATCTCATCTAGTCTCAGGCCTTCCTGGACCGACGCATACATTCTGAACTCAAACAAAGTTTCAGCTTTTTTTAATATAACAGTTAAGGTTGCCAACTTGATAAAGAGGTGCTTTGAAACGTGAACTGAAACCACTACAGCACCTTCATCTGCCAGAGCCACCTTTAACTATTTGCTCTGTGAGCAGCATTTAACTGCTTCCACCCGCTGCACCGGGACGCGGTGGTTTGTCGGTGTTCAGGCGGTCAGCGGCCGCTCCGTGGAGGGAGACAGGGACTGTTCTTGGCTGGTGAGGGTGGACCTCAGCCCCCCCCAGCCCTCCCCTCCTGCCCGCAGTGGGGTGAAGCTCTCCGCAGCTGGAGCCGGGGGGGTGCAGCCCTCCCGAGCTTAAAGGAAGGGGCAGAGGGCACTGACCTTTAGACTCCGCAGCAGCACGCAGGCTCTTGCCTCAGAAAAAGAGCAGCTGATTTAACTCTTGTGGGCTGGCAAAACTGCGGATCCACTCTGCTGCGCTCCGGGAGCTGAGTGCCCGACGCCGGCGTTGCTCCCCGGGGAGCGAGCTGCCTGCCCGCCCGAGCACGACACCCCGACCGGATTGCAATGGGGTCCCTTTCCAGCAGCGGGACGTGGCAGCGAAGCCACTGCTTTCTCCTGGGGCCTGTTGGCCCCGATGGCCCGCGGCCACGGGGGCTCCCTGTGTGCACACCCAACCCCTGCCTGCCCAGTGCCCCCCGGTACAGGCAGAGAGCTCACCTCGCTGAGCAGCAGCTGCTTTCGACCATCCCCTCCTCATCCCCTTCCCATGCCAGGACGCCGAGTACCCCTGGCCCTCTTCTGCCCGAACGCCGGCATCACCTCACGAGGACACTACTTCCAGGGCTACAGAGGAACTTCTTTGTGTCCTCTGTCATTGCTGACTTCCACATGAATTGTATGTACTCAGTGATGCGCTAAACACTCAAAAACGTGTTGGGTTTATGCCGCAGTATCCATCTAGCAAAGGCTGTGGGGAAGAGGACTGGCCTTGCCCGCTCCGAGATCTGCTGCCAAAGCCAGGAGCTACAGCACAAACATCTCAGCATCTGCTGCTGCTTTCTCACGCAGCGAGATGTCGCCGCTCCCTGTCACCCTATGGGAAGAGACACAACCTGAAGCAACGGGCGATGCCTTTAGGGGATGGCACGTCCCCGCAGCCACCGGTGCCTCCTGCAGCCCTGCGCTGGGCTCTGGCAGCGGTGGCAGTTCATAGCAGGCTCGGGCTCGCGAGGATTCCCAGCTGCCGGGGAGAGAGAGACCGGTTCCCAACCTGTGAATTCCTGCGTGGTAAAGGATGGTCTGAGGGCAACAGAGGAGTTTGATATGTGAGAGCTGACACGGCCTTTGGCATCCTTTAAAGAAAGAGGATTTATTTTTGGCAGCACGAAGACGCTGCTGGAGACCCGAGCTGAAGGTCAGAGGCTGGTCGAACCCTTCTTCCTCTCAGCACCGACTTCCAGCCATCAGGCAGTACCGCGGGTGAGGGTCACCGCGACCATCGCCGGTCCCAGGCCCCAAAGGAAGGAGCATTCTGAGGAATCGGAGCTTCTGGGCCCCGACACGTGCGGGACGACATGGCAGGGTGGGCAGCCCAGGATGTGCACGGCCGGAGGGTCGGGGAAGGGGCAGTGCGAGCGGAGCTGGGAATGCAGGAGGGCAGCTGAGCCGAGGCAGCGATGCAGCTCCGTGGAGCTCCTTGAGGCAGTACAAGGGCCAGCACGTGGCTGGGCTAAAGCCCCAGCACAGCAGTTAAGCAGCAGTGGAAGCACGTGCTCAGCGGCTTCGGTGTGGTCCAGCCCCTCAACTACCCGGGCTCGCTGAAGACCCTCAGCCTGTATTGCCACAGCGTTGTCGCAGGCGCATTCACCGCTGCCGCTATCTCCAGGGATGAGCTCTGCGGGCACTGCCGGGCACCACAGCACTGGGGATGGTGGCGGCACTTCGTGGGCAGCACCACAACCGGCCAGGTGTCCCCTCTGCCCCTACAGCCACAGCGTTCGCAGGCTGTGTGGCTGTTCAAAGCCTGTGGGGTGGAAGGCTGCCCAGCTGCGGGGCGGTTTCTCCACGCCAGCCCGGCGCAGCGTCGCAACCCTCGTGCGAGCAGCCTCGGTGGGCACGGGGCGGGGGGGGTTAGCAGCCCACCGGCCTCGCAGCGGCTGCTCGAGCCCCGACCAGCAGCGCCTCGTGCATCCGAACGGGCCTCCCTGCCCCCGGGTTTCCTGCGAGAGCATCAATCACGCTGCGGCCCCCCTGCTCTCGGGCGGCTGCGCGAGGCAGCGCGGTAGGAACTGCGCAGCAATGCACCATCAATTAACCGCCCATTATTATAAAACGCTGCCTACTGGTTCAAAAAGGCTGGAGGAGCCCCGCAGTGGTTTCTCTTGGTCTCATGCCCAGAAACCTGTCCCTCTCACCTTAGAAACAAAATGCTTCATTTTAAAAATAATTAATGGTAAACATTAAAAAAAAAAAGGGGGGTGTAATGGATCATTTGGCCCACGCTAAATTTTGACAGCAAACATTTAACCGAAGCTACTTTACAGCAGAGCAGCTGAACTGCATGGAGGGATGCTGCGTGTGCCGGTTGGGGCTGCGCATCCCCCCCGGCCCGTGGGGCTGAGCCCATCCCTGGGGGGACTCCGCGTTGTGCTGGGGGTGGCACGGGACCCTCTCAGGGTGCAGCCTTCAGATTTAAATCTGAGGGTCCCTGTTGTGCCGTCCGTCACTGGCCCCAGGGCAACGGCAGGATGACGGGGCAGGGGGGATGCTCGAGGCTGCCGTGGGGAACGGTCCTTCTCTGTCCGGTCTCCAGCTGCTCAGTGCTGGGTCTGGTCCTAACGGGGACCACTTGTCCCTGCGTCCGTGTAGTGGGCTCGTCCTCAGAGAACCTCCAGGTGCCCTTGGTGGGAAGGAGCCGAAGTCCCTCTGCATGCCCCCAGCCCCATGCTACCCCCCTGTCCTCACGACCCCCAGGCACTAAATAACATCCTGGCACTTCCGACCTCTTCCCGATGGGGATTTCGTTTTCCCTGGCACTGGGATGTGCTCAGGAGAAGGACCATCCCCATTGCTCCTCTGCTTTCCAGGAACGGACATGGCTGCCGGAGCTTCAGCCTTGTTTCTTTCCCTTCGTGGTACAGCCCAGGGAACCCGCTCCAAGTGCAGATACAGGAGGTTTGGTGCCGCAGTGGAAGAGAGTGCTGGAGCATCCTCGCTCTTGAAAGGCAGAGGCATTTGGGGTTGGATCAATGCGTAATTCATCCCGTGTTTTTATTGTCTCATCCTACAGGAAGCACCTGAAAAGCTGGGGCATCCGCTGCTGCTGGGTACTTGGGGGGTCCTGCGAGGACACGGGTCCTGCAAGGACCATGTTTCGAGCCCAGAAACATTCCCAGGGCCAAGAAGTGCATGTGCACACCGTAACCAAACCCAGTGACCGTGGCGGGCTGTGGCACGTCCCCCTCCATGTCCCCACCACGG
The DNA here is from genome assembly GCA_003993805.1 of Himantopus leucocephalus. NCBI lineage: Eukaryota > Metazoa > Chordata > Aves > Charadriiformes > Recurvirostridae > Himantopus > Himantopus leucocephalus. Next base: position 2,792,536 of record RSEF01000013.1, on the reverse strand, counting down.
CAGCCAGGCCTGGGGGCAGCTCTGGGTTTCGGGGACGTGGGAGGTGGACGCTGCTTTTCTTCCCCCAGTGACTCCCATGACAAACTGGGCAGGGGTCCCTTCTGCCCAGTGGTGCCGGGGAGGTGGTCACTCCTCTTACATAGTGTTAACTTATTTTTTTCCCCCTTTTAATTATGGCCTCCGTGCCTTGGCAGGCGCAGCGCTCTCCGGATCAACGCCACCCAGCCCGGGCAGCCCCACGGAGCCAAGCCAACCACGCTCGCCACCGGGGCTGAAGGAGCCGTGCCACAGCGGGGCCACACCGTGCTGCTTCTGCCGGCACCGCGCGCTCGGCACGACATCTCAGTTCATACTTGTACAATGTGCTGCCTGAGTTTTACAGGGAACGACAATGTTTCACCTCTCGCTCCACCGCAGCCTCCCCGCACACCCCCCCCAGAGCTTTCCCTTCCCGGCCTCCCCCTGCCCGCCTGGCTCTGGTGGCTGCCCCGCGTCTGCTGTGGGGCTGACGGCCGCGGGGGCGCTGGCTGCGCACCCCCACCCGCCCGGGCGCTGTCCTGCTGGCGCTGCGCCCCTTCAACCTCCCTGTGCCTGCGCTAGGGGTGACCCCGCTGCTGGCAGCTGGGCACTTGCAGGCTGGCTGCACGCCATGCCACATGAAGGCCATGCCGTGCCGTGGCGTGCCATGCAAAGCCTGTGCCATGCTGTGCCGTGCCATGCCAAGGCCATGCCATGCTGTGCCATGCAAAGACTGTGCCATGCCGTGCCATGCCAAGGCCGTGCCATGCCGTGCCGTGCCATGCAAAGACTGTGCCATGCCGTGCCATGCCTGGAGCCTGTGCGGAACCCCAACCCCGCCAGCTGTGGGGCTATTTGCCCCCAGCTTCGCCCCTGTCATGCGGTGCCGCCTTGGCGCAGGGCGCTGGGGACACGCTGCGGGTGCCCCGTGACTGCCCGGGGCGGGTCCCGCTGCCTCCCCCTGCCCGGTCGTGCCGGCCCCGAGCTGGCTCTGGCTCCCCGGTGGCAACGGAGGCTTTGAGCGGGCGAGTTCATCCCCGCACCACGGTCACCCCGGCAGACACCTGCCGGGGGGACGGACGGACGGACGGACCCGGCTCCGCCCCGGACCGCGCCGTCGGGGCCGCAGCTCCGCTCGCTCCGCGCCGGGCGGCCCGGGATGGTCCCGGCGGGAGCGGAGCCCGGCATGGAGCCACCACAACGCGGCACTCGGCAAAGCGGAGGCGGGTTCGGGGTCCGCGGTGGTGGCGCGGAGCTGCGCGGAGCTGCGCGCCCCCCCCCAACCCACCGAGGGGCGAGGGAGAGGAGGCGGCTGCGGGAGAGCCGCATTTAAGGATACCATACGTCCCGGGTTATTAATTATAAAACATAATTAAAGTAAAACTGCAGAACGTCAACATATTAAATTTAAAAGCTAATATTAAAATAGAGTTAATATTTAATAAGGTAGCCGAGCGTTACAAAGCTGTACGCTGATACTCTATATTTAACTGTGTAAAACCAGGAGAGTTTTCCCAAAGAAAAATGTATTGTTTAGCTGATTATCAAAGACTCCGTGATATATTATCCATTTCACAAAAATAATATAGATATCTTTTTAAATATAGTAATAAAAACATACTAGCGCCTTTTAAATATACTATTACTTACCACCCCTTTTCATATTGTACTATCACAGACACTTTGGAATTGGTTTAAAAGCACATCATTCATTATTCAAAGCTCATCTTTGCATATTATTCCGGCTCGAGTCTGCCAGGGCTCCCTGTGAAATCGTTCACAAAATTGATAACAGCAGACACACACGCAATAAAAAGATAGCCTTGGGCAGCCCGAGTTCCCATTATGCAGATCAAGCTGCAATTTTCTCTAACAAAGCCTGCCCTGATTCAGGACCGGGTGTCACTTTATTTATTTATTTCTCCGCCCCCCGGTTGCCTTTTTGGTTGTTTGGTTTTTTCCCCCCTTTTTTCTCCTTTTCCCCGCCGGAGCGGCCGCCCCGACGTCGTGTTTCCCCCCCCGCCCCCGCCGCCTCTCCGTTCCCCGAGGGTCGGCCGCCCGCCGTCGGTTCCCGGTGGGGTTTGGGGCGGCCCCGCACCATCTTGCCCGGCTCGTGTCAATGCGATTAGCTCCGCTCCCCCCGGGAGAGGGGGGACGGGGGGGGAACGGGGGACGGACGGGGCGGGGGGAGCGGCGGCTGATGGCGGCTCCGCTCGGCCCCGCCGCCCCGAGCGGGGACAATCCGATTAGGCTGCTCGGGGGTGGTGGCACCGGGTGTGTGTCCGTCCGTCCCCCCCCGACACACACAGCCCGGGGCGGGGGGGTGCGCGGTGGGTGTATAATAGCCGCGTTAATGGGGGCGGAGCGGGGGTCCCTCCGCGCGGTGAGCCGGGGAAGGGCCCCCCCCGACGGGCACCGCTCGCCAGCGGCCGTCGGGGCTGCAGGGCCGGGCCGGGCGAGGCACCCCCCGGTCCCGCTTGTGCCGAGGGAGGCGGCGGGTGGCGGGGTGGGGAACGGGGCCGGGGGCCGCCGGTGGGTCGGGCCGCGCTGGCCGCCGTCGGAAGGGTCGGGTAATTGAATCCTAAAGGTTTAAAAACTAATCACGTCCCTCCTGTCACCGCCGCGGCGTCCCGGGATCGCCCTGCCAGGTGCTGATCAAATGCCATTACATTCTATTAACAGGGAAATTCTATTCCCTGTTTTCATTTCCCTTTATAAGCGGGAAACTAAGTAAATGCGGCTGAACGTTATTTAATTTTTAACGCCTTTAGTCCAATTTGGACGTTAGGGAGCGTCTGCAAACTCGCTCGCCGGGCGCTCCGGGCTCCCGCTGCCCCGCCGCCAGCCGAGCCCAAACGGAATTCGGCCCCGCGGGGCACCGGGAACACCCCCCCCACCCCACACCACCCCCCGCCGCGGGGCCGGCCGGGACCCTCGCCCGGGGCCGGTCGCCGGGACCGATCCCCGCCGCGCGGGGCCGCGCCGGTTGGGCGCCCGTCGGGGGTGGCGGCGGCGGGCGGGGCCCGGGAGGGAGCGGGACGGCGGCCCCGAGGCGGTGTGTCCCGTCCCGTCCCGTCCCGTCCCGTCCCGTCCCGTCCCGCCCGCCGCCGCGCGGCCCCATTGTTCGTGCGCCCCAGTGATGTCACCGCGGCGGCGGCGGCGGCGGCGGGGCCCCGCGCCCGGGCGCGAGGGCCGGTGCCGGGCGGGCGGGAGCCAATGGGAGCGCAGAGGCCGGGCGGCGGCGGCCAATGGCG
>RSEF01000013.1:2767342-2789164 GCA_003993805.1 Himantopus leucocephalus | reverse complement strand
CGGCGGCGGCGGCGCGGGGCGCGCGGCGGCCCCGCGGAGATGACGGGGCGGCGCGGCGGGGCGGCGCGCGCTCAGGCAAAGTTTCGGCGCGGCGGGGCCGGCCGGGCCGCGGAGCGCGGCGGAGCGGCGGCGCCTTTATAGCGGGCGGCGGCGGCGGAGGCGGCGGAGGATGGATCCGCCGGCGGGCGCGCAGGGCCAGCACCAGCACCAGCACCAGCACCAGCACCAGCACGAGCCCATCAGCTTCGGCATCGACCAGATCCTCAACAGCCCCGAGCAGGAGAGCGCTCCCCCGCCGCCCCCCCGGGGCCCCGACGGCGCGACCTTCCTGGGCGGCCCCGGCGGCCGCGGCGGCGCGCCTTACCCGGCCCTGCCGGCCCCTTTCCCGGCCATCGCCGCGCCCTTCGAGGACTCGGGATCTTACAGTGTCAACCTCAGCCTGGCCCCCGCCGGCGTGATCCGGGTGCCGGCGCACAGGCCCATCCCCGGGGCCGTGCCGCCGCCCATCTCCAGCGCCATCCCGGCCATGCCCGCCGTGCCCAGCCTGGGCAGCCTCAACTTCCCCTGGATGGAGAGCAGCCGCCGCTTCGTCAAGGACCGCTTCACAGGTAAGGCGCCGGGGCGGAGCGGGAGAGCCCCCCCCGGCAACGAACGGAGGGCCGGATAAAAAATAGCGAACGAAATAATGCCGGTAATGACAGTAAGAATAAAAGCGGAGGCGGCCCGCTGGATGTTTCCTCCCCCCGCGCTCGCCGCGGTCCGAAAAATCGCTCTCCTCCCGGCGCGGACAGCGCGGGCGCCCCGGGGGGGACACACACGACACACACACGACGGCCGTGCCCCCCGCTGGCCTCCGCTTCCCTCCGGCCAAACGTGCAAGCGGGGCCTCGGGGGAGCCGCGGTCCCTTCGGGGGGCGGCCGTCGGGCAGAGCCGCGGCCCCGGGGGGGCGGCCGGCGGGCACCGTTGCGGGCGCGGGGCTGACCCCTGTGCTTCCCACCCGGGCAGCGGCGGCGGCGCTGACGCCCTTCACGGTGACACGGCGGATCGGGCATCCCTACCAGAACCGGACCCCGCCGAAGCGCAAGAAGCCGCGGACGTCCTTCTCCCGGGTGCAGATCTGCGAGCTGGAGAAGCGCTTCCACCGGCAGAAGTACCTGGCCTCGGCCGAGCGCGCTGCCCTCGCCAAGTCCCTCAAGATGACGGACGCCCAGGTGAAGACCTGGTTCCAGAACCGGCGCACCAAGTGGCGGTGAGTCCCGCGCCCCCGGGGCCGCCCCGTCCCGCCGCCGCTCCCGGCGGAGCCCCGGCTCCCGTCGGCAGCGCACCCCTCGCCGGCTGCGGGCGGCCGAAGGGTTGGGGGGGTGGGGGGGGGAGGGAAATCTTTATTGGTATCATAGCAGTATTATCGTCATTCATCTTTTTCTCTCTTTTTTTTTTTCCATATAGTCCCCCGTTCGTAAAAACGGGGGGTTATTCGTAAAAAAGAGGGGGTTATTCGTAAAAAAGGGAGGTTATTCGTAAAAAAAGGGGGGGTTATTCGTGAGAACGGGGCGTTATTCGTAAAAAACGGGGGGTTATTCGTAAAAACGAGGGGTTATTGGAAAAACGGGCAGTTATTCGAAGAAAAACGGGGGAGTTATTCGGAAGAAACGAGGGAATTATTCGGAAGAAACGGGGGAATCGCTCGGCAAAACGGGGGAATCGTTCGGAAAAACGGGGGAATCGCTCGGCAAAACGGGGGAATCGTTCGGCAAAACGGGGGAATTATCGGCAAAACGGGGGAATCGTTCGAACAAACGATCTTGGGCAAACTGGGCGATCCTGGGAAACGAGGGGTTCTTGGGAAGCGGGGGGGTTCCCGGCGTTTCCCGCCGCCCGGAACCCCTCCGTTACAGGCCCCGCGCCCCCCCCGGCGGTGCCCGGTCCCGGTCGGGAGCGGCGCGGGGGTCCCGCGGCCGCAGCGGCGGCCGGTCCCGGCGGCGGTGCCGGGGCAGGCGGGGATGGCGGGGCGTCCCGGGGCTGAGCGTGTCCCCCGGCAGGCGGCAGACGGCGGAGGAGCGGGAGGCCGAGCGGCAGCAGGCGAGCCGGCTGATGCTGCAGCTGCAGCACGACGCCTTCCAGAAGTCTCTGAACGAGTCCATCCAGCCCGACCCGCTGTGCCTGCACAACTCGTCGCTGTTCGCGCTGCAGAACCTGCAGCCCTGGGAGGAGGAGAGCGCCAAGATCCCCCCGGTCACCTCCCTCGTCTGAGCCCGGCAGCCCGGGCAACGCAGCGGACTCGCCCCCGGAGCTCGCCCGGCGGCTCCCTCCCGCCCCCGGGGTCGCGGCTCGCCGCAGGCGGGGCGGGCGCGGAGGCGGCGAGCGGCGCCCGCGGGGCCGGGGCCCGGGAGCGGAGCCGGGAGCGGAGCCGGAGCCGGAGCCGCCGCCGCGCTTCCCCGGGGCCGGCGCGGAGCGGAGCCGCCGGGCGCTGCCGTGGCGGGGCCCCGCGCTCCGCTTGTATATTCGTGTCGATGTTCCACTAGGAAGGGAAAAATGTCACTTTTTGTAAGAAGTGTTAATAATTTAATTTATTTATGCATCGAGATTTTGGGCACTATTAATATGGAATTATATAAAACCTCGATTATTTATATCGAAATCTGAACATAGGTATTTTGTGTTGGCTTTGGAACAAAAGGCTATTTTTTTTTTTTTCCTGTTCTGAGGATAGTCTAAAGAGAAAAAAAAAAAAAAAAAAAAAAAANAAAAAAAAAAAAACAAAAAACCTACCTATCACTTAGCGGAGGGGACTAAGTGGAGCCGGTGATGACTCATTAGCTTAGGAAACCCTATTAAGCTGAAAAGCGGCCGCTTCCATCTGTCCCAGGTGAAGTTAATGTCAGCTGTAATTTATTCACCGTAGTAATAAGGGCTCCTTTCAGGCACCGCGCACTCGGTTTTGTCCTCACCTTTCCAGCCGATGAGCTTTAGCGCACCGAAAGAGCACCCGCACCCTCTCCTTTCGCCACCGACTCTAGAGAAAGCGCCTTATGTTTCATAATAAAGAAGATTTGGGGTTGACACAGACCATGTATAATACTTTGTACTTGCCGAGACGTGTAAATAAACGTTTTCTTTAAAAACGCCTCTCCGCTTCCCTGCCTGCCGCCGAGCCCGGGTCGCTGCGGGGCGGGCAGCGGCCGGGAGGTCGCCACCGCTGTCGTCGGTCGCCGGAGACGGAGGTGAGGAGCCGACCGGGACCGGGACCGGGACCGGGGGCGGCGGGCGGGCTGGGAGCGGGACTCCCGCAGCGCACCCGCGGGCGGCTGTGCGCGGTGCTGCCGCCCGCTCCGCCGGGGGACATCGGCCGGGAAGGGCCCCGGCTTTCGGGGTAACGTCGGAACCGGCCCCGGTGCAGGGCCCCGCCGTTCCCCGGTGATGCTTCCCAGCCCGGCCCCGCGGTACCCAACCGGCGCCCAACGGTTTTCGTTTGCCCCGCCGTCGTTCCGCGCAGCCCCGTGGGCGGCAGGACGGCGTGTGGCCGTGGCCGCGGGCCGCGGGGGTGCCGGTTCCCCGGGGCCTCGCCGGCAGCGGGGCTCGTTGAGCACCGGGGGCGGGCGGAGGGGACCGGTATTTTTAAGAACGAAGTCCCGTCGTTGTGCGGGTGGCCGGTTCCCCAGCAAGGCGGGGGGGCCTCAAAAATGACATTTTTAGAAACCAGCGATGATCCAGGCGGGTGTCCCCCGGCCACCGACGGCACCCGGTGGCGGCGGAGGGCCGCGGGCTCTGCCTCTCCCCCGGCGGGCGCAGCGCAGCCCCGGTTCCCCGTGAGCCCGTAGAAGTTTAAAGTCGTTTCCCGGTGCTGGGCTGGTCGTCGCCCCGGGCCGGCTACAGCAAAGGGGGTTTTGGGGGGCAGTCCGTCACGCAGGGTGAGGGGCTAAGGGAAGAGTTCCTCGGCCGGTCCTTTCCGCCGCGGTACCGGGGCACCGGCGGGGGCTGGAGCCGGGGTTTGGTTTGTCGGGGGAAGGTTGCGGAGCCAGATAATACCGGGCCGTGGGCGACGGTGCCGGTATGGTTCACCAGCCGGGAACCGATGGGAGGGGAGGTGTCCGGTAGGGAAAAATNAAAAAAAAAAAAAAAAAACGGGAAAAATCTATATCTGGTTACGGGGTGCGGGAAAAAACCGCCGCGCTCCCGCGGTGCGTGGCCCTGTCACCCCCTCCCCCGCAGCCCCGCAAAAGCCTTTCCCCGTTTGTGCCGTTCGTTCGGGCGGTGCGGTGCCCACCGGGCTACCGGCGCCGCCGCCAGCCCCGCCGCGGGGGCACAGCCCGCAGCCCTCCGGCGGGTCCTGCCCCCGTCACCCGCCCTGGCTCTGTCACCTGCTGGGGACGGGTCGCCGCCGCTTGGGCACGGCGGTAGGGGATGCAGCCCCGCACGCAGGGCGGAGAGGAGAAACCCCGAGCAGCGCACGCAGAGCAGCCGGGAGAAACCCGCCTGTTAGCTAAAATGTGGAAGAGTCGAGCTCTGAATAACGCAAGGGGGTTGGAAGAAACGGGTAGCCGCATTCGCATGTGTGTCTGATGTTATATCTGTACCCCCTAACATCTCTAAACTGCACCGTTTTCAGGACAGCCTTGTCCTTTAACTATTCGAGCGTCCCACGACCATAAACTTCTGTATTCCTGATTTCCCTGCAGTTTTTTCCCCGAACTGCTGTGAGCCAGAAGCTGGGTATTTGCAGAGAGCATAATGATGCTGCATATTGCAGTAATCGGCTTTGCGGCGGGCGAGGATCTAGCGCAAAGCCACAGAGTGTTTACAGCCCTGTTATTAAAAGCAGCGCAAGTGGGTCTGAACGGGGCGGTGACAGCCCGGGCTGGGCTCGGGCTCTCCTCACCGCCGTTGCCCGTGGGGTGTGCCACAGGCAGCCGGATCAAGCCTTGGGGCGCGCCAACTTTCCGAAGGCCTTTGGAAACCAGTAGCTTCCATTTCAGCCATCTGGATGGTTACCGAATAGCGGGGCTCGTGCGCTGGTTGCAGCACGCTTGGGCTTTGCTGGGGTTATGGCTGGTGTCTTTGTTTCGGAGGAGCCAGTCTCGAGGTTTTGAGATGTGCTGAGTACCAGGGAGACAGGCTGCCTCGTGTATCCACGTCATGTAAGACAAGATTGCATGGGCGGTACGGGGGTAACTGATGCGAGTGGTCACGCTGAAGGGGACAGAAGTGGGGGTTACCTCCAATTACTCTGTCCAGTAAACCCACACCTGTGTTTATAGGAGCCTCAGGGAAACACCAGCACACAATATTTCTCTCTATGTGGATGAAAGCGGTGTTCGCTGCCAGCCTGATTCAGGTGCGACAGGGTTGTCCGATGGTCCCTGCTGTCTGAAGGTCCATCAGCAGACAAAGCCACCCACGGCGACTTGCAAGGACCCTAGACCTCACCAGCTTGAGCCTCGCCGTCCCAAGGAACGTAATCTTGGGGGATGGGGGTGCCCCGTGGAGGAGAGGGCACCTTTTGGGGGTGGGCTGGCTGTTGCCCCGATCCTGTTGATTGTCCTGTCCGCGTACTGCACTCGGGCTGCATGGTGGACAACAGGAGTCGGGCTGTCGTGTACACGCAGCGGTTTGACTGCCCAATTTCTGATACAGCCTTCTTGCAGCATGGGTCCTGGCTAGTGGCAGGGGAGGGTGGCTTATCCCCCTCCCTCCCTCCCGCTCACTACTGAAAGGTTCTTTACCTCCACGGGAGACTTCTTAAAACGCTCCGCTTAGCAGAGGATAAAAGCCCATGGTGTGAGGGCGGCAGCAGCAGCTCCTGCAACCGTATTGCAGCATGGCGAATTCAGGGGGAGTCATTTGAGCGCAGGCGGTGTTAAGTCCCGTGATACAAGATGTGGTCTGAGACCGCTAAAGATGCTGCACGTTCTGTCAAGCTGAGTTTTGATACGTCGATGTTTGATTCTGCTGTGAAACTGATAATTCTTAGCATTTGGAAGATCTTTCCGAAGCAGCCTTAAATCCGCAAGTGAAACGTTACGTCCGTGCGCGTGCGCTCTGGGAAGCCCATGCTGTGTACTCGCATTCCCTCCCGTTTGGAAGTTTTAAGCCCAGGAAAACTGGTGTTTGCTGAACAGGGGTGGAGAAAGGCACTGCGAGTTAAGGATTATCGAATTATCAGTGGGACTTAACTTTGGGCAGATCGCTTTCTGAACTTGGCTTAATCCTGTGCGTACGTGATTTCCCGTGTGGGGCCGAGTGGGTGGATGCGTAAGACAGAGCTCGGGATAACTAGAGCCGCGTGGAGGAACATCGACCATCTCCTCCGAGTCCCTCCTGACTTTGCTTTCAGCCCAAACCCAAAGCAGCCCCCGTACCACGCTCGCATGCACAGGCGCAACCCCTCTCAGGATAAAAATGGCTCTGTAATTTGCATCTCTCAGCATTATTTTGTGCCCAGGGTATTAGATGATACGAAGTAATGCACGGTGATCAGATCTGTATAGGCAATTCTTTTCCTAAATGGGCCTTAAAATCAATGGGTTATTAGCTCTCCTTCTCCACTCCGTGATGAAAGCCCGGTCCTGTTAAACGTGCAAACTACACAATATTCAAAGCCTCGGTTTATAAAAGTGTTTTGCTCAGCTGGGTCATAATTTAGCTCATTTACAGCTAACATAAATAATGCTGAGATTTACACCTCCCTCATGCTTGCGAATTTTCCTTGTTTCTGCACCGCAATCAGCCCCACCGCTGATGAGGAATAACGTAAGGGCCGTGACTCACCCAGGTGAGCCCTTGCTCGTATCGCTGCTCCTCCTTCTCCGTTGGTAGGATCCCTCCTGGTGTGTTGCCTGAGCAAGTCGGACCAGGTGGCTGAAAGTATTTGCCTTCTGTGCAGGTGGGCATTTTTGGGAGAGGGGGTATATACGCCATTTGCTTTTGGCTGTTTTGGGCATTTCCCTTCAACACTGTGCATTTCCCTTGCCCACTCCCACTTTTTCCTGACTCGCAGCAGCGGAATAAATATTTCTACTTGGTGCACGCTTGTTTTTGAGGATCTGAGTTTGCCTCCTGGAGGCACCCGGTTAGCTTTGATGGGGCAGGGCTATAGTACAGTTGGTGGCGGTTTGGCACTTGTGTGCTTTTTTCCCCCTTTTTTGGGGGGGTCTCTCTGCATTTCCGGGCACTTCAGTACTCTTAAAGATCTGCAGTTAGAACTGCAACGGTATTCAGACATTTCACTCCTGTCAATTTTCTTTAAGGGCAAGAGATAAAATACTATTTCCAAGTCATCGCAGAAAAGAGGAGCTAGCTGCCTAAAGGCGTCTCTGCATCGTGCATTCAGAAATGTCCGTGCGTCCTTTGGAGGACGTGCCCAGAGCTGGAAATGCCGGGGAGCACGGAGCAGAGACGTTTGAGATGACTCTCACGTTTGAGGTGGCTCTCGCGCTCTTCGGGCAGCACGGAAGAACGTTTCAGCGGTTCTGCAGGAGCGCCGCGTTGCTGCGCTCGGCGCTGGGTGGTCTGAGCCCTCTGGACTGCTGCCGTGTTGGATGTCCAGGCGCTGTGCTCCGCTGAAGAGTGGCCCGAGCTTGCCGGGGCGCCGAGCGGAGCGGGCTCTAAACANGCCATTCTTCAAAATAGCTTCAAAATTAAAAAAAAAAAAAATAATAATAATAAAAGGAGTGAAATGTGCCTCTGGATTGTGGACTCCCACAGCAGATCTCCCGGTAACATCTGGAGCATCTGTACAGACACCAAGGTGAACTTTCCAACCTCCGCCTGCATGTATTTACCTCCTGGGAGTCCAGCTGAGTGTCGCTGCTTCGCTGTGGAGCATGACACAGGTCCACACGTAAGAGTCAGCAGGAGCAGGACCTTCGTTATTACCAGCATGTGGTCCTTTGCTGGGTCCTCCGTTGCTGCTCTGCCCCGCGGCAGGACCACAGGGATTAGACCCAGCTGTTTCTGTCCCCTCTGTCACTCACCTGAGCTGTTTGAACGAACCTCTGCACCTCTTTGGGTATGTATGTTATATGGTAGCGGTGAGATGCATTTCCCTCTGTGCTATGACCGGCTTCCTTCGGGAACTAACCCAGGTAGGAAGCGGACACCGTGGAAGATTGGTGTGAGCCCCAGGGCAGGTCCTCAAGCTTAGCAGGAAGGTTGGCACGCAGGACTGGCAGTGTCTGGTGCGTCGTCTGTGTGCCTGAACCTCCAGCTCCCTGTCCAGGTGAATCTGTATTTTTATATATTTGTTCTTAGGGACACCAGGCACGGACTCATTGTCTTGGTTTTATTGCTTTCAGCTGGATATAGCAGCTGGATGGAGGGGATAAAATTCATTGTCATGTTTTGCCTACAGTATTACTGGGCTTCTTCAGTCTTTTGAAAATGGAAGGTCATCAACCCTTGCCAGGCTCCTTAAATGACTTAAGCTCGGTGCCACAAGTGTTCCAGAATGCCCAAATGATCCCATTAATTTGGCATCCAGTGCATGCTGCATTATACATACCGGCTTCCATTGGCACATGCCACATCCAATCCATTAGTTGTGCGCAAATGCACTTAAGTTTTTTATTGCTCTTAGTTTTGTGTCATCAGCAAAGAAAGGTAAAGTTGATCTTCATCTAAATCACTGACATGGATTATTGCAATTGATTACAACGAAGAAAGAGCTTTTCAAGTTTCAAAGTTATGTTGTCTTTTATTTCCCCAAGTAGTAATCTGTACTGTTTAAGTTATTGCACAAGAACTGTCTCTGTAAGAGCTGTCCATATTACATTCCTCGTTGAGAACGTTTGTGTTAGTAGGCTGTCGTGATTCCCCCCCCCAGTCCTGCACAGCACGCTGCTTTTATTCCTTCTGGTGGCAGAAAGGCACTAAATGTTCTTTTTTTTTTTTTCCAACCCGGTTGCAGAAGGAAGAAAAGGAGCGAGTCATGCGCTTGCTGAAGCTCACGTACACCGGTTTGGGCGGTTGTGTTTTAACGTGAGAGTAAATTATCTATGATTGGAAAAATAATATTTTATTTATAACTTAATCCAGCGTTCTTCCAAAACTGAGCCCCTTTGTTGGGCTAGTGTGTTTAAGACACATCCAGAGGCAGCAGCCCACAGGGGAAGGATGTGGTCCAGCATCACACCATTTTTCTGCTCAACGATCAGCTATGCGCAAACGGGAAAAAAAAAAAAAATTAGGGAAGCCGTTAATATGTCCTTCCGAATCACCCTGCTTGCCCTGTGCCAGAAATGCTCTGTGTATTCGGGTACTACCGGGCAACTGAGTGATCCCACAGCGTTTATAGCGTGCCCTTCTCGGGCAGGTACTCGTGCCCCGGCTTACCTTTGCGCAGCTCGGGAGTCTTGCTAAAATCCAGGGGGCTGGTCGCCCGGTTCAAATCAGCTCTGTGTTTGCGAGAGGAATGCCTCGGCTTGAACCCAAGGCGCTTAACTCCCAGGCGCTTTCACGGGGCGGTAGGTGCTAACGTGTTTGTGGAAAGACCCTCTGCATCTTCAGGGGTTGACACCCCCCTCCCCTCCCCGAGCAGCCTGGCGGTGCCTCTCCTCTGCTTCGCTCCGGTCTCTTCCGAATTCCCCGCCTGACCCAAGTTCTTAAAATACGACCGTGAAACTTATCTTGAAAAACTAATTATTAGTTAATAAAGCTTGTGGTTTATGGACCGGAGCGCTAGCAAAGCCTGGCTAGAGCATGCAGCTGTTAAACACGAAGACAGCTGGAACGGTTGGGCTGTTTTAATACGAGCGAGAGCGGGCCAGCTCTTCGTTTGGTGTAAATCAGCAGAGATCCATTAAGTTCAGTGGATCTTTTCTACTTTACATCAGCTGAGGACGTGACCCTGAGTGCTTAATTGGTGGTATAATATAAAGGCATTAGACTCTCTTCTCTCCTTCATCTGCACGCGTCGTTCCCATTAATGGTAATGGGAGCAGCCTGGAAGGGAATAATCAGCCGCGGGTGGGTACGGCCGGGGCCGGTCCCGTGGCCGGTCCCATCAGGGCTGGCGCTCCGTGAAGCTGCTCTCCGGCCTCCAAAGAGCCGGGGCTCTCAAGTGGAGAGGGAAAACAAAGCAAAATGGTTAATAATTAAAGAAGCCTTCAAATCTTTGCCTTGGACGGAGGGGAAGGAGCGAGAGCTCTGAGGGCGCCTGCGTCGGGGCTTGGCGTGTGCCGCGGCCCCGGCCGTGCCGGCACCCTGCCAGGAGGGGCTGGGGCTGGCCGGGGGAGCAGCCTCTCTCCCCTTCCACCACCCCATCGCTGCGGGTAGCCGTGGCACCGTCCATGGCGTGAGCTGCGTTTTCCTTGGAAAGCTGGAAAATGGGGAATTTTGCCACAGCGGAGAATGTTTCTAAGTCCAGACAAAAGGCATCCCGGGAGCAGCCTGGGATGGAGCCTTCTGCCCATGGGCAGGGGCTCTGGGCTGTGCTGTTCCTCCACGCCAGCTCTTCGCCTGTCTCCTCCAAACATGCGCCCGGCACCGGCTCTGGGAGCAGAGGTGAAGCAGAGAGGACAGGGATGCTTTAGCTGTCACAGAGCTGCAGGTCTGGGAGGTGACAACCGTGTTCCTTCAAGACTTTTTGTCAAATCTCCAGTCTTCTGCCTTTTATACCCTTGAGGTTCGCACACAGGCAGGTGGGTGCACTGGTGGAACATGGCTATCTGTAGTGTTGATGCGTAGGAGCCGATTCCCTCATAGGCAGTGGAGACCTGTTGGGAATTCATCTCATTTTGGTTCTGGCATCTAAAAATAGGTCTGGGGAGCTGCAGTCCTGCACACTGCTTCATAGAAGGGTCTGGAGCACAAGCGTGATGAGGAGCGGCTGAGGGAACTGGGGGTGTTCAGCCTGGAGAAAAGGAGGCTGAGGGGAGACCTTCTCGCTCTCTACAGCTCCCTGAAAGGAGGGGGTAGCGAGGGGGGGCCAGTCTCTTCTCCCAAGGAACAGGTGATGGGACAAGAGGGAATGGCCTCAAGTTACACTAGGGGAGGTTTAGGATGGATATTAAGAAAAATGTCTTCAGTGAAAGGGTTGTCAAGCACTGGACCAGGCTGCCCAGGGCGGTGGTGGAGTCCCCATCCCTGGAGGTATTTAAAAGATGAGTAGACGTGGTGCTGAAGGACATGGTTTAGTGGTGGGCTTGGCAGTGTTGGGTTGATGGTTGGACTCGGTGATCTTAAAGATCTCTTCCAACCTAGACAATTCTATGACAGATTCTCCTAACCTGTGCTCCTGAACAGAGCTTCAGAGCAGCGTTTGGCCACGCTTTTCCTGGAGTTTCTTAAAATATCCTTTCTCCTTCTCATGGCCTCTGCGTCCTTCTGGTCTCGCGCAATTCCTCAGCCTTTATTTTCCGTCAGTCCTTTGGTAGCTGCCGAGCACCCTGCTCCCAGCTTTCCTCTCTGCGCGAGTGCATGTGTGTGTTCTCCACCTGGAGCCAAGAGCCCCCTTAGCATTTCGCTGCTAACACGGCATCCTAACGTCGCTCTGCCGCCTTTTTGTAGGGTTGTGGGGGGGGGAAAAAACCCCCCAACCAAGTGGGATGTTGCATCTTGCCCAGAAGAGGCTGAGATGGGTAATTGATTCTGAAAGCAGTTTGCACAGTCGGGGACTCGCTCGCGGAAGCTGTCGCGTTGCACTGGGGAGCTTTGCCGTTTCGGCGCTCCAGCGGAGCAGCTGTTGTACCCGGCATCGCTTCCAGCTTGTCACGAGCCGCGGAGGTTCCCGTGTCCTCAGACTGTTCATCAGGAATGCTTTGAACTTGAATTTGACCCCTTTATTCAGCAGGAGGCCAACGGCGAGCGTGGGGCTGGTGGGCAAGGTGGCTTTTCTGTGCCTGGTTTGGCACGTCAGGGGTAGCGGTTTCTCTTTGAAACGCCGTTTCAGAGTCATCAAGCCCAGTGCACACATACCTTGTGCTACATCTCCCTGCGGCCAGAGGCGATCGCCTCTGAGAGCCCAAGCAGGGAAAAAGCCTTTTCCACCCCTTCCCAGGCTGAAATATTTCGGAGTTCCTGGAATAAGTGAAGCGTTCAGGAAAAAAACACTCGCAGGACCTTTTTGGAGATCTGAAACATGATCTTCCTCTAAACTCATCAAGGGAAGAAATCGTAGGGTTTTAGGGCTTTTTTTCTGCCTTGTCATGCTTGTGGCTTTCCTACATTGATCTTTATGAAGTTGCCCTTCTCCGTTTCGATCTCTGCCAAGTGCTCAGAGGGGAAAGGATATAGTTCTGCTGCGCGGGGGCGGGGTAAAATCGCTACACTCTTTTCACTGCCATACAGAATAAGGCAGGGGAAACAGAGCAACCTGCGGCCCTTCTTCGTGTCAGGACTTTCGTTCAAACTGCAGCCCGTTGTCCAAAAACCTTCTTAGACAGAGCTTCCAACCTCCTCTGCGTCACTGACCCTCAAACTGCTCCTAAGGAGGGGAAGCTCCTGTCTGACACAAACCTCGCCGTCCCCAGTTCAAGCTTTTTATCTTTCCGTGGTGTTCAAAATTCACACGGACAACCGATTTTCCCTGGTGACTCTGCCAGCTACTCTGCCAGACCTGCGAAGGCAGTTGTCTTCTCTTCTCTGTGCTACACATAGCGGAGTCTTTCAGTCCTTCGTCCAGATCTAGGCTGTGGTCCTACAGCTCAGGTGGGGCTACCATGAGTGGGAGCCAAACCCGAGGAAACCGGGTCAGAGGACACAATGCAAATCCCTCTTCACTATTTCAGATGGAAAAATAGAGAACCTGCCTCAGTCTTGACCGTCTCGGTTTACTGCTGCCTCCTTGACTGCTTTTGATGTCGGTTTGCAGCTTTCCAACTGCAAACCGAACGCTTCCCCATAGCGTTGGCTCCTCTTCACTAGGGTGTTTGCGGCTTTGCCTCCAGTCTTCTTCTCTGGCCAGGACTCTTCCTTCTTATTAGTTAAAATTAACAGAGGCAGAAATGCATATATGAGGTGTGATTCACACTGGCCGTGTCGGTTGTGGCACGGTGTGTGACATGGGAAAGCTCTGGTGGATGGAGCAAGAGCTGGTGGGGCTGGAGGGGAGGGAGTGGGAGAGATGCAGAGGGAGATCAGCAAGAGGAGACATCCCAGGGTGGAAACAAAGAGTAAAGCTGGAGGTGGGAGTGATGGGAATGGCTGGGGGAGAGCAGGGGAAGGGCTGTGCAGAGCCGCAGCGGTGGGGAAGGGACACGGGGCTGCCCGGAGTGGCGGGAAGCTCCGCTGCGAGATTCTGCTGGGCTTTCAGCTGGAAAAAGAAATCTTTTTGTGTTTGAAACCACAGTGCAGTGGGGCTATATGGGAGCAAGCGACCAGGTGCTGCCCTAGAAGTGGAGACGGTTTGGTGTGAGTCCATACAGAGGGGCGGAAGGGAGTAATTTCTGTGTTTTGGGGTCCCATCGGGCAGCGAGCGCTGGGACGGCTCCGTGGTGAAACCGCCGCACCGCTGAGCAAGCCAGCAGCCAGCAAACATGCTAAAACCCGGGCGAATGCCCCTCTGAACAACAGGGTGCTCCGCCAAACGGCTGCGCCAGCGCCTCGCAGCGAGCGGCTGCAGCACACCCGGGCGAAGCGGGGCGCGGGCGATGGCTGCCCAGCCGACATCTGCGTTCGGTGACAATAGCACGGCCTGACAAGTTCACTGCAGCTCGGCACGGGGCAGCAGGTGGGAGAGGCAGCGTGCGCCGCCACCTGCTCGGCCGCCTGTGCGCCCGTCCCCCGGGGCCGCCCCGGATGCTCCGCTGCATCCCGACCCCCGGGGAGGGCAGCCCGTGCGCTGCCCCCAGGTAGGGAGAGGGGTTGACACCCGCCACCGGGGTTTATATCAGAAGGGGGCTCTTAAAGCGGCTGTGGAAGGGTTGTGCTTGTACCTTTTATAGCTTTCGCTTGGTTAGAGAGCGCTGCTTTATTTATTATTTTTGTTCTTCATTGCAAAAAAAATAAATGTGTTTTAAGATAATTTTTGTGTCTGGAATTTAGCGCCGTGTCACGGAAGGCTCAAACACGTATGAAAATAGATGAGGAAAAAACCACAAAGCAGCTGAGCCAAATCCTACACCTGTAACTCTTCCTGAACCCACCAGGCAGGGGGAGAGCTCAGCTGCTCTCCGCACTTGGCTTGTGCTCTCCGAATGTCATTATTGTACAATAGGGCTTGATCTGAATTGGCACCGTCCTCGCCGGGGAGCGCGTGGACGGAGAGCGCCTGAAAGCAGCCGAGGATGCAGCCTCCTGCGCCTGTGCTAAGTGAGTACTCGTGCAGCAGTCGCCTCTGGTTTAGAGGCCAAAGACGGTTCAGAATAACACCGACAAACTCGGGCCGTTCGCTGCTGATCGGCCCCGCCGTAACTCGGGGAGAGCCGACAGGGAATTTTTCTCCTCTCTCTCCGCTAGGAACACCAGGGTCTGCCTGATTCGGGGTGGCACGAGGAACTCGCCGCGTCCTGACGTTTGCTGTACAAGTCTGTTTTCTCAGCTCTTCGATAATTACCGGTACGCTGGGACGGAGCATTCATAGAGCTGTTCTGATTTATTGAAAATCTGGCTCGCGGGTACCATTTAACAATCCTGTTGGTTGCCAAATGCTTCAGCACACGTTTCGGCTTTGAGTTTTCATCTTCATAACTGCGTGCGTTTAGTTTTCCTGATAGCGCGTACAAACGCTCTCCGGGACTGATGGCCGTACGCGGGGAGCCGGGAAAGGCGGCGGGACGGCGGCTTTCACCTGAGCTGTACGTTTTTTTGGCTGGCCAGGCTCGCACCCGACCCCCCGGTGCGGGCTTTGTGTGCCGCTCGAGCGCAGTGCCGAAGACGATCCCTTCGGTCTGTACCGCTTACGGATGCAGTGAGTAAACACGGATCTGAATGCGAAGGTGCCGCTTCCAGAGTTGCATGAATGTCTGATGCGACAAGCCAAAACACCCGCTGGTGTGGAGGAGAAAAGAGTCGCTGGAAATGTTGCCGTCTCCAGGCAGAAGCCGAGCTCCACGTTGCTCGTTTTGGTGCCAGACAGGGTACGGCAGAGCGGGTTTCACAGAAGTGGCTGCTGCCGGGAGCTGAAGGTGGTGCAGCCCCGTTCCCGGGGGGCACGGCGTCCCCGGGCAGCCTGTCTGTCCGTCCTGCTGTCCCCCCCGAGACTCCAGTCTGAAACCAGTCTTAAAAAGGCTGCGAGACTCACCCCTTCAGCTGGGCTTTCACAGCTCACCAAGCACTGCACTTGAGTCCTCTAATTAAAAATATGTTGCCAGATTTCAAGGAATCTTAGAAATATTTTTGGTACCTACTTCTGTTGTTTTAAGATGTCCACTTATAACTGTTCCCAACAGGAACATATAAATGGACGCTTAAAAAATCAGCCTGAGGTATCCAGAGATTTGCTTTTAATTATGAAGAGCAAATTAAAACATAGTTGTTCATCTTAATTCGGTGCCTAATAACACAGGTATTACGTTTGTCCTGAGTAAAGCCTTATTTGAGCTAAGAGATGTCGTTTAAAAAAATAATCCAGTCTTGAATGAAACATCCCTCGTGGTGGCGAATCAATTTGAAATTTAAATGCCTAATTGCGGTCACAGTAAAAATGGACCTCTCGCTCCCTGTTTTTTTTTGTTTTTTTTTTTTTTTTTTNTTTTTTTTTTTCTTCCCTGAATTTGTATAATTTTCTCTTCTAGCCATTGGAACCAGAGGCACACTTGTTCGCTCAATGCTGCCGTTTCAGAGTCCTGCATAGGAAACTCAGGTTTGCTTCGCCACCTGGTTTTCCCTTTGTTCAACCTAGCAGTGCTCCCATCCTCTCTTTACCTCCGGAGGGGTCTCTCCCGCTGGGAGTGTGCTTCGCTGGAGGCCGAGGCAAAGTCCTGGAGCAGAGGATGCCCTCGTGAATCGGTATGACGCTTTCCCCCTTCTTACATGTTCTGTTGTACAGCTTCACTTTCTGCGCTGAGGCTCTTCTTTTAGTGGTTGAACTAATCTTCCCAGCAGCCACACAAAATTAACAAGTCTGTTACCAGTATGGCTCGCATTTGTTTCCCCAGGAAATAACACAAGTGACCTCGTTCTTATTTTATCTTAGGGATGGTGCATAACCACATCAGGTCCCAGAAACTACTGGAGGACAAACTGGAGAGCCGAGACTCCCAGCAGCCCTGAAAGCGTGGAGGAGTCGGTTTGGCAACGCGGGATAACGACTGTAGTTAGATCTTGATTATGCTAAAGTGGCCAGGAGCGAAATAATTAAAATATAGATATTTGCTTTCTCCTGAGTTTCAGAGTTAACAACCCATTCCGCCATGCAGGGCTACTTCATGTGTCAAGGATCTCGGATGCTTCAGATGCGGAAAGTCTCGAGGATATTAATCTCTCTTACTCTCGAGTCACAGGATGAGTCTGAAAACAATTAAAATAAATTTTAATTCTTGAGCTCGGCTTGTTTGCCAATTCGGTGAGCGCGCAGGCACGGCACCGTCAGGGTAAAGCCCGCGTTGGCGTCTCTCCTGCTCGCTGCCCGGCGGCACGGGGGAACCGGGTGTCAGAAGGAGAGGTGGCAGGGACGTACCTGGGGGGGCCGGTCGCTGCTCCCCGGGGGCCGGCCTCGCATGCAGCACCCCCCACAGCACAGCAGCCGGGGGCCCCCCCACGTGCCCCTCCTCCCGAAATAATGCGTGTGCTGCCGCTCGCTCAAAGGAGCTCTTGTCCTGCCTGGCCAAAATTTATCGGTGCGAGGGCTGATAATTGATAGCTCTGAAAACTGCATTGTCGGCCGGGGAAGGAGGCGCGTTAATGGGGTATTGTACGGACCGCTGGGGTCCTCCGACCACAGCTTTGTCAGCCCTGAAAAGTTAGCAAGGAGAAGCCTTGTTCCCCCGGCGCTGCCTCCCTCTGATTTACTGCCGCTCCCCTTCGCCTCGGAAGTGCCGCGACATTCCCCAGTAAATAGGGATGTATGGACGGTTTTCTCTCCCTCCTTCTCCTCCTCTTATCTGCTTTTCCCAAATATGTAAACTCTGAGAAAGCTTTATTCTTCTTCAATGATCATTCAATTGTCTCCAGACTGTATCTTTTGGTAAATTTATTGCTGGCTATTTTTTTTAAAAAAAAAAAAAAAAAANTTCAAATGCATTTTGCATATTAACACGTAACTCTTGTTCCTGTCTGCTCAGTTTGGAAATGGTTGGATTGCTTTTATAAAGAAAAAAATGGCTAATAAAATTGGCCTCAGCACCGTTGCTTTGCAATTCTTATGAACAGTAAAGTGCTACTTACAGTCATTGATGTTAAAAGCTATTTCTAAATTATGGTGCCATTTATTATCTCTAGTGTCCAAAGTAAGTTTAAATGATGCTTATAATTCATGTTTTACCAAATTTCCTTTTCCCCCCGAGGATACCTCTGATTAACTTATGCACATTTAAGCGCTTTTTAAATTCTTCTTTTATTGCCATTATGCTCTGAAAATCTCAGCGATTCTCAAAAATGGGTAATAAACTTGAGATAAAATGCTGCAGTTTTAGATCAATGCTGACATATCACTGTGGTGATTTCTTCAGAGCTAAAGTGATAATGCTTCATATTTACAGAATATATACTAGGTTATTACTACAGTATTACCATTTTGTTCTAAGATGAAATGAGTAATTTACCAATTTATTAAACAGTTACATTTAAGTATTGCTTAGGACATTACCACACCAATCTGTTTACTTAGCTTGAAGAGTTACCATTAAGAAACCCTGTTTATTTAGGTAAAATTTGTAATGATCGTGCCCTCCATTAAGAAACTTATTTTTCTGCAAGCCTAATTGCCTGGAAATGAGTTTCTCCTTATTTACTATGGTGCATTCTGCTAAGCCAGCTAAAAACGTCACCCTTGCAAGGAGTGCTGGAGAAATTAATAATACATATATGGAACAGTTTTAATTAGTATAATACCAAATGTTAATAAAAGATTTATGATCCAGTTAAAAGTCCTAACGATCACAACAGGAAAAGCTCTGCAATGTGGCGGCGGCGATCCGTTAAAAATAAACAAATATTGCCAAACTCTCCAAATCGAGGATGAAGGAGATTTTTTTATTTTTTTTTTCCTTCCCTGTTCCTGTCCTTAGGTGAGTCACAGCTCAGTGATCTGTAAGATCGGGGTCTGACCCCACAGAAACCGGAGTAAATCCGGAACGGCAAGAGGGCAGCCGTGGGGGGTTATCCTGGTAGGGTGGGAGGGGATGGAGAAGCCCACGGCGGTGGAAGAGACTGCATTTAATTCAGTTGGTGCCACTGGGGTGTGAGTGGGTGGTTCCTGCCTGGGAGACCCAGACCACCACTGGCCCAAGCGGGTCTAGCAGGAGCTCCAGCATTGCTGGCACAACCTGTTAGCCCAGCTCTAGGAAAAAAGCCCGTGTTCGGAGTAGCTCAGAAGGCCAGCGGTGGAGGACGGAGACAGAACCAGCTTGGCTCTAGCCAAAGGTAGAAGTAATAAGCAGTAGCTGGATTTCCAGAGGTTAATACCGCCAGAGGAGCACATCAAATGGTATCTCAATTCACAGATATCTCGGGTTCACCTTGTGGCTTGGTCCCGTGTGGCACAGGGAGAATCTCTGCTAAAGGCTGAGCCTGCGGCCGACCAGAAGCGAGGTTGGACGAGTTCTCGTGGAGTTGGGCTGGTCGCTGCTGGGCGGGTGAGTGTTGGCGAGGGAGGGCACTGAATCATTCCTCTCAAATAGAGGTCTTCTAACGTTGGAAGGAGGTTTTGAAGTGAGCTACCCTCTGTAGCCACGTGGGCAGGAGGTGCGCTGGGCGACATCGAGGGACAGCGGCTGCTGCCGAGACCCGCTCTGAGTGTCTTTAGTCAGATGAGATAAATTAAGATCCTGCCTTAAACTCCCTGGAACGTACCTGGCTGGGAGTCTCACTGGGGTCTTCAAGACAAAGCCCTTAAGTGGTGTTGGAAACGATAGCCTTAAGAGTTGGAGCTCGAGCCATTTTCGGTGCCATTAGCGAAGGCTGAACTGTGAGCCGCTCCCCACCGCTGGTTCTTTAGCCCGGTATCGCCCTGCATCCATCTCATTAGATCCCAAATGGTAGATCACGAGTACGGAAAAGCGCTAAATACTCTGCTCCACCCAGAAGTGCCATCGTTCTTGGAAGTCCTAGTACAAATATGTACTGCTTACTTGGATTTGGGGAATTTTGGGGCAGGAGCAAGTGCTGTGATGTTTTTTTTCTTCTCAGACGCTGCCTGGATTTGGTTCCCAGCAGTACCGATAGGAGTGGGCTTCTCTCTTCTGGCACGGTTTGGCGATACTCAAAGCAAATATCAGAAGCCATTCTCGTCCCGCATCCCATCAAGGTGCTGAAGCTCGGTTTGCACATGGTGGCTCTCACTCCCTGTGTTGGTGTGTCGGGAACAAGGTGATGAAGGTGACGTGGCATTGCACCGTGCACAGGTAACCGGTTGTTATCCGGGATACGTACCCAAGGAGGAGCCGGAAGCGTGATTCCGACTCAGGGGCAGCAACGGCAGAGAGGAACGTGGGATGAGCTTTCCTAGCAGGTTTGCTCCAGCCAAAGGCCTGCCACTGTAGGATGAGTTTGTCGGATGTGTAGGATGAACCTCTTGCTGGTGGGGCTGGGCTTCTTCCTGCTGCGCTGGGTGAGGCCAGCGCCCTGGAACAAATAATTGGTAGAAAAGTTTCTGTCCATAATAAAAATGGATGTCCTACGCCTGTCACAACCTATAGTTTTTGCAGCAGCGAATGGGTTGAGATGTATCACATCAGGCGCGCTTTCTCCTTCCCGTTTGCTGGGGTGGCGGGCTACGCGCAGCTCGGGAAGGTGCTGGTTGAGAAGCACGGGGGTAATGCGAGCTGTGCGCTCCTCGTTCTTCAGTGGTAAAACCCTTCCTTGCTCAGGGTGCGAGATTCTTGAAATTCGGGATGCTGAAGTGGACCTACGCTCTGTGCTGGGGCCCGATTCCTTTTTTTTATTTTTTTTTAAGTTCCTCTTAGGGAGCTGTCTGTGAAATATTTGATCCAGAGTCCAAGGCTGAGTCTCTGGGTGCCGCCTGCCCCGTGCCCTGCCCGGGGAGGTACTGGTTGCTCTGGAGAACAAATGAATGTCAGAGATTTACTGAATTGTCTGGGAAATGCGGAGATTTTATTCATTCCTAAACTTGATAATGTGACTTTCCTTATTTGTTCTTTCCAAGGCCAGAAAAGGAAACACCATATTTATTCTTGCTAATGTAGCAATATTGATTAAGTCATAAAGCACGTATAAATACGTATTGACTCGTATTACATTAAAGTATCTATCACTTACTACTCGTTCCTCAATAATACTATAGTTATGTAAAAAAAAATGCATTAAAATTGGCATCACCTCAAGGAAAGTAGGATCTGCCATCATTATTAATATTCGGGTTTGGCGAATAAAAGCTTTCAAAAGGATGCAAGTGTTAAAAATGGAAAACCACCTCCCTTCTCCCCCAAAAGTGACTAGATATTTCTGGCTGTACCAGGCGTTCAGGCACGGGTCCCGACCTCTGCGGATCGGGTCAGTAATCTAGTCTTGTCGGAAAACTTTGTTGTGGGAGACGTCCTGACCCGTGGCAGGAGAGGACGGGCATCTCTTCAACACCGGCGCATCCCCTGCGGAGCTGGGGATGGCTCTGGCCACGGCTGGAGGGGGCACACAGCTCTGTGCTTAGCTGGGTGTTGGAGCAAGGTGGGCAGCTGCCTGCCGATAGCTGCGTCTGCATCTCGGCTGCTCCCGCCAAACTGATGTTTTAGGTCTACATTCAAAATGGAGATCCTCCCAAAGCCCCGCTTAATTCTGGGGGTCCCGCACGCCGCCAGACACCCAGCTTTCTGCCTCCAAAGTCTCTCAAGTGCCAAGATTTTTGCAGGTTTCAAACGTTGTCACGGATAACTGGGCTCTGGCTGTGCACTGTCCCCGCGGCGGGCGTTCAGCTGCATCCAGGACGGCACTCCTGGGCGGTAGGGTGGCCCCTGGTTTGGGATCCACTGGGTGCTCGGTGCCGGTGTCCCAACAAAGCTGACTGCGTCTTGTAGGTCTGCGGGTCGGGTGGGCACAGGGCAAGGTCTTCCCGTATTCACTGGGTGAAAGTACTGCATCTGTAAGGCAACGAGCGTTCTNGAAGAGGGACTTCAGTCCGGGCCTTCAGCATCCTAAGGACAGCACCACTCCTCTGCGTTTTGAGTGAGAAAATTTTCATGTGGTTTACAAACCTGGGAGGAGGGAGAGCAGCCACAGCCATCACCCCCGGTAGGAGCAGGCTCTTCTCTCCGGCGAGGACCCGAGAGCTTTGGTGCTTTCTGCTGCAGCTTTTTCCTCTTGGGCAGCTTCTGGCTTGGTATATTGGATTTTTGTCTCCTGGTCTTAGAAGCTGAGTTTTTTCCCCAGATATAACCTGGGAGTGAAATGCATAAGGTGTCAGGACAGCCGGCCCATGAATCTTGCCTTATGGGGCTCCAGGATGGTGTCGCTGCTGCAGAACCGATGTTCAGTGCGTGCATTGGAAGCCACTGAGTGCGGTGGGATAGGGCACATGCAGGTAGAAACCATCCAGCTGGTGGACAGCTGTGGGAGGGTAAACCTTATTCCTAGGAGTGTAAAGAGTAGACATTGCAGCTTCTTGCCGATGAAAATGAAGCATCTTTGGACTTTGGGGCTGGGCAAGGTGACCTCTGGTGAACACACCAGAATGGGCAAGAAATTGAGTGTACCCAATCTCCAAAAATCCCAGACTGGTCAGGGTTGGAAGGAACTTCTGGAGCTCACCCAGTGCCACCCCCTGCCAGAGCAGGGTC
>RSEF01000013.1:2755937-2767242 GCA_003993805.1 Himantopus leucocephalus | reverse complement strand
GGGGGTGGGACTGGGTGAGCTCCAGAGGTCCCTTCCAACCCTGGCCAGTCTGGGATTCTGTGAGTGTGGGTTCTTGGTTGAGTTTGAGAAGCAGCTTGTCTCGGTGGTGACACTCCTCTTGGGCTAGTGCCACCAAGGGTGGTGAGCCTCGCTGCACAAGCGCGGCTGCAGAACTGATCCGTGTTTTCCAATTTATTAATGAGAAATAAGTGAGCCAAAGTAATCCTTGCACTGTCCCCTGTGGATTTAACACACCGAGAGGATGAGGCTCTTACACTGACCAATGACATTTCTATCTGATCCCTTTTTTCATTATTACTTTTTTTTTTTTTAAGATCTATTAGTTTTGGCAACATGCCTACAACATGTCTCGTAAAACAAAACCAGCGGAGCCCCTGTGGACCAGAGGCTACGCACCCTTCAGCACTGTAGGGAGGAGCAGGCACGTTATGGGATGGTGCTGGGAGGACCAGTGGAGGCAGCACGGCTCTG
The DNA here is from genome assembly GCA_003993805.1 of Himantopus leucocephalus. NCBI lineage: Eukaryota > Metazoa > Chordata > Aves > Charadriiformes > Recurvirostridae > Himantopus > Himantopus leucocephalus. The sequence continues at coordinate 2,766,750 of RSEF01000013.1, read as the reverse complement.
CAGGGACCCTGGATGCCGGTAGCAGGTAACAATAAGGCACGCCAGGTCTAACAAGTGGGTGTCTTGACCTCAAAAAGATCAGCAAGGAGCTCAGGAAAGGAAATTTAATACCAAAGGAGTTTATCAACTTTTCTTGACCCTTAGAGATGGGGAAAAGACAAAGGAAAGATGCACGTGAAGTTCTTGTGAAATTCTAATACTAAAACACTCTCATGCACAAACTGAAAAGTCTCAAAACAGAGAGAGAGTTCAAAACCAGAGCAAATGAAGAGCATGGTATGAATTACAGTAAGTGCCATNCGTCTGTTGATAGAAGTTTCAGACTACTGGGGAGAGGAACGTTTTGATGCACCAGACGAGAGGCAGGACAAGAGGCAGCGGACTGGCAGTACTGTCAGTGAGAGTGAAAATAGACTCAAAATTGGTGACAGGCTGGGGTGGTTACAGCCTCCCAACTCTCTGTGTGCGTGGAAGGTGTCCTTGTGCCCAGACATACACATGTGCTCCGAGGACACACTGCAACCTGCTGTAGGTGACCCTGCTCCGGCAGGGGGGTTGGACTAGATGATCTCCAGAGGTCCCTTCCAACCCTGACCATTCTGGGATTCTGGGATTCTGTGTCTGGGACCTCCTCAGTTGACCTTTGCTTCCTTACAACCGATGTACACATTGTGGGTTTGCACCTAATTGCAACTGCTTCTGTTCAGATTGGGTCTGTTGGTGAACGCCGCAACGACCACGACAGAGCACAGAGGGACACCATCGTGGACCTCGTGGACTTTGTGGCCCTCATCCACCCGGTCTCCTGCTGCGCTCCAGCATAGCCACGTGCTCCTTGCTCTGAGGGATGCCCAGGCACACGGGAGGTGTCCCTGCCACGCGCCAGGCGTGTTTGCTACCTGGGAACATACAAGAGTGAGGAACCATCCTGCACGCGAGCGTAACACAGTGACAGCACATGGGCGACACTAACTCTAGGAGTGCCAAGCGCTAATTGATCTGTCAACAGCTAGCTATTAAAGGCGTTCCCGGGACAGACCTTTCCACCTCGAAACTCTGCTGGTGAAGAAGCTGGAGGGATTCTGAGCTCTTGCTGAGGTGACAGAAATGGCAGATGATAAGTAGAGTGACTGACGAGTGCTGCGTTGTAATTAAACGTTAAAAGGCACCGCAACCAAGGAAAATTAAACTGATGGGCCCAACCTGGCAGCAGCAGGGAGCTGCTGAGATGTATGCAGTACATCTGGTTGTATCAGACCAGTTAACGTTTATACTTAACAAAACGAAGCGAGGATCTTGGCAAAGAGGCAAAGAGCTCCGCAGAAGCTTGTTAAAGACTTGCAAAGAGAGAGCAAAGCCTGGAAAGTGCAGTACGAAACAGATGGAAACTCTTATCTTGAGGTTGCTGTCAGCACTCAGACTTCCAAACTTTAGATGAAATTGAAGCAGTATTGAAAAATCGTCTCTTTCGTCCTGGGGAAGCTGGAAATCCTCTTTCTTGTAAAGGAAGTTCTGTGTTCTTTTGAGAAGTGACATCCCCTCCTCCCCGTTCGGGTCAGGTGCAATGCTCAGCCAGCCCGGCGTCCGGCTGCCAACAGGGACTGGAAGACACCTATGACAGCGGGTTAAGATTCCAGAGATATTTTCCCCAGAATATCTTCCGAAGCTGCTCAAGGAATTCTTGAGCCAGAGAATGTTGTTTTCTGTCTAACCCCCCCCTCGGCTGATTTTTCTTTGATGCGTGTGTCCCATGCAGGTAAAGTTTTGGTGTCCCCAGCATCCTGTGGCAGTGACTTCCACAGCTCTGCAACGTGTCGGGTGAGGATCTACCGCCTCCTTTTTTTTTGTTGTTTTTTTCTTTTATTTAATCTGCCACCTACAAGTTTCATTTTATGCCCACTATTTCTTGTATTAGGAGAGACAGCAGACAGTTGTTTCTCGTTCTCCATGCTTCTTGTTATTGAATAGCCCTTTATTTTGTGTTTCTTCACCACAGGACTATTGCTACCTATAGTAGTCAAGATGTAGTTGTACCCTGCACTCATACACTGACCTAATGATATTTTCTGTTTCTCTCTCAGTGATTCCTAACATTCAGTTTGATCTTTTGACCTTCGCAGTGCTTCAGACAGATCATAGAGCCGTGTATTACATCTCTAAAGTCACATTTGTGATCAGAGATCAGACCAGAGCCCATTGTTTCATCTGTAAAATTTTCACAGCTGTAGCTTGAAAATGTGATAAATGTTCATTTGGTCAGTAAATAACTTTGTCCAGAAGCCTATAAGCATATAAGCATCTATATGTATAAGCATATAAGGTGAACTGAGGATGTTTTGTGTGCAGGAGCCAGTAAACCACCCTGGAATGCTGCTGCGATCCTAAAAACCCCATGCCGCTACCCCAGCTGGGCAAATAGAACCCCGAATGCAGAATGGTTCGATACTATTGCTTACATTAGATAAGCTTAGTAAAGCCCAGGAAAGAAACTGATATACGGGGATGGCTTTAAACATCCATCGTGTTCGTTTTCACGATTCCGAAGCGGTTTCTTTTTGCAAGACCTCTCCCAGGCTTGTCTCTGCAAACTTGAGAGCTGCGATGGAGACCCTTGCGTATAACCCCATGGCTCCAGACTCCCGGCCTCTAACACAAGCTGGGGACGTGGACCTGTTTTAGCCTAATGAGAAAACAGAAATATAAGAGCTCGCCACACGTATCTCACATAGTATGGTTTTCCTGGTCATGACCTTGACACCGGAGGAGGCGTTTGATGCGTCAAAACTCCTTACCGTGAGCAGTCAAAAACTCGCGGTCCTTTCGTTTCCTTCCCTGCAGCATCCTCAGCCTGCAAGGTGGCCTGATGGAGAGTCAAGCAACTGAGAGAATGCAGTAGGGAAGTAGAGAGGGTCGAAATCATCCTGGTTGGGTAAAAAAGAGGCACAAAATGATACCGCTGTCACCACGACGTCCTTCTGTCTTTATACCCAGCATGGGGAGCACTGCGGAGAGGGTGAAACGCAGCACTGCAGGAGCTGGGATGATAAGGAAACATCGGCCTCTCCAGGTTTGTGTGCGGATCCTGCAGATTTTTGTTTTTGTGGGGTTTTTGCAGGGAGGGGTGATGGGGAGTGGGACCGAAGGGCTCACTGCATGCTGGAGAGGTGGAGCTGCCTGTCTGCCTGCTGCTCTGAGTTGAGAGACCAGAAATAATGTTGGCCATGCTTTTGACGCTCCTGACATCTATGTACGCCACTGGGATCTCGGGGACAAAACATGACCTTTGACTGGTGTGCTTGAGGTCCTTACCTAACATGTGAGCAACGTCAAACACAGCAGAGGACCAAGGGAAGGCTAAGGGAGGATTATTTTCTTTCCCTGAACAGTTTTCTTTTGAGGGTGGAAGCTGTGAGAGGTGCCCAGGAAGGCAGAAAAGATTCTCACTGAGCCAAATGGGGTCCGGCACACAGCTCAGTGATGTTTCTTGGCCTGCGAGATAATTTGGATCGTCCCACCCCAGCTCAGAGGTCTGCGACTGTGGCTGAGTGCCCTCAGCCTCCACCATGCAAGACCTTTGAGTAAGCGACCCTCTAGCAGGAAAGGTGTAGCTAGGCACAGACAGACAAACCTCACCTGGGAGACCTGGAGGAGTGTACGCTATGTGGGAGACGAGGCAGACAGGTCTGTAGGAAGCTGATTTGGGGTCACTAGATGGTGCTGTTGATCTTGAAATGAGAACAGAGCTCTGAGAAGAGGGACTCTCTCTCCTGAACTTGGACCCAGAGCATCCGCCCAAAATTATGGGTGACCGACAGCATCTTACATGGTTCCAAACCCCAAATGGCGCTGCACTTCAGGCTCTGACAGTGAAGCTACAGAGACGAAGAAGTATAACAAACACCAGAAAATCAGGAATTGGACAAGGGTGGGCTGTGGCCCCACACCATGGCCTGAGCTATGCCCTTCCCAGAGCCTGCGGGACCCATGGGGCATGCGGGAGGTGATTTTAAAGTCTGTACTGCACAAGAAGTAGATGTGAAAAGTGACCACAAGAACAGACTATTTTATGCAGAGTACCAGGTATTCTCCCCCGTCTCCATGGCTTTGGTCACCTGTAGGTAGTCAGCAGAGCTCCTGCACGTCGGCAGTGATGTAGAGCATCATTTTGGGATGAAGTTCATTGGGTTTAACAAGCAGAGAAGTGCTGTGGGCTGGCAGCAGGTGTAGTAGCAGTATAGAGCAGCAAATGATATTCCAGGGGGAGGCATTGTAGACAAGCTCATGGGGCAAGGGCATCTGGCATCATTGGAGCAGAGCAGCCGAAACGGTTATGTGTAGTGTGCCTTGCCAGCTTTACATGCCCGTGGCTTATGGAGCTCTTCACTGACATGGTCCTGCCTGAGACATCTCAGCTCCACCATCTCCAAATTTTTACTAGGAGGTGGTCTCACCTTTGGAACCAACAGGGCACAGAAAGTTTCAAAGTATGTTGACTTTGTGGGCCATTTTTTTTCCAGGAAAAAAAAAAATAAAACCAGAAAACAGCGCAGGTGGAGAAGCAATCAGTGCGTAAGACATGTCCTGGAGCCATGGGTTCCCAGGGAGGAAGCAGCACCTGGGAGTGCTGACAAGATCCTTGACCTAAAATGTTGCTTGCTGCAAAGCAGAGTATGCGCACAATATACAGAAGTTGGTAGGATTCAGTTTATCTGCTGATTATATCCTGTTCAAGGACCAGAGGCCTTTGTTTGGTAAGAATTGTCCTGAATATTGGCAAGGGCTAGTGAAAATGTTCAGGATACTATTTCCCCTTGAAATGTACCTGGTACACAGTTTTTCCCTCTTCTCTTTAAAGGTATGGCTCTAGCTCATGTCCAGCACCACAGCAGGCAAGCAGAGACAGCTCATCCCTGCATCAGGTCATATAACTCCATGGGAAAAACATCCTCCTTACACCCTGTCTTCTTTCTTCCTTCCCTCCCCGTAGCGTGGCCATGCTAACGCAGGTACTCCGATGTCCAGCTCCCGTGACACTCAGAGCCCTGACCCTACCGCGTATCCTGGTCCGTGACCTGTTGATATGGTCCAAGTCACCATAAAAATCCAACTTTTACTGTTCACTGTTGCAAACACTTGGCTGAGACCCAGGCTAGTACCACCATCTGGGCATGCCTACAGCCATATCTGAACCTCAGCTGCGTGCAAAGAAACCAAGAGTACAATTTTGATCTCTTTTTGTTAAGGCACTTATATTCAGATACACGTTGTATTATTTCTAAATTAGAACTAATTATCCCATACCCAAGGCTTGATCATTCATACCAGATGTTTAGATCCTGTGTCTGTCGGTATGACTCAGTGTATTTAAGAAAAAAGAAAAGAAGAAGAAAAAAAAGGATAGATTTCAGGCTACCTCAAGTTTTATTGTTGTTACGCTCACACCTGGTGTAACCTAGCTGTGTAGCTTTGTTTCTTACCATCAATGTGATACCCGAGTGTCTTCCTTGTGGACATCCTGGCTGGTCTGTCATTCCTCCCTTTTAGGGATGAAGGTCTGAAATCGGGCCCTAACATGAGAAGGATCCCTTGAAAGCTACATGCAAGAACATAGAAGAGACGGAGCAGCACCAGCACGTGCTGTCATAAGCACACAAGCCAGGTCGTTAGCATCCCTTGGCTCCCCTCCCAGTACGCAGCTTTCTCCAGTGCTGAAGGATCTTCTGATGCAGACCTTCCTGCTGCTCTGCATAAATAATGTGTTACAGGCAAAGCTGGGGATGGAACGGACAGCACATTGGAGAAGGACGATGAAGAAAACTTCTAGCATCCACCCATGGCAGGATCAGCAGTAAAAAGCAGACTGCAGGTAAGAAAGAAGACAGCCAGGTAAGGATGGTCTTCCATCACATCTCCCTCTCCGGAGCTGGCTGCAAACCCACCTGGAAGTGGAGGGAAATTATAATCTCAAGGACAAGTCTTCTCCAAGCAACCCCGCAGGGCAGCGGAGCTCTCACCCATGTGGCAGCTCCGCGTTTAGGGCACGGGTTGGCCTGAGACCCTGAGATGATCTAACGGCTCCGGGACAGCTCTGTCCTCGCTGCCGCTGCAATGCTGGAACAGCATCCTGCTCCTGCTGCCGGGTACCGCTAATGGTACATCAATGATAACAGCTAGCGCCTCCCTTGTGCTGCCCCANAGGACAGCTCTGTCCTCGCTGCAATGCTGGAACAGCGTCCTGCTCCTGCTGCCGGGTACCACTAACGGTACATCAATGATAACAGCTAGCGCCTCCCTTGTGCTGCCCCATCCGATGATTGCCATCCACCCTTATTGCAGGTTAAATTGAAATATTTGGATTTTCAGGTTTGAAATTCGCCTTTTTGCTGTCAATGAAGGGTAAGCAGTTTGATGCCTTTTAAGATTTTGGCCCTGAGTTCATCGGGGAAGAAATTATTGACCAGTGAAAGGAGGAGGAGCCCGGTGAAGGTGTTATGTGACAGCTACGTGGCAACACAGCTGAAAATTATGTCATCGTGTCAGCGTGTAAATTAAGATTGCATAGGAAATCTTTATTGTGTCTGTAGCTTCTGATTGCTTGACTGCAACTGTGCTATGGCTTTAACCGTGTTTAAAATGCAATTTCCTAACTCTCGTAAAAGCTTACTAAAAAGAGAATTCCATTAAGCGAAACCATGTTGACTCCGATTTCTTCCTCAATTCTCCCTGTACAGCTATTTCTAAAGCACTTGTAAGCTTTTTCAGCTACGCTGAGTATTACATAGCGAAGAGTTGAGCAGAGCAAAATGATCGATATTGTAATGGACTTCTCATCCTAGTACATGGCAGAAATAATAAATGTCATGATATATGACAGCCCTTCTAAAGCCCTACGGAGCCAAACAAGACGCAGTAAGCATATATCTCCTACTTCTACCCCTGTTTTGCTTCTCTGTGTCTGTCCTTTGTTTCCTCCCACATTTATTTCCTCAGTAATGGAAGACTCTAATTGAATTAAAAGCGACTCTGTACGCCCAAGAACACGCTGTGGCTGCAACCGCTCCCCTTCGGCAGCACTGGCTGGACTTCTGTAGCGGCAGTCTGCTTTGTGAGCAGCTCGGTGCCATGTGGAGTAGGTTTTTGGGTGTTTTTTAGCCATGTATTCCTGTTGGCATTATACCAGGTAAATGTACATGCAAACAGCCACAGCCTCTTTCACCATCACCATTCACCTTCCCGCTCCAGTCTGCCTGTCGTTCCGGTGATGCCAAAACTTCATTGTAAATTTTGATACTAGTTCCCATTTTCAAGCCAAATCAAACAAATGTTTTATCTGCATCTGTACAGGTCCTCTCAGCTGAGATGTCCAATCAATTAGCGATGTCGTTCTACTGCCGGTGACACCAGCCACCACACTCGGTAGGTTTCCTGGCCTCTGCCGCTGCACCAATCCCTGTGCGTATCTTCCCTATGCATTGCCAAACTGCCGCTCTTCCTACTTTAAGGGCCACCTTTAGAAGTAATTGCTTCTTAAAGATAATAAGAAATGAACCAAACCAAAGGTTAGAAAAAAAAATGCTGTTCCTTTACCTGTTTTCTAGGGAGATCTTAAGTGGAGTAAATGGGAAGGGTGGTTCACGACGAATGCCCTGCTCTGCTCTTTTTTGATTTTGACATCCATCGGGGTGTTATTTCTATAGATGCAAGTGGTGCACAGATTGCAAATTAACCATGTCTCCACTNCACAAGTGGTGCACAGGTTGCAAATTAACAATGTCTCCACTACGGGGTACAAAGGAAGAAAAAAAAAAAGAAGATTGTTAGTTTTTCTGGTTTTGCTTAAACACTCTTGTCGCATGCTACAAGTGTGTCATCTTACATTTAAGTAGACGAGCTGGTAGGAAGATGAGAAGAGAAATAGCAAAACCCCCATTAATTTTAACCCAAATCAGCTGTAATTAGCATCGGTTAGTTACTGCACCACTGTAGCAAACCGGCCCAGACGAACTGCAGGGAGGGAGCCCTCGCAGCGCGACCCACGTTGGTGTCCCGGTGAGCGGGGTGCCGGAGCGGGTGGCCTCCAGCGGTGCCTTCCAGGCAAAATTATCCCGTGACTCGAGAAGAGGGCTCCCGCAGCAGCCCAAATCCCCATCCTCGCTCACCTGGTGAGCTGCTTATTCCTATACCTTGTTCCCACACGCAAGTCAGTTTTATTATTATTGTATTTTAGTTAGCCTGTGGCAATCCACTTGACAACACCTCAGTAGATGATCTGCTTTAATGTTAACAGGATTGTAGGGGGATGTATCCTGGCGAACCCACGGCTCAAATAACCTCCTATTTGGAAAACTAATTGTATCTTGCAAAAGGGAGGCTTTCCATTTGAAAAGAAGCCGAACGTATACGTACTGTGGAACTGCATTTACTGTTTTTCAAAGAGGTGAGCGAGAAAGGTGGTGAACGCCACGTTTTGGCGGGTAAGGTTCATTTTTGCCGCTGCGTCGGTTCTTTTTTGTTTCAGTTTGTCTCATTTTCAGCATCAGAATTTAATTTTCTTAGTTTATGAATGCACATATTATGAATACGTACTACACATTTCAAATTAATGGTGAGACATGAGCACTAAGGGGCTGTATACTTTTATTTTTTGAAGAGTGGGTGCTCAGGTAAAACTAATTTTGAGATTAGCTAATTTACAGCACCCAACACATCTGACCTTTACACATCAGCCCCTGGACACGAGGACAGCCTGGAACGGTAACTCGAAGGTGTGCTTTGTCCAGGGCCGGTGATGGACTATCTGTGGTAATCAATGCACACACAAGTCTTCTCAGAGCTTGTGGCTTTCAGTACAAAAATATCACGATTTTTGTGTTCTGACACACAGCTGTCTCCATGTACCAATTCACATGGAGTAGTTCAGTCCCATCACATACCAGTTGATAGGGGGGGTTCCCAAAATATCAGTTCTCCCTGGTCCTCAGAGCCCAGTGGCACGGGGAGCAGCAACGCAGAATGGCAGCTCATTCTAACAGGGATGGAGACAGGGCTGCTTTTATGTTTTTTCTTTTAATCAGAGCTGACAGGAGCCTTCAGCTTGCGGCACAGGCAATACAATACGGAGAGTATGTCTCACTGCAGCAGGGCCTTCCCCTGCACTGAGGGGCCTCTACAACAAGGCCTTCCTGCGCACGGAGGAGCACCGGCAGACGCAGCTCCTCGCCTTGCTCAAGCTCCTCTGTGACTCAGGAGGCCCGGCCCATGCCGGTTGCGGACCCTCCCGAGGACGGCTGCCCCGGACGAGCTGTCCGCCTCGCCCTTGCTACCAGTTTCCCGTCAGCCGGCCGGGGCAGGCACCTGAGGAGAGCGGCGGGGCGCAGCCCGCCACCGACCCCCGGGCGTCGGGCCCTTCCCGCCGGGCAGCCATTTCACGCCGCCGCCCGGCCTCTCCCTTCAGGCTATAGCGGCGAGCGGGCACACCACGAGGCGCGCTGGGGAGGCCGCGCCGGCCCCACCCGTGAGCGAACGGCCCGGCCCGCCCAGCGCGGGGGGCGCCGCCTCCATTTTGCGACGGCCTCAGCCCCCCGCGCGTGGCGGAGCGGCGCGGGCCGCGCTCGCGCCCCCCCCCCCCNGGAGGCGGGGCTGCGCCTGCGCAGAGGCGGGACGAGGGGGCGTGGCCGGGCGCGCGGGTCTCGCGAGAGCTGGCGGGCTATATCTGGGAGTGGGCGGGCGCGGGGCTTCCTTTAGTGCGCGTCCGCCCGCCCCGCCGCATCCCGCCCCGCAGCCCCGCGCCCGCAGGCCCGAGAAGATGGAGGACAGCGCCATGGACATGGAGAGCATGGGCCCCCTGCGCCCCCAGACCTTCCTCTTCGGTAACGGCCCGCCGCTGCCCCCGCCCCGCGCTCCCGGCGCCCGCCGGCCCCTCCGCTCCGCTTCCCTCAGGCCTCGGGGCCGAGCGGGAGGCGGCGGGGCCGGCGTGGGGGCCGCGGCCTTGCGGCGCGCCTCAAGCCGGGCGGGGAGGGCCTCAGGTGGAGGGGGGGGGGGGGNNGGGGGGGGGGGGGCCCGGGGGGGGGGGGGGGGGCGCGCGGCGGCCTCCGCTGACCGCCGCGCGCGCCCCCCACGTGGCGCGGCGCTGGCACGTGGCGGCGGCGCGGCCCGGCCCCGGCCCGGCGCGCTTTTGTTCCCCGCGCCCGCCCGCGCGTTTCTAAGGAGGCGGGCGGGCGCGGAGCACATGGCAGCGCGGCGGGAGGTGGAGCACGTGGAGGGCGGCGGGCTGTGGCGCGGTTGGGCCCCACCGGAGGGTGAGGGGGGGGGGGGGGGGGGGGGGGGGTGGAGAGGGTGTTTTGAGAGCTGGAATAATGTTTCCTCANAGGCGGCATCCCCCGGGCAGCGCGGAGAAGGCCGGAGGTGGATGGGCTTGGAGGGGATGGGGTTTGGAAGGCGCAGGCTGCGCGGTCGGCGGTAGGCCGCGGGCCCGGCCGGGGTTTTCCCCCGCTCCACGTGGCTTCTCTTGCGCGCCCGCGGTGCCGTTGGTTTTGTGTGCAAGTGCGGAGCCTTGAAGCGGCGAGTTCTAAGGTTAACAAGCGGTTAGCGTCTAAGTGAGGCTTATATTTTAACGGTCTTTTTACAGGCTGCGAGCTCAAAGCAGATAAGGAATATCAGTTCAAAGTAGATGATGAAGAAAACGAGCATCAGTTGTCTCTGAGAACGGCAAGTATTGTTTGGGTTTTGAGTTTTTATTTTTAAGTAGCGATGTGCCATGTTGTGAGAAGCGAGTTTTTTTAACATGAACTTTTATTTCCTTAAATTTTTTTTT
>RSEF01000013.1:2743053-2754937 GCA_003993805.1 Himantopus leucocephalus | reverse complement strand
AAATAACAATCCTTTTTTTTTCCTTTAGGTTTCATTAGGTGGCTTTGAGATCACACCGCCAGTGGTCTTGAGGTTGAAATGTGGTTCAGGGCCTGTTTACGTCAGTGGTCAACATCTCGTAGGTATGTGTTACTGTTACTAAGCTGTGATCTTGCTACCTGTCAGCACCAACAGAACTGGAATGATTTATCTGGTATATCAAGCAGTACTTTCTCTAATACGGACCCTCTGAATCTTTAATTCACTGTCCTTGGAGGCATGAGGTGACTGTAGGACAAGAGTTTAGAGAAGTGCTTGCATACCTTTTCTTGCCTGTTTTGTATGGATGAGGGGAGTTTGGCAGCCGTGCAATTCCAGTTCTCATTTCTCTCCTTAAAAATCAGCGTTAGGTTCCTGGTGTTAGTGTCTCACAGCAGAAAGCTGTGAGCTTTATCAATTGAGAGCAGGAAGACTGCCTATGAAATAGTTTTGAGTTTGTGCTAAAAACTAAGCCAGGACTAGTAGTCTCCTTTGTAGAATAGTCTTTGAGACTGATCTTTCTCTAGAAGTTTTTAAATGTGTCTTCTTAGGAATGAAGAAAACTTTATTCTTGACTTTCTATGGCTTGTTTTCTATGAGGAGTGTAACAGNTAGTCTTTGAGACTGATCTTTCTCTAGAAGTTTTTAAATGTGTCGTCTTAGGAATGAAGAAAACTTTATTCTTGATTTTCTATGGCTTGTTTTCTGTGAGGAGTGTTAACAGGCAGTNTTTCTCTAGAAGTTTTTAAATGTGTCTTCTTAGGAATGAAGAAAACTTTATTCTTGACTTTCTATGGCTTGTTTTCTATGAGGAGTGTAACAGGCATAGATGGTTATTCACCCATTTTGCATTTCAGTGTAGTAGTATCTGCATACAGTCACCTGGAAGAGTTTCTCATCTCAGTGGTTAGACAGCGAGTAGGAAGCTTCCTCCTATCATTTCAGCACCTCAGTAAGACCTTGGCTATTTAGGTGTGGGTGATACTCCTCTGTTTTTTACTAGCAATCTTGTTTTAAATGTTGTTAAGTGAGGTGGGTTTTTTTACACATTGCCATCATTTTATCAGCATTAGAGGAAGAACCAGAATCAGATGATGAGGAAGACGATACAAAAATTGTGAACACTTCAACAAAGAGACCAGCAAGCGGAGGAGGAGCTAAAACACCACAGGTATATATACTTGCAGTTAGCTTGCCTGCAGAATTTTCTTTTGGCTTGGTGTTAATGCTGCCTCTAGGAATAAGCAGTTAGATGGCTTGCGAGGGTTTACTTAATATGGGGTCTCTTGAAATCTGTGGGGAAGGATTATTTTGTACTTGGGTCTTGACGAGTACTAAATTACGGGAGTGTAGTTATGTACAGATAATTTCCAAAGCTTTGCTGGAGGGGCTGTTATGAAGGCTGCTTTTACGTGGAAGATTCTAGTTTATGTGCAGACTCTAGTATAATAATCAGCATACCGCCAGGGTTTAAATGCTGTTGAAGCTCTAATGTAGAAGGAAAGGTTCATATGCCCAGGGTGTGCTGTAAATTTGTCATAGCTTTTGACAAGTCAGCTGTAACTCGTCGATTTTAGCTAAATTGGTGGAAGATGGTCTTGTAATTATGCCACAAATTACTTTGGATCAAAGTTGCTGTTTATTAAGACAAAATGGTGTTGACACTTAACATACTTGATCTTTTTTAAGAAAAAAGCAAAATTATCAGAAGATGATGAGGACGATGATGAAGATGAGGATGATGATGACGAGTATGTATTCTTCTTTTGATAATGTGTTTTGAAATAAAGGGTAAACTTCCAGAATACAAATTGTGTGACATAGCTGGATGTTAAGTAAACAAGCTACTTTTTTTATCTTGGCTACAAGAAAAAGCAGAATTACCTCAAGCTTATCTCTGCAATGCTATCTTAATTAGTGTTATTCAAATAACATCATACTGGGTTATAAAACTTAGTTTCATGTAATCAGTTAACTTTTAATAAATTTAGAACTTCTTTATTAGTAGTATTGGAAGTCCTAAGACACGCCTTCAGTATTAAAGCAGAAGGGAGTGCATTTAACTGCTTTAACTCCAGTAAGTAGAGTATTTGGCCTAAAACCTTGCCGCGTGTTAAAACAAGGTATAAGGTAGACTTGGGAAGATTACTTGCTTCTTTCGTGAATAAAACATTTTATTGGGGGGGAGGGGGAAGACGTTCCTAATGTGGTTAAAGCTGTGGGTATGAATCTTGAGTTATGGTGACTACCTTTCTAATTGTAGGGATGAGGATGACTTGGAGGATGATGAGGAAGAAATGAAAACACCAATAAAGAAAGTAAGTGGTGTGTGTATATATATACACACGCATTGTGACCCTCTTCACCCATGAAGGATTAAACAGCCTGTTTAATGAACTTGAAGGGAGTGATAACACCAGATGGACTTAGTATCTGCAGCTAAGTTTATTCAGACAGGGGGTCAAGTGCTAACACCTTTTAACTTACTGATAGGTGTTAATTAACTGTCCTGATTTTGAGTCATCTTTGAGGATTTGTATGAAGATCCCTAAAGCAGAAGCAGGGGGAAGCTGTGTTTGCATTAAGTGAGATAGCTGCTTAGGTTTGAACTCCGCGTTTATTGTANTGCAGAATACGCGGAAGCTAATTGAAGCGTCCTCTTAGCACAGTGTTCTGTTTTATAATGGACTAGATACCAATACAAGGGATGACAGTAACTGGGCAGATAGTGTCTTGAATCAATGAGTTTAAGCACAGCTGTGTGTGCATGGGATGCGTTTGATTTAGCTTAGAAATTGTAACAGGACATTAGAATGCTTCAGTGTGTGTGCATCTAGTCCATGTTTTACTAGCTTTGCTGCAGAGGGGTGGCTGGGTTCTTAACAGCGTGCGTACACATGTGCAGTTGTCAGACTGGTGTATTGGGCAGCAAGCAAAATCCTGCTCAGAGATGTAGGTTGTGCTTTGCCATTTCAGTTCATCCTGCATGCTGTGAAAAAGTTCTTTTTAGCAACCCAGCTTTCAATAAAAAAAGGATCTAAGTGTGTGAGCCCATTGGAAAAGGTTCACTTCAGACATCCCAAGTGCTCGAATGTAAAAGTACATTAGCTCTTGAGTGCCATCTAGTGGCATAAACTGTAAGACAACTTGGCAACTGCAGAGGTAGAAGGTAGTAATTGTTTTGAACTGGTGTAATTCGGATTGAGTTTATATCTATGTACCTGCTGTTTAGAAACAAACACTTAATGTTTCCCTGCACTATATGCTGCTCTGTCCTAATGAATTTCTATAGATGATAGTCTGAATTGCAGATTTCCTGCCATCTAATGAAACCTAGTGTGGCTGAAAGAAATGGTCCCTTGATTTACATAGGAATATAAGAATCCAGTTCTTAAATATACATGTGTCATTGCCCACGCACATCTCGGATAGTATTTCTGTATGAGATGCCAAACAAGAGGTAATGGTTGTGTTACAAAAAAACCAGGTAGCACTGAGGCAGATGTTGGAATTGCAGTGCCATCTAGAATTAGTCTTACGCAGTATCTGCCCCCGAAAGTCCGCATGGTAATACATAAGGAAAGACGTAATATATCAGGGAAATACATTGGTGGTCCCACATAGTTGTATGGTGTCGTAACAAAACTTGATCTTGGTTATGTTGTGTCTTGTGCTGCACCAACTGTTTTTCATTTGAATTGCTGTGGCATACGTGCTTTTTTCTTAAATAACGGATGCTGGTCATGTTGCATGGGCAATGAGTGCTTTTTTTTTTGAGATTAAATAGTAAGTACTTGTCACTAAGTCTTGAGTATTATGTTAATGAGCTTAACATTTAGTAGCTGTTTTTCATGGCAAATGAACTTAAGTGTTTTCTTTTCAGCCTGTTCGTGAGGTTTCAGGAAAAAATATGCAGAAAGCAAAGCAAAATGGAAAAGACTCTAAGCCGTCCACACCAGCATCTAAATCAAAAGTGAGTGAAGATGAATGAGTAAAAGAAATGCTTATTCTAGTGCGGAAGCTAGTTTTCTCACCTAACAGTAATTTTAAATAATGTACTAGCCATTAAGTTAGGTTTTTGACTCTTACTGTGAAGCATGCTGGGGATACTGTCCATTGCTTCGTGTTCTCCTGTGAAGCTCTTTGGTGGTCAGTATATAACGACAACAGCCAAGACTCAAAATCAGACATGCTGTCCCTTGGGAGTATTGCTGATCCCACAGTTTAAAACACAGGTCTATTGTGTCTCCTTGTACAAGAGGATCTGACTGCAGTTGTGGAGTAAACTCTAAATCACTGAATGTTTGGGTTATTTTCAGTTCCGTTGCTGGGAGAAAGAGCTGTGTAGGCATGTGCCCAGAAGCATAAGATACTAGCTCTGCTAAGTGTAGTAACTCCAAACTTAAATGTTGTTCTTTTCCTTGTCTGAGGAATGCATTAGAAGGACAAATTTGGCTTCTGTGACTTTGAGAACTATCTGAAGTATCTATGTGATAGCTAGTTCTTTTATTCTGTATAAATTCTACAGGAGGTTTTAACATTCTTGTTTTTAGAAAACTTGATCTTGTATACTAAGGAGCTTTATGTTTGTGCAAGTCCCTAATCAAATGACTAATTTTCAGACTCCAGATTCCAAGAAGGATAAATCTCTAACTCCAAAAACACCAAAAGTCCCTCTGTCGTTAGAGGAGATTAAAGCAAAAATGCAAGCGTCTGTAGATAAGGTGAGTTTTGGGAATTTAAGAAATGGTTATGTGTCGCTGATTGCTGTGCTGTTACCAGAGTATATTGATGTTGAAGCTCAGAGAAATGAAAACACATTTGGGACAAAAAGAAACCTCTGTGCTCATGAGAAACAAACACCTACTTTGTTTTGATATTCCTTCAGTAGTGGTGATTAGTAATTTGTTATTTCTTAGTGAACTGTCTCAGTTAAAATTAAAAAGAAACCAAACCTACAGCAGAACAAAAAACAAAGCAACAAACCTTGAGGGATATTCTAAAGTTGTTGTAACTACTGTGCACATTTTAGGCAACTAGAGCAAAGCAGAGTTCTTCACATGCTTGGAGTTGCTTGGTATTAAAGCAGTATCCAGCTTTGATATCCAGATGCTTGTAAGGCTTGATGACTTCCAGAAGGGGGAGATAGGTGCTCATGATATGCAGTAA
Organism: Himantopus leucocephalus; assembly: GCA_003993805.1. Classification (NCBI taxonomy): domain Eukaryota; kingdom Metazoa; phylum Chordata; class Aves; order Charadriiformes; family Recurvirostridae; genus Himantopus; species Himantopus leucocephalus. The sequence goes on along the minus strand of RSEF01000013.1, from coordinate 2,749,750 downwards.
TGCATCAATGAAGACCTTCTGAAAGCATTTGCTTTCTGAAATGGAGATCTGGGGTTAATCGAGTCTCCCCTCAATGGATGCTTCATGTTTTGAAGGTCACAAGGCAATCGCTTGGTTGTTGGTTGCTGTCTGCTTTGACTAACGCTTCACGATTATGCGCATGAGTAGTATTTTTCACTGCTATTTAAATGTAAAAAAATTGTGGTTTAGTTATAGGCTGTCTGGGTAAAAGTGTAGCAGGTAATAGCAAGTCTTTGCCCCTGAGCCAAGTTGGGAATCCTGTGTGCTAGCTAGGGGTGCGGTTCAGTGCACACCTGTGCTGCAGGATAGGGGGTAGTGAGGACCCGACAGCTAGATGATACGAGTTCTGCTTTTCCTTCACTAGCTCTCAGGAGTGTGCTTCTAGATCACATGCTCATTTGTGACTGAACCAGATTCTTTATTGGAAACTTATTTTTGGCTAAAGCCTGCACTGATGTAAGTGTTACAAAGAATTCTGGGTTTTTTAGTTTGATCTGAGATGACAAACTTTCCCTCTCAGGCTGGCAGTCAAGTCACCTAAAGAATTAGGATTAGCTTCTGCTTAGGTTCTTGATGTTTTGAAGCAGTTTTGTCCCAGGAATGCAAAATAAGACAGAAAGTGTTTCAATATAGAGTGAATGCAGAGTGAGCAATGACAAGCCTGTGATGAGGATCGAAATAAATATCCCTAAATTGTGAACTTGACAGTGATGGATGGTGTCATTCTGCTAAGTCAAACTAACCTCTTGGATCTAGTGGGTGCTAGGGTGGTTTTTTGCACGACTTGGAGGAGCCACAATCAGTGTTGTTTCTGCAGCGTAAGCAGAAGTGGCTGAGCTGCTCACAGTAGACAGATGTCCCTATGGAGGGAAGCGTGCAGGTAACTGGCAAGTAGCTTTAGAATATACGTTCTGTTGCTGAAGAGTTTTTTACTGTGAAATGCTGTGTAAGCAAAGATATGTAGAAGGAATAGCAGGCAGCTGAATTTAATGTTTTCCAAGATGGTGCTAGAGCATACCTTAGTAAGGCAAAAGGTTTGCTTGTTGCCATATACAACAGCACTTCTAGCTGCCAGCCAGCAAGTTAGCAGCTTTAAAGAGTGGAACTGCTGTATTGTGTAGTAAGTAGATGTCAGCAATCTAATAGAAGAGCATCACTGCTTGACAGAATCCAGTGGTAAGACGTTGTCCAAATCCAAGCTTTGTGGTTGCAGTATTGCAGTTTCAAATATTCCTAATGTAGCTTTGATTCCTTTGAAGATAAAGTTGCTGTGTCTTCTGCGATGTCCTGAGTAGCAGCTAAGTGTACTGTCGTAATTGGCTAGGTATATTTCAAGTGATGTCCCTGAAAAATGGGAAAAATATTACTCACAGGGCATTTGAAAGTAAATTGATGTCTCTTAAAATAACACGCTGTATTATTTTGCCTGGAGATAGAAGACGACGTGAAGGTAAACCTAGATCGCTGAATTACTGAATCTGCTTTGTACATTTGAGTATGTACAAATACAATTTCAGAGATACGAGCAAATACCTCTAGAACAGTTCTTTAAATTCCTCGATGTAATGTATTAGAATGAGTCTTTAAGGGTAGGTGGGAGATGAGTTAATTTCTTGCTTTAGAGAACTGAAGTCGGAAACGTACCTGTGAAGGGTAGTAATGTCTCAAGCTATATGCTGTAGTAAGAATCCATAAATACGGAATTAGTTCTATTTTATCTGAATAGCGTATGAATGTTGAGTCCCAACAAGGTTATACGTTTTTGAGCACGAGCAGCGATGCTTGTACAGCCATTTTGGTGTGTGGGCACTCACTCCTGTGGCAAATACCTTGGGTACTGTAGAGAAGCAAACTTCTAAAAATAGTTTAAAAGCAGATTGGTTTGGGATGTTGCAAGGTAAGTTCAGTAAATTTCCATGTGTATTGCAAAGGATTTAAGCTTCGTAAGTTATTTATTGGAATGATTAGGTGACCTGCATACACTAAAGCTTGTTTTTCTCAAAACAGGGTTCTACCCTTCCTAAGCTGGAACCCAAATTTGCCAACTATGTTAAGAATTGCTTCAGGACGGAGGACCAGAAGGTAACTGAATTTATTGGAACTTGATAAAGTCCAAAAACTTTTATAACCTGACTTAGGGATTCTTTTCCACTTCTTAATCTTTACAAGCTTTGGACCGTTTCAAAGGGTTACAAACCACGAACAATACTTCAAATTAAATAAATGGGAACGGTTTTAAGGGTTTAGTTGGCTAAGATGGGAAAGCTAATATTTTATTACATTTTTCCAGCTTTTATATGGTTGGTAAATTATCTCTTGCTTACTAAACCCACAGAATTTTCCTTTTGGCACCATATTGGCTAAGGAAATGAGCTGTGGTTTTCCTTGCTGCTGAATTTGGCCACCTAGGCCAGTCTGCTGTTCAGCCTTTTGTTGGGGAGGGTGTCTGGGAGGGGGAACTGTTTTGCGATTGAGATTATGGCTTTCTTGCTATGTTTTCTCCCCAAAGTCAACTGAACTCTTGTAAGAGGGCGAGCCAAAAGGTGGTATCAGGAAGCAAGTTTCTGAATTAGTTATTACTCGACATACGCTAGGCTAAAATGTGTCTTAGATTTCCCTATCAAAATTCCTGTGAGTTAAAACTTTCTTCCAGTGACAGAATTCCTTACGCTTTCCTGCTTCCTTCAGTGGTTCAGAGTAAACTTGTCTGATAGACAAATTGATAGGTTCTTGAAAGAATGTTTGAAAGCAGTTAGCCTCAGCTACTGGAGTGGGTCTGACATTAGCCAGGGTAGGCAGAGTTCAGCCAATATTTGCCTAGCTGGTCCACACCCATCCTCTCGCTTACCTTCGCTGAATTCTTACTATCGTGACTTACAGGGAAATAAGTCTTCTAGCAGAAGGACCTGATGTCTTGCTTTTTGTCTTGATTTTTCTCTGAAACGAATGCATTTTTTGTTGTAATTTAATGTCAATATTTTGTGGAGTAAGTGGAGATAGTAAACTGAAAATAATGAGGAAAAACGGATTTCAATTTCTAACTTTTTGTGTACACTTCCAGGTCATTCAAGCTCTCTGGCAGTGGAGACAGACTCTGTAAGAAAAGAAAACAGTTTAAACAGTTCATTAAAATCTGCAGTCTTACTTCTGTAACCATTATTTGGCTGTCCTTTTTACAAATGCTGAAAGAGCTTTCCCTACCATGTCTGATAAATGTCATCCAGATTACCTTGCCAAGAATGTGTTGTCCAAAATGCCTGTTTAGTTTTTAAAGACGGGACTCCACCCTCAGCTTCATTTTAAGTATGTATGGAATGTTTTGATAAGGCATGGTGGTGGTGGTGGTCAGACAGATGGAAATGGTGGGGAGACTAAATGTACGTGGAAAAAAATAAAATTTAGTATTTTAATAAAGTACTATCGTTTCTTTTTTTTATGAGTTGGGGGTAGTCTGCAGAACCGAACCCAGAAGATAATAGGGCTTTAAAGTTCTCACAGGAACTACTGCTAAGTATTTTAGCTACTTCTTTTTACCAAATACACATCAGATAGTCTCGTTTATGTTGTCAACTTTAGTCCAATTCCACGAGCTTTACAGCTACGGAACAGATCATTGGTGAGAAGACTTAAGTGGTAAGCGGGACTTTATTCTTGTCTGGAAGTGACCACTAATTATATAATTGCCTAAAAGAGCCTTTCCTGCATCTCGATTTTTTTGACCTGCTTCTCTGCTCTTCGGTTTATGGTTTCTAACAACGGAGTTGGTAGGGCTCGTGACTCCGCTTGTAAAATGTAATAGTTCTGATTTGGGAATTGCTGGCTGTGCTCTTCCTTCTGAGGGGCTGCAGTCTCTGAGGTCGTCTCGTGTAATGACTCCTGTGAGGGTTTTGTGGAGAAGAGAATTCGCTTGAATGTTGTAGGGTGTGCCGAGAGCTCACGGAGGGAGATCAGTGCCAGTGGCTGAATTCCTGGGAATGATGAGGTGCTAATCTCAGCAAATCCCAAAAGCTCAGGTGGGCAGGTAGTCCTACCGCAATTCCCTGGGTCTGTTCTGATTATTGCCTATCGATGATATTGAGAGGCTGAGTTAAACCAAATTTTTGGGCCGTTCTTGGTTGCCGTGTAAAGTAGAAATGCCAAGGTAAAAGGGCTCTTTCAGATGAAGGGGAAGGAAAACGCGGATATCATGCCTGGCACTGAACTCTTCTTCAACGCTCTTGTCTAAATGCTGTATCACTTCAAATGCTTGAACGCTGTATCTGTGTAGTAACTGCAGTAATGGTGTGAAGACAGAAAGAATACTTAAAAACATTTAAGCAGTTGTATGGTAACTATTAAACTGATTTAATCGTTGCTATGTGTGAGAATTAATGCAACTGTTTTCTACTTTTCACAGCAGAAACTCTTATTTGAGATCAGAAGGGCATTAAAGCAGGCTTTACCAGGTTGAGGCTTTTTCCCACTTGAAGGACTTGCGCAGTTGAGGTCCTACAGCAGTTACCATCGGAAAACATGGTAAAAACCATGTGCTAATTGAGCACCGGGTCTCTATTTTACTGGATGTTCTTTTTTCCAAATTGTTTGAGAAGCAGAATGCATAATTTCGTTTGTAAAAATTGTCACTGGAAATTCTTTTTTAAGGTTTGCTCTTATAAAAACCTTAAGTTTCTATAGTTGAGATTCTGGGCGTGATGGAGACCAATGCAAGTCTTCAGAAGCAAATACTTCTTGGAAAAACAAAGCCAAGCAAAGCGCATGGTAGAAAAGCGAAAACACGGTGCAAGTCTAGTGTCAAAAATTCATTTAAGCTTGAGTATAATTGCAGCATGTGAAATGGCAGAGCATAAGGGTTTGAAATGCCAGTTTCGGTGGGGTTATGTCAACAGATGATGTCATATGCACAAGTGAGAGCAAATTTCCCTGGTGAAATAGAGCTAATGGCACAGACAGCCTTATTTAAGCAAAATTGCCCTCAATTTTGGCTGAAACAAGTGAAAATTGTACAGTAATTTCAGTAAGAGGCTGTCCAGCCAATAAAATACGCAGAGTATTGAACGTTTAAGAAAAGCCGGGGTGTTGTCTGTCTACGGGTCCCTGACGGAAGCAGGGCTGTGGGGTGCAGCCGGGCAGGAGGGGTGCAGGGGGAGGATGGGAGACCTATTCCTGTGTGTAGCCAAGGTACAATGTCCGTCAAATCTGTCGGGCTGCCGTAAAGCATCATGAGGCATCTGCCTCGTGGCATAGAAATGGTAACTTCACTTGGCCCCGGTTCGCTTGCTCACTCCGTTTCCTGCTGGTTTTGCGTTCTTGCAGCTCCAGCGGTGGGCAGGGGTCAGCGTGGTTGTGGGCTGCCCTGCTCCTGGCTGCGTGGCCATCTGCCCCGTCATCCCTCCCGGGAGCAGAGCTCGCCCAGTCCTGCTCCAAACGCTCTGCTCCTGTTGGGACTGGCCATCTGATGGCTCTGTGGGGCTGCTGGGCTGCTCAGCCGTATCCTCCAGGATATTCACATGCAGCTGCCAGTTCTTCCACTTCAGGTTCTTTGAACACAGCCTCAAAGGTTGCATTAAAAAAAAAATAATCTTAGTTTAAGCTCAGATGTGAAAATAGCCGTTGAAGAGAAGATCCCACATGCCAGATGTGGGTTATTGAAGTACTGTTCTTGACTTTCTGCAGAGATGAAACATGTTTTTACCATGGTAATAATGACACGATTGCAACGAAGTGTAGTGTTTTGATGGCTACGTTGAGGGTTATCATCCTGTGTGATCCTGGTCCTTGAGGATGGCTTATTTGAGAGCACGGAGGTACGTAACTGAGCACATTGATGCAAACACAGGCTTTCTCAGTCTGCCATGGGAAAACAACTCTCCTTCCCTTTACAGGATGGTAAAACACCTCTCCAGGTAGCTGTCCCTTGACCTCTCCTTTCTCCATGGAATTTCTCCCCCTGCTGCCTCTCCTGTTGCAGGAACTTTCTGTTCCGTGCTTTTCCCATGCTTTGTTTCCTTCCCGAAGCGTTCTGTTATGATCAGCAGGTACTGGGTGGTGTTCCCCAGCAGAGGACGAGGGGAAGTCCATAGGTCTGAGCGGATGTGAGGGACCGGGCAGGTTCTCTGCTGCCCAGCGCTGCCTGCAGGTACAGCTGCTCCACATGCATCCAAGTTTCTGGACATCTGATTTCAGAGGAGATGATAATAGATGCTGTCCTGCAGTAAAACAGCCTTTTCGAGCTTCAGGAGGTCTTGGTCTGTATCTTATTCCTTGGGGTGTTCAAGAAAAGTACTTGTGGCCACCTTAGGTCTGTGTGGGGGTTCTTTTTGCTCCTGTGAATCAAACTGGCTGGCCAAAATGGTGTGCTGTGGTGGGTACGGGGCTCTGTTGGTTTGCCTGTGCTCAGCAATCATTGCAGCCTTCGGAGAGGAACAACTTGAGCATGGCTGGCAGGAGGGTGGGAGGGAGCGTGTGTGGGCTGAGGTAATGGAAAACAGGGCCAGGATGGGTGGTGGTTCTGGGCTTCTTGCCACCCAGACAGTCCCTCAGGGGCTAAGTTCATGCTGGAACATGCTCGCTGTCCTCTCCTCTTACCCAGATAGCCCAAGCTATGTCCTGTCTCCTTCCAATGTGCCATTACTGACTGGCGGCCAAACTCTCCCAACTTTTCCTTCCCTCTTTCCCT
>RSEF01000013.1:2685674-2726220 GCA_003993805.1 Himantopus leucocephalus | reverse complement strand
ATCAGCCCTCCAGCCCCCTCCCTCTCTCCCCCTCCCTTCGGTGCTTTTAGTGAATCAGAAAAAAGTTTGGCTGGCTGCCTGGAAAGCACTTGCTAAAATCTGATCTCTTACTTCAGCAGCCTTAAAACTTGGGAAGTTATTGGCATTTAGACAGTTGGAGCTTGCAGGCTTCCAAAGCAATAAAATAATATAAAAAAAAAAGGCAAAAAAGCAAAAAAAAAAAAAAAAAAAAAACCCNAAAAAAAAAAAAAAAAAAGCTCTGCGCTCTGGTGCTATTGGAACCATACTTGCTCCATTCCGTGCTGATTTTGTGGGGTCTGAGGCGGGGATTTGCTGCGGATGGGCGCTGCGGAGGTGTCCTGGGCCGCGGCTCTCGCTGGGTGTTACACCGAGAGGCGAGCTCTTTCGGCGATTAGCGTCGCGAGCCAAAACATTAGATTAGTCATACTCAAGGGCCTTCGAGTGAGTGTTTACAGTATTAATGGTAGATGAAAAGATGTGAACGCTGTAAGTTTTTATTGCCCATTTTGTTACACTTTCTTTCTGGATTTATTCACGGGATTACATGTTTTGAGCCTGAATGGGAGCAAGGGATTATAGGATTTCTTTTATAATGATCAGTTTGGGTAGGAGTTAGCCTTTGGTGAACTGGAGTAAATTAATGCATCGCTGAGGTTTAATATTTATTTAGGCTGAAGGAAGTTGTTTAGTTTTGCTTAAAGGGCTCTGTGTTGTATTGGGGAGATTTAAGAGCGCTTGAAATGGATTATATTCTAAGGCCGCCTTTCGCCCTCCTGCGCGAGCCATGATCAGCGGGTCGTCCCACGTGTTAGTCTCAGAATTACGCTCCTCTGCTGCTGGCTGTTCTCCGCTGGCTCTGCCTGCGAAGGTAGAAATCCCTCCCGCGTGCTTTGGGGCTGGAGGTGTTTTGGGGTATTTTGTACCTTTAATATTAGTTCCTCGTGTACAAAGACTGGGATGCGCTGCTGTGCGAGCTGCCTGCAGGTAAGGTGGTACGGTAGCTCAGCTGCTGGCTAAAAGCCTTCTCGTAGACCCCGAGCCCGTAGGTGACTCCGTCGGGTGTCGCATCACCCGTGGGTGGGTTGTGGCAGCGCCGGAGGGTCGTTCCCCAGCCCGGACCGTGGGGAGGTCGGAGGGATGGGAGTTTTCAGGAGTAGGGTGAGTCTGACTCCTCCAGGGCTTTGCTGTCGGGTGACATTCCCACCCAGGGACACCGGGGAACAGCACGTGGCGGGTCAGAGGGGAGCGCTGGTGATGCGTGTGCGCCGGCACGGCCATGAGAGCAGCCCGGTACCTTGCAGGGCTGTGAGGAGGACAGCTCGTTCTCTGGTCCCTCTCCCCGTGGCAGTAACGTCCCCATCTTGTTTTCTTCTCTTGCATCTTGGGAAGTTCCTCTGCTGCTTGGGGTTGCCGCAGTCCCGAAGGCAGCAGGGACGCTGGATATCCTTGGGGACACTGGAGAGATTAATTTACTTATGCAGGTTGTTCGTAGAGATGCCCTTTCACCGCTGGTTACGAAACTCGCCCTCTGTCGCTTATCTTTCGCATCCTTCAGTTTAATTCTCCCGCTGCCTGTTCACACTTCGGGGAGCAATTTGTCCTCCACGTGCTTTTTCCCTCTGTATGTCCCAGACTGGTTTCAGCGTTTGGCTTTGGAGTCAGTCCCTGCTTTTCACATGGGCGAGAAACTCCAGGAGCACCTTGCGTGGATGGAGGGGATCTCCCATGCTGTGCCGGCTCTGGCAGCCCTTAGGACATCGGCGTCGGGGACATGGGACCTCAGGAGCTTGAAGGTCCCCCTTTGCCAGGGCAGGTGGGGGCTGGAGGCAGCTTCGGTGTAGGCTGAGCGGTAGATGTGAGGTTTTGGGCGCTGCCCTGGTCTGCAAGAGCTTCCAGCTCTTCTGCCCCTGGGCCGCCTCCAGCGCATCCTCAGCCAGAGTATGGGGTGGCGCCGGTGCGGGCTGCCCCAGCCGTGCCGTAGAGCGGAGACCGGTGCTGCCGCAGCCTCTTCCCTGCCCTGATAAACCTCCCCGTCGTCTCCTACATGAAGTGCATCTGTCTTAGATTATGAAGAGGTCCCTGATAGGGCCAAATCCTTTGCTTTTATGGCTCTTGTAGGTTAAGATCCAGCTTTGGAATCTGATCCAGAAGCAAACAGGAGGTCAGAGGAGCGCACAAGGCAGCACCGGGCTATTTTCACATCTGCTGGTGTTGTGTAAGAGGAAGGCTGCTGCGCGCCATGCCAATAGCAACTTATGTTTCTCCTAAGCTCCTGTGCAGCGACAGACAGTTATTGTTTGGGGCTTTGTAAAGTGAGACACACAGAAGTGTTGCTTCCACACGTTCAGTGAGCCAGATCCTGCGGTCTGGCGAAGCCGCGTGCAGCACATGTCGGAGGCGTGAGCCTGCCGAGCGGCTCCCTCCCCTCTCCCCGTCTGCTCCTCCGCAGCCGTCCTCCCCGGGGGCGCAAGTGACACCCCACGGGCGCTGGGGTCACCCTTGTGGACAAGCCAGAGCGTGGTCCTTGTCACAGCCCGCCCGGCTCGCCTTGCCATGGGATTCTGTGCCGCCCCTTCTGCGGGTGTGAAGCAGCGCTGGAGCCAAGGATCCCTGCCCGCCCTGCCCTCGCCCTCCGGGTGGTGGCCGGCACCGAAGGGACTGCACAGCCCCGGTGGAGTTATTCTCGTGTCTGCCCTCCCTGCGGATGGGCACTCACCTGCCCTCCTTGGGTGGCACGAGCATCTCTCTTGAGATGGTGGCCAAGGCTGCGTGTGCTGCCAGGGATGGAGGCTCTGGGACTTGGGCATCGCTGCGTCGCCACTGAAGCCCACGCTGTGGGATAGGGCAGGTGCTACTTCGATACCACGTACCGCTCCGCTCCTGATGGCAAAGCGCTGCGTGCCGAGGCTCGGTGGCGGCCCGGCGCCCTGCGGCTCCCAGGCTGTGGGAGATCCTGTGTTTGCCATCTCTGCTCAGCCTGGACCGGCACCACCGAGTCCTTGGCACAGGGTGCCCCAGCCGGCACCTGCCTCCTGCTCCGCGAGGGTGTCGGAGCCTCCTGAGGTGAAGGTAGCGCTCCTCCATGAAAGCGTCTGATGTGAGTTCCGCTTTCCAGCCTTGTCTCGCTGTGGTTCCCGCCGCGCTGCGATACCCACCCTGCGCTCGTGCGGCGCTGCTAACGCGCAGGTTGTAGAAGCGATGCTCGGAAGGGTAAAACATGGCAAAGGTGGTCTGGGAAAGGCTGGGAAGTTTTCTGTTGATTTTTCTGTTTGCAGCCAACTTAATCATTAGGCCGTGAGAAGACAAGAGGAACTGCATAAGCAAAGCCCGATTTAATTAGAGCAGGAGGAGCTCGGCGATGCTGATGAAGTGCACGACCCCATCACGGGCTGGAGCTGATGAAATGGTCCACGGCTCTGGGTGTGCGCCACTGCTGCGCTGGCGGCGGTGCCCGCAGTGCCTGCTCGTATGGCTCTGCCGCTCTGTGACCCGCAGAGGCAGGGTTTGGCGATTCCGTGATTCCGTATTGCATCGTTTGTTCCTGTTCAAAGCCCCCTTGCTCTCTACGGAACGACCGCGCTGCTTGCCACGAGGGATTTCTGCTCCCTGCTGCTGACTCGTTGCACCGGTCTATAAAGTGCTGTGTCCTGAAGCTGCCCCTCGTGTCCCGCTTCTGCATCCCGGTCTCCGGAGAGCTGAGGCTGCTGGGGGAAGAGGAGACACCTTGGGGCGGCCGCTTGGGCTGGAGCAGGGGGAAGCCTGGCCCCGCTGAGCGGCGGCGACCCGATCGATGCTCGTGCTGGTGCGCGCTCTGGTTCTCCCATGGGAGGAGCGAGACCAGGATTAGCGTGGGGTGAGCGCAGGTGTGGGTCTTGCTCCTGCGCAGGTGGGGGTAGGCAGCCCGTGTACCCCGCGGCGGCTGCCGCCTGCCCTGGGCACGTGCTGCTTTTGCTTCCCACGGCCCCCCGCCCTCCAACCTGCGGGGACCTCTGCCCAGAAGACCCCTCAAATACACGTCTAGCAGGAAGATTCCCGAGGACAAAGCTGGTTTCCAGATTCCCGCCCCAGCGTGGCAGAAACAAACGTCAGCTCCTTCGGCGTCTGGGGGCATTTTCTGGGTGCGTTGCGGCAACGGGCAGCAAAGCAGAGCTGCTGCTTGGAGGCTTGGGTCCGCACGCGCGCGTGTGCTGCGGTTCGCCTTCTCAAAGCTCTAGAGAGGCGCAAGGTGCTTCAGAGAGACAGAGAAGCACTCGGGTGGTGTTGAGGAGAGTGCGTAGAAGGACACAGTAGGTACGGGGCTCAGATTTCCCCTGTTTGAGATAGCTGGGCGCAGCGTGGTTGTTATTTAATTTCTATTTTGCTTTCCTTACCGCATGTCCGAGGCTGGGCGGAGGCGAGCGGTGCTGGGTTTGGAGCAGTGCTGGGTTTGGAGGAGGGATGCCCGCTCAAACCCCGCTTGTTTTCTGCTCGTCGAGCAGCTTGGCCGTAGCGTACCGGGGGAGGAAAGAAAAGAGCGGCGCGAAGGGCGATGCTTCGCAAGCCCTGCGGGTGCGTTTGCGACGCGGCGGCGCAGGTGGTGGCGGGTCCTTTGGCGAGGGGGAGGCGGGGGTGACTGCCGAGGGGTTCTGGGGGCTCAGGTAGGGTGAGCAGCATCGGGGCGGGGGGCTCAGGTGGCCACTCGGAATATTTGATTTTGCTGTAAGCTGATAGCGCCAAGCCGGGCGAGCGGATATCTCTCTCCGCTGCGGGAGTCTGAGCTCAGGAGAAAGACTCCCCTGGGGCTGAAAATCATTTTTGTGGATCTATAAAGCTACTTCCCGCATCCTTGGGAGTGTTTTTATGGGTCTCTCCCTTTCCTTAGGAGCTGGGAAAACCCCTGTCGTGCTCTCTCCTCTCCTGCCTCCACCCTCGCTGAGCAATAGCTGCTTTTGCTTTGATTTTCCCCAGATAGGGACACTTTAGATATCAGTTGTGATAACAGCAGGTGAAAAATGTGTTCAGGGAACAGCGTGATTTTAAAAAGGCGGGTGGGGGGAAGGAGGAGTCACTGTTAGTGCCTGGGCAGGGGTACGTGAGGGATGGATACCTGCTGCCAGGGCCTTTGCCTGGGGTGTCTGCAAACTGCTGGGGTCCTGGGAAGGCTGGGGTGGGTCACCCCGAGCCTGGGGCACAGGGAGACACCTAAACACCCTCCTGCCCGTGAGCCCAGGTCACAGCCCCGACGGGGCTGGCAGCCGGGAGCCCCCCAAGATGAGAGCTGCCCCCCAGGGAGAGAGATGCTCTGCCACAAAGCGTGACCTTCCCGTGCTCTGCTGCTGAGACCAGGGGGGGCTTCCACGTGGGAATCTACGGCCCCGACAGGTCCGAACCTTATTTTTAATTTTTTTTTTTCTTTCCTTCCTTGGGGTTTTTGTGTTTTGGTCACCCGCTGGGCTGTAACAGCAGGTACAAGCCGAAATTATGCGGAGCTGTGCGTTACGCTGCCTACCTGGTATGTCGCTTCTGTGTCCTGGTACCTCTCCAGATGTCCACGGAGGATTAGGCATCCAGCGAAGCAGCTGGAGGGAAAGTAAGGGAAAAAAAAATAAATAGAAAAGACTGTCTGGCTTTGCCAAAGTATTTTCCTATTGGCATTCAGCAGCCTCACCATAGCATGAAGAGAAAGAAAGGGGAAGAGAGAGGGGAAGGAGGAGGCTTAGCCTGTCATGGTCTGCGTGTTTCCCTTTGTGCGAGCTCCTTGCCGTGCCGGGGGCTGCGGTGGGTGGGAGCCGACGTGCCAATCTTCCCCGCTTGACCGGGGTGCAGGCTGCGGGGTTCGTGTCCCCGGCGCCGGGCTCACCAGCTCGCTTCGATGTGGGGCTCCTGGGACACCTCCCTGCCCGCTTTGCCCGCACGAACCAGCTGGATTTCGAGCTAAACCACAGGGCAGCGTTTTCCACGTAGCGACAGCCCATCCTTCCCCGGCACGGCACCGTGCCCGCTGCCAAACTCCACTTACACCCCGCTCGCCGCGCTCTTTTGCTTCTTTTCGTGAGGTTATCTGCTTTATTCCGCTGCAGCCAGCGGAAAAGGGGCTGTGCTGCCGGGAAATCCGGAATGCCTTTAGCATACTGACCTGAGAGCGCAATAACAGCGTCTGACAGCATCCTCCTGCGTACGGCTCCTGTCCCGGTGTGGTGCTGCTCCTCCTGCCCCGTGGCTATAGCCGAGTGCGTGGCCACCGAGCCCGCCGGTGATGCTGACGGAGGGGAACTCTGCGTTGGGGGCAACCCAGGAGGCAAAGGGGAAGACCTGAGGCTGCGGTGGTGGGTCATCACAGCCCCTGCCTCGCGGGGGGGGGCGGTTGAAACGGGGTAAAAAGCGGGTGGTGGGGAACGGTCCGGTGGGTCCGGCTCGCCGCCGTCTGGCTGGCGCTGACGGGAGATGGGGCAGACCTGCGAACCGCGGAGGGGGAAGCAGGGTGGCGCGGGGCCGGGTGTGCCCTGTGTGGTTCCTCCAAATCACGTTGAGATCGATGGATGCTGAACCTCGGTGAAGGTCCCAGGGCACTGCATATTGCTTATACACATACCAGAATGCAGCAATTAATTAATTAACAGGTTGCTCTTCCTACAAGGTAGTTCCAGCACTCCTTATTCCTCCCAGTTCCTTTCTCTCCTGCTGCATATTTCAAATCCCTTTCTTTCCTGCTAAAATACTATCTTTGGCATCATTTTTAAGGACAGCTTGTTAAAAAGCTGTTGTATCTTTTGGAATACCCCGCGCCGCTCTTCTGCAGAAATCCAGAATTAACAGAAAAATGCAGAGAGCCGTGGCGAGCGTGGTAAATCACTGGGCTTGCGGCGTGCGCGCCGGGCGACCCTGGGCACGGCTGGCGGGATGTGAAGCCCTGGGAGTATAAATTAGAAAACGGGATGGAGGACAATATTGATGTAAAGGCGTTCTGCTGCTTCCCTGTTGCTATTAATCCGTGTGAAGGGAGGGCTGGTCCGGAGAGCCGGCACTGCCGCGCGGCGATGGCAGGGGGGTCCCTCACCCACAGGTGGGAGCGGGGTCACCTCTGTCCCTCCAAACCCTGCGCAGTCCGCTGACCGCTGAGGTTTCTCCTGCTGAACTGTCAGATACGAACCTGACAGATACTGATATTTATTTTCCCAAGTTGGATTCAATCCATAGGTGGAATTTAACCCAGTTACACGAATGTGCAAACTAACAGCGAGTGAGGTGCGTACTCTCCTTCCAGCCGTGATTTCCAACTGAAAAATGAAAGCTGATTTTGACCCCCCCTTAAGCTGCCAGGCCGTGAGGTTATGGTCCTGCGTGAGTAGCATCAGTGCCTCAACGCGAGGCTGTACTGTAAGGTTGCATGGTGCAGTGCGGTATTGATTATCTGTAAAATAAATTATGATGTATGTAGTGCAGGCTTCTGACCCCGTGGTCGCGACCTCGCGGTGATTGGGGAGACTTCCGACCAGCTGAGATCAGAATAGCAAACAGCCCCCCAGCAATCAATAGAAAAACCAGCGGGGCTGATCGTCGGGGCCTTTTACAGGAATAATGCTTGATGCCGCCTACGCGCGGCGGTTTTACCCAGGGGGGACCAGGCAGTTCTTCTACAAACTTCGCCTAAAATGAGACGCGAAACTCTGCGTTGGTGCGACAAGCCAGCCCGGCCACGGGGAAGTCGGGGACGGGAGACACTGCGGCGCAGGAGGGAGCGGGCGCGTTTCTCCGTCGGGGTTTTCAATGCTCAGCAAAGCTGGTCCCTCTCAGGACGGGAGGGAGGAGCGAGGGCAGCTCAGCAGGGCTTGTATTTATTTTGTGAGCTCGAACGAGTGTTATCTCAGTGCCTACTAGGGAACTCTTCTGACCTGCAAGCCGAACTTCACCGATTTGTGGCTAAACTGATAGCTGGATCGCAAGGCTGAATTTTTTTAGAGGCGTGCAGATGTGGATGCGGCGAATGAGGTGCCTGCTCCGGTCCTTTGCTGGGGTTGCCCCCTTAACCCGTGTCGGTGCAGCTGAGCCCCCAAAGCACTGGCAAGGTGGGGGACGGGACGGGGCTGCCCCCGAGAGCGTCGTCTTCGCTCCTCACTGCGCCAGCGAGAGCATCACGGCGGAGCCTCCAGCTCCCGTGTTGGCCGATTTGGAGAGGGAGTGGATAAACGGGAATAGTGTGCCAGAGAGGCCGAGGGCTTGCTTCTGTGCTGTTTATGTTGAGCGAGTCCATAATCTAAATTTAATTGCCGTTTGAATTTAGCGAGCAAGAAAAGGGAATTCACTCATGTGGTTCTCGTATCTCTCTGGGAGCCCCATTTCCCCGGCGCGCGCACTGTCACCGTGCGTGTCAAGAAGCTGGACACCACCGGGTTGAGTCGCGGGGTTTCACTTCTAAAGAAACATCTGTGCTCACTCTGACACCGGGCCAGCGAGGCTGAGCTCGCAAAGCTGCTCTGGTAGCCGGGTGGTGGGGACCTATAGGTGTTCCCAGACCAAACGGAGAACTGTTCGTACTGTTTCACTGGCACCGTTCGTGTGCCGGACACCCGCGGGGCTCTGGCCCGCTCCCGCAGGTCCCCTTGCCGAAGGATGCTCAGGGAGCAGGGGGATGGGGATGTCTGGACCGTGGCGTGGTGCTTTGCAGCAGCCCCATGCTCAGAAGAAGTGGCTGTTGGGGAATCCCCAGTTTCATGTCACAAGGTCTCCTTTCCGTGTTTGCCCACGGCTGAATTTCCCCCCAGCAGCACTTTTTCCCACTGCTGGTGACCGGTGACGGATGCAGCAAAGCGCGTTGGGCTCTCGCTGGTACCCGCAAGCCGTGCGAGGATGCAGCAGCCCGAACCTCGGAAGGTGCCGCAGTGATTGTGATGCCTCTTTGTCTTTTCTCCCCTATTTCAAATATTTCAAAAAGGATTTCTTTTCCGAAACTTTGAGAGTTGTTCCCTGAAAATGGGAAACCTGCGATCTAAATCAATTAAAACCAAACGAAACTTTTCCCTAACTCAACAAAGCAGGAGGGTAAGAAATCCTATTTGTCCGGCATTTGCAGCGTGAAGATTTCCACGCAGGAGTACAGCTAATAGAGATCAGTACAAATCTTCCATTAGGAAACAATATCAACGATATCAACAAAATGTTGTATCTGATCCTGAAGGCAGACTGACAGTTTGGTTTGGATTAAATTCAACACATGGTCTATGCCGTACTTTTGATAAGGCTCAATATTAATCTGATTTTTTTCATGCGGTCTTTAGTGTACACGAGCAGCAGAATTGTCCGTTCCTGGGAATATTTTTGCAGTGAAACCGTTGAGGAATTTATTTCTGGAGGGAAGATGAAACTACTGATTTCTAAAAACTCTCAAGATCCCAAGTAAAGTTGAAATCTGTTAACTGCAGGCGGTAAGCTTGACATGACCTCGGCAGGTTTTGAGCTATTTTATTAACTGATAAAAAAAAGAGCGTTTTCTTTAAATACCTTTGGAAAGGCGGCAGAGGAGGAGACTGCCTTGTGCAGAGGGACCAGAGCAGGTTCCTGTACTTCTACCACCGGCATCAGCTCTCGGTTCTGGTTAGCCGGGAACGAAGGTTGTCACTGTTTTCACCTGTACGTGCCCGTGAGCTCAGGTTTCTTCGTGGGAATAACGGGCTGCTGGTTCCCTGACCGACCTCCTGCAGTACGTCCCAAAGATGGGCTTTTAGGTACATTGGCCCATTAGGTACAAACAGTTATTTGTGTAGTATATATTTATTCTGTTTACAAACGGGCTTTGCTCTCTGAAGCTCGTGTCTTTTGTCACTCCTCTGGTTCCCTACAAAGAAAGCTGGGGGGGAAAAAGGTAGAAGAATTGGGAATGGGGAGGACCGAAGGAGAGAAGAGGGAAAGGAGGAATGGCTTGTCGCCTTTGAACTCTGTGGCTCGGCAGTTGTGTGCCTGGAATGCCGGCTGCGAAGCTTTGTGCCCGTCCTGGCTGGAGGACGCAGCGATCCGTTGTGGTTAATGTTGGGGCCACCTCCGCCCACGATGCAAGCGTGGCAACTTGCAGACGTGGTTATTTTGTCAGGGGTGAAGTTGGTCCCAAAGTTTGTCTTGGGTGCTTGAAGATAACCGGTGCTGGTAGGACCTGTTGGTTGGTTGTGCGGTGCTAGAAACGGGCATTGGAAAAGCTCTGACTTGACGGCGATGCTGAAGGCAACCGAGATCCTTATCCCAACTATATCTTAACTTCATGAAAAATTAATGGAGCTGGAGATGAACATTGCCCGGGTCTGCGTCCGTTTGAAGCTGCCTCCAGCAGCGAGGTGCTTAGGTGAGCGCTGAGCGACGGAGCTCCTGGGGCGCGTGTCTCGGGGCGCAGCCCTTCTCTCTCAGCACGACGGTGCGAGTCGCCGGTGTCCGCCCGTGTTGGGTGAGCCGGAGATCTCCAGCCTCAAACGGAAAACGTGTGTTTGCACAATTAGCGTGGCCCCTTCCTTCCCTGGGAGCAGAATGGTTTATTGATTTCTTTGGCCCGCTCGCCCCCACCTATTCAGCAATAATGACCCTTCCACCCCAACTCTAAATCATCCCAGCCTGCCTCGCCCGTAAGCCCTCTAATCTTTTTGGGTTGTTGTTGGTATTTATGCTCGCGGAGGTTTATGATCTGTCGGCGCTGGCTGCTGAAATGCTTTATTTATCCATACGCTGGGCCACACAGGGAGCGTCCTTATTCTGGTATCATGTTCAGGATGCCGTAGTTAAGGTTTGTGTCAGCACTTCCATGCACAAACCTTGTTATTCAGGGGTTTTGCAACTCCGTGGAAAAGCAAACCCGCGACCTGGCACGGCGAGGGGAGGCTCAGAGGCACACATGAAAGCCCAACAACCCACTGCCCATTTAGGGATTATTAGATGGGCAACCTCTTTCCTTGAGGAAAACAGCCAAAAACATCCTTCTCTTTTGGTTTGATTTTTATAAAAAGAAAAAAAAAACCCCTCTTTTGTGTGCTTGTGTTGGGTGGGGAGAACGCAGTGAGGTAGGACACGGGCTGGAATCCTCTCCGGATACTTAAAAAAAATAAATAAACGCCCGGACGATGCGAAACAAAACTGCCTTCTCCTCCTGACAGATCGTGTGCTGCGGAGGGTTTGGGGAAGGCGGTGGCTGCTCCGCACCGCCTCCCTTCGCCCAGCCCCGCGGCCGCCCGGCCGGCTCGGCACCGCAGCCCTCCGAACGGTAGGCGACACGGGGTATATAAATGTGATTTATTGCCCTGTTAGCGCAGGAGCTTGTGGGCTTATAAATTACGTGGAGATTTCTCGATAATGGAAGGAGTGCGGTATAAACAAGAGAGATAATGGTGCTTGAGAGAATGTATTTCAAAGAACTTTTGGGGAAGGAGAAGTTTCGTGGCTGGTGGCAGGTATGAGGTGATGGCCGGCTGTGGTGGAGGAGGAGCCTTCACAGACCGACCCAACCAGGGTATTTTTATTTTTTTTTATCGCTCCCTCTTAATAGCTGATGGGTTTTGTGGGCGCTCCGTGGATCAGCCTGGAGCGGAGTTGGTAAGTCGGAGTGAAGATGCTCGCGGAGCCCGTTAGCCCGAGGCAGCAGGCTGGGGTTTGCGTGGGGGGGTAACTTGTTTAAGCAGAATCGATCAGCCGCTTGTGTCGGCAAGCGGGAGCAGGCGGTGATGCAGGACCCTCCGGCTGCCTCGGAAAGGGGACGCTGTGGCAGCGAGGCTTTTTTTATAAAGGGAAGCCGGGAGCGCCAGAGAGATGCTCGACCCTTTCGTTAGCGGGTACCAAGCTGGCGTGACTGGCAGCCCTAAGTTACTGCTCCAAAGCCATTTTTCTCCTCTCCGGGATGGTGCCGGCAGGTCTCGCAGCACGTCTCCACGCGTAGCCAAGGGGACTCCGCCATCCTGCATGGCAGCGTGCAGCGGGTTGAAGGCAGCAGAGGTGGTACAGGAGCATCGTTCTGGGGAGGGCATTAGTGAACTGGGAGGTGCAGGAGCACGTGTCCTCAAACCTGCCTTCGGGCTGGGTCTGGGACATGCCCAACTTCATCTCTTACTTCCTTGAAGCCTTCGGTTTGCTTGACCGCCTTTGGCAGGCCATGGCGGGGAAAGGGTTGGCAGCTTTCTCTTGGCTTGTGAGAGCGTTGGGCTTGATGAGGAGCGTCTTGAGTGCTGGCACTGAAACAGTGGTGGTTCCCATCTCTTCTGTTTGCCCTTCAAGCTTTTGGAGCTGGCCATATGTGTTTTTTCCCTGCAAGCGAACTTCTAAGCCATTTTTGAACATCTTGCTCTTATGTTGGGGATGTTCTTGGTGTGAAATTGGGCTTTGCTGATCGCTCCTGGAAGCTCAGCAGCGTGTTACTGTGCGGCATCTCAGGCAGGGCCATCCTGGAGAAATGATGGGAAGTGGAAAAGGTTGTTGTTAATGTTTACTTTAATGAAATTTTGCTAAATAAGAGTGGGACTTCCCAGGTAAGTCGATTGGAAGAGGTTTATTTAAAGTAAGTAGCACATTTTCAAATGAAATTGGTTCTGTCGACCTCCTAGGTCAGCAGGGCTCCCGAGGTGATGTATTTGGGGTTCAGAGGACATCCAGAGAGCTCCATCCTGCCTTACGGTTCACGAGATAGGTTTTGCAAGGTGAGCAAAGCATAAAGCAAGATCAAAAGAAAATATTGAGACGAAGGAAATTTTGCATCTTAGGTTTCAAATAAGTGGATTACTGATGAAAATCATCTCTGGAAAGCCCCGTTCCAGAAATAGCTTGCACGACTTTTGTAAATCAAGATGTTTTTCATGTACACGGGAAGAGAACTTGCGGGAACAACTCCAATATTGCAGGTGCTTGGTCATGGTTAACTTGGGGAGAGGAAAAGGAAAGTCATCAGTGATGTGTTGGCAAAGCGTGCAACTGAAATGGGGAAAAGCTGTTTGAAGGACAAGGGGGCGCTCATCTCCGTGGCTGTGACTTCACAAATTGCCATTTATTTTTAGGTAATTTGCTGGCCTGCTCCGCTTTTCACCCTGGCTGCTCGCCCTCGGCACTCTTACCCCAGGACCTTGCCTTTAACAAGTGCCAGTGGGTTCAGAGAGCTCCGGTGGCTTGTTCCTGGCACGCTGGTCTCCTGCTGGATTGTGCTGTGCTATCGTCCCAGTTCTTTGCTCTCTCCTCCTGTTCAGGAGCCTCCAATGTCATTTCCATACCTAAGCTGTCCTTGTGGCAGCACCGAGCATCTCTGGGCCCCCGTGTGAACGGGGCAGGTTAATCTTATGTCCCCTCTGTCCCCTTTCTGTGAATTTTGTTTTTTTTGATACAGCTGTGTACTTTGCTTTTTCAAAAAGTAAGGGTTGTGTCCCTGGCTCTTCCAACAGCGTCCCAAGCCAGGGTTTGTCTGATAGACCATTTGGATACGGTGGGTGAAGTCTAAGAACGGAGAATAAGGCATTACGTATTGCCAGCATCCCTCACGAGTGGGAACTGGAAGGAGAAAAGGAAATGCCCAGTGGTGGTTGGTATTTTACCGGGTTTTTAGACCTGAGGAGGAGTCACTGTCTCTGTGAATCGTAGCTTGAAGTTTGCAGAGATCTTCTTCACGTACAACTCCTTTTTCTGTTTGGGCACTGAAAGCTTCGGATCAGCCTGGTAGTTGGGGAAGGGCAGGTCCGCAGCGACCCCTCGTAACGCTGCCGTGCTGTCAGCCGTGGTCGGCAGCACCAGCCCTGCTGCCGCGGGCTTTATTTCACTGGCAGAAGCGAGGTATCAGCCGCACAAACATTCCCAGCGGAATGACTCCTGCAATTGCAGTAAATCCCCCGACTGGCTTCCAGTTATTGTGAGGTGGATTAACCTCCTCATCCTTGGTTGCAACCATTTTCTTATATCCCAGCACTGGGCAGAGGCTGCCAAGTCATGGGGATGGTGAGCAGTGACACCTGAGGGAGGTCCCTTTCCCGTTGGCACCGTTCCCGTGTAGGGTCACTAGGTGTTGTCTTGCCGCAATAAGCAGGAGCAGGACCAGTTGGAGCTTGGTAAAAGGTTTCCAGAGAGGAGACTCGACAGAGGAAAAGTGGCACGGGTGAAGTCGATAGGGTCTCCAGGCGCCTCCGCTGAATCAGCGGTGTGGAGAAGCCACCTTTCACGTGAGACCCGTGCTTGGGAGCTACTGTCCAGGGAAGACAGTTGATAGCCACGTCTCTATTTTCATTGCAAACGCAATGGAAAAAAAGGTGTTTTGGAAATCCTGCCCTGAACTCGTGTGCTCTGCTCGGCAGTTGCCATGTTTTACCCTAGAGGGAGTTGCTTTTCTGCAGTGGGAGCAGGGATCTGTGTGTTCCTTGGACGATGTCAGGGGACCGGGATGAAAGGAGCTACCAGGGTAAACATCGGATCACGGCTGCGGTGCTGCCACTGCAAATGTTTATTTCTTTTATGGGGAGATTGGTCTCTGGTGATCTTCTGTCTCCTTCTGACGGCAGTGTTTTCCCAAGTATCGCTTGGGTTTCCCATGTCTTGTGCTTTTGCTCCTGTTTTTCGTGGAGGTCCCGGCCGGGCTGGTATCAAGCAGAAGAGCCAGAGATGTCACCTTGGACCTGATGGGCCTGTGCTTTAAACTGGCGCTGTAAGTCCTAGGGGCGAATGACTCTGCCTTTTTCCCGGGTTTGGAAAACCCCTGACGGGTCTCAGGGGGTTGGGCTCGGGGTTTCCGCTCTGCCGTGGCCAAACGGCTTCGCAGCCGGAGCATCTGCCCCGGGAGGAAGTTGCTGCTGATGGAGGGAAGGAGAGAAAAGGTCAGGAGTGCTTTGAACCTGGCAGGTTTTTCAGTAATTGGGCTCGGGTCTCGTTTGAAGAGACGAACAAATTGCTGGTAAGTATTTTTAGTGGGGTGCCTGCAGCTTTTGTCCCAGGAGCCACCCCGCTGGGAGGACTGCCCTGCTCTCCGCTGCAGCCCAACTGGCGTGGCCAAGCTGGGCTCCTCCACCGCGGCGTGTGACACGGGGCGAGGAGCGGAGGGCGACGGGGGCACCGACAGGGTGCCCCCTCACCCTGGTTTCTCGCCTTTGCAGAGCTCCCTGTGCTTTCTGCAAAGGCTTCGCGGTCGTTTGGGAGCAGGTTGGCTGCTGCTGCTGGGTCTGCTTCCCAAGGGACCTCCTCGGCCGCTCGCCGTGCGGGCGATGCCTGCTCAGACACGGGGTTACTGCGCTGCCGCCTTCTCGGGGACCGGGTTTGCTCTCAGCGTGGTTCGGGCTGAAGAGACTTCATGGTTTCCTCTCCAGGTTTTGTTTCTCGAATGCCTGTTTCAGCTGCTCAAAAAACACACCTAGACAGCTACTTGCGACAGTTTGAATTGCTGAACGGTTTTAATTCCTGCATACCAGGGCAGTTTATTTCAGTGGGAGTATTTTCCCCATAAAGAAAAGAAGCTTTTTTGTTAAGGTAGGTGAAGGCAGTTGCAGCATGCCAAGCTCCCCGAATCCAACTGCTGGATCCCTGATCTCACAGAGGTTGGTTAGGGCTGTTCTGCAAAGCCTTGTCGCGGTTTTCTTTGCGGCGATACCCGTGCCCCGAGGAGGGACACGGGCACGAAACTACTTCTGAAAAATGTTTACATCCTGGCGCTAGCAGTGAGGAGCGGTGGCGGTAGCACAGGGCCGTGCAGGGATCCTGGGTGGTGCACGGCCCGTGCGAAGCCTGAAGGACGTTGCCACTGGTGCGGGGAATTAATGAATATCGGACCTTCCCCATGAGCAGCGAGGGCAACACTGCGGGAAGGGGAAAAATTGGTTTGGGTTTTGTTTTGCTGCCATTGAACTTGATGGTGTTGGAAATGATTGTGGCGAAGTGGCAACGATGGGAGCTTAGCTCTTCCCCAGCAAACCGCCTGGGGAGAAACCACGGTACGAGATTTCAGCCGTATTTTGGAGAGCTCGGGCTTGTGGCAGCAGTGATTTTTGCAGATCAGGGCTGTTGTGAAGGCGGCTGTAGTGTAACGCATCCTCCGGAGCCGATCCTGTCTTCTCTCCGTGTGGCTCAGGGTGGGTTTGATCTGCGTGGTAGGACGCGTCCAGAGCAACGTACGTGTGGCGAGGTGTCGGACCAGGGGAGGTGCGAGGGTTTCTGCTGGCACCAAGGTTCGGGTTGCCGTGGTCATACACCGTCCAGGCCATGTAGCTACAAGGTGGTGCTTTTGGGGCAATACTTGGCACCAAAGGGGGTGAGACCTGAGTGGGTGGCTGGAGCGGGAGGTGGCAGGTGGGACAGTGCGTGGAGGGGGACGTGGGGGTTTCACCCTGTCCGAATAAATAATTAGTGCAGTAGTAAATGGGAACGTTGTACATTTTGGAAAACGGGGTGCTGACCGTGGGAACGAATTTGGAGCCCTGAGACCCAGCCTGTCCAACTCCTGTCTGGCGAGTTTGGCAGCTATGGCATTAACGCTTGCAACTTCCCGCAGCCCAGGGATGCCCCACGGAAGCCGGAGGTGACCTCATGAAACCACCATGGAAATCTAACGCATTTCAGTAAGCAAGGGAGGAATCTGTTTGTTGAGCTGTTTGTTTGGTTTTATTTTAATATCCTCTATTTTTCCCTCTACTTCTTTTTGAAACTCCTGTTTTTATTATTCTGGAATCATCACACCATTTCCTACAAATATAGTTTCACTAAGATGTGGTTGGATTTTTTTAAAGTGGAAAAGCAGTGGATCTTCTGGGACAGAGTTGCAGCACTCCAGCAAAGCCGAACTGATTTGCACCCATGCGGGTCCCGAGTCTCCCTGCATCGGTATCTCTTCCTGAGACAAAATCGTATGGATAAATGACAACTTTAACTCGGGATTGCTGAGAATGCCTTAAGCTGGAATCACAGATGTCCTACGAGACCACAGGGCTGGACATTTTAAAGCTCTATCGTGATCTTGCGTCCCAGTTTAGGAACCCCAGAAAGGACAACCAGAGTTAGTTGACAAATGTGCGTTTCGGCGTGTCCATCTGCGACACGGAGGATCTCGGCTTTTCCCCTGGAGACCTCAGTCGACTGAAGGTCGGCCAACGGTCGGAGCTGCAGAACTGAGCACCTGCAGATCCCTTTGGGCGTGCAGGGACCCGCAGCAGCGACTCTTTGAAATCATCCTGGGGGAGATGAGGTGCCAAAGCTGGAGTGGCCACGTCTGCGTGGTGTCAGGTGGCTTTGGGTCGGACCTTCCTTCCAGAGCCGACCTCCCTCGCAAGCCCTGGGCAGCGGCTTTGGAAGGCGACGTTTTGCCAGTCGCAGTGGAAGTCAGAAGGACCACCCAGTTCCGATAAGGGCAATTTAGAAAGGAAGGGGAAGATTGTGAAAAGAGGGGCAAAGGGGCACGAAGGGAAGAGAAAAAAAAAAAAAACCCANNNNAAAAAAAAAAAAAAAACCCAACAAAACCCAAACCCACCGCTGAACAAAAAATGAAGATCAAGACCGCTGTTAAACACACTGCCTGCGAGGGAGGTCTCCACCGTGCCTTTTCTCATCTAGAGCCAGCGCGGATTGTATTAACAGCTTCAACGCAATGGAACAAATTAATCCCTGATGTAATTGAAATCGGTGAGGTCTCACAATAGGTGAGTTTGACCCAGTGGGATAGAAATAGAACAAGTATTGGAATGAAGGAGTGAAATGAAGTCACACTGTTCAGCCATTGGTATTTCATTCCTAGAAACAAAGGCCAGACGAACGCAGAGAATACATGGCTCTGCTGGGCATGGTTGAAAGCTGCTCAATAATATCAAGCTTTGAAGGGATATTTCTGTGTGGAGAGGAAGTTATATAGCAGAGATGTAACAAGCATTAAAAAGAAAGAAAGACAAAGAAAGGAAGAAAGAAAAAGCCCTGCTTGCTCGTTGCCTGACTGATAGCTGTGGTAAAATAATACCAGCCCAGTTTCTTTTTTTTTTTTAAAAAAAAATATATATCACGACTGGAGAAAAATAAGGAAAAAGGTCTGAACTGTATTTTGGGGGAGTCAAAACTGTGAAGAGCTCGTGGCGAGAGGCGACGTCCTGTGGGTACCCCTGCAGCTGAGGTGCACGGGGTTGGTTTGCTTTGGCTAGCGCGCGCAGCGGGAACTGGTCCCACTGGGAAGGAGGTGCCTTTTGGTGCTGGGAGGGGGCCCGGTCCCGGCCCCTTGGGTGCTGCTGCGCCACGTCGGGACGCTGGCTCCTGCGGGAGGGGAAGGTGGACGCCGGAGGGGTGGGCTGCCCTTTGTGGGCTGCTGAGCTGCTGTTGCTGGTGGTAATTATATTAACGATGTGACCTGGGGGCTGCCGGCAGTGACCCGGTTCTGGCTGGGTGAGGGCGGGCGGATGCAGGCGGAGACGTGGAGGACGGGGGCGTTGGAGCCCTTCAGCATCACTCTCGTGCTGGGCTTTGCGCCGGCGGGCAGCGCTGGCTGGAGGCACCTTCCCTTCCTTGGCTCGCACGCGAGTGCAGCTGGGGTTTTAAAAGTCATTAATCAAGGCTGAAACCCTGCTCTTCCCCAGACTGAACCGTTCCCCAGGGTGGAACAAGTTTAAAACGTCACCATCTCACGAATGGTGCGTTTTCACCGTTCCAGCGAAGGCTCACTCCATCATTAAAAGGAGAAATTTGGTTTTCCCGCAGGCGGCGTCATCTTTCTCCACGAAATGGCCAAATTCTGACTGATGGGCCATAAAACATTCGTTTCCTCAAACTCTCTCAGGTTGCATTTTTTTGGCGCTCCCTCCCGCCTTCCTCGTGGTTTCATAGCAGGCTCAGTAACGCTGTTGTCAGCTGTCCGAGGGTCGATGGACACCTTGCTTTCGGGGAGCGGGATAGCAGTGATGCGCGGCTTGGAAAGCTGGCGGGATCTTGGGAAGATGCTGGGGAGTTCGGCTGAGCGATGGCCCTATTTCTCAGGGGCTGTGTGTTTCGGAGAGAATGAAGGTCTGACGTTGCCCGAGGAGATTTAATGTATGGCCTCTCTGAACGCGGCAGGCAGCTCTCCGGAGAAAAGCAGGCTCTGCTTTCAGAGCAGCTTTTGGATCCAAGTATGTGTCACCTCGCTGAGCTGTATGTCCCCTTTTCCAAGCCCTGGAAACGTCTTCTCTTTGGGTCTTGTTTAACATTTCTGAAATCCAAAGGGACGGGCAAGCTCGACCCTCTCATCACCCCGTTTCCTTCTCCTTTCCAGCTCCATCCCTACGTGCACTTCACTTGGAGTGCATTAAACAAAGAGCATCATTGAATTTCACGTACTGCAGCAACTTGAAAGCGCTCAAGTCAAAGAAATGAGGGGCTCGATTTCCCGGCGTATCTGTGCAGGAGCGGGGAGAGCTCTGGGTTTCTCCTCGCGATGGGCTGATGTCTCCTGCGTGGGCCCGTGCCGAGGGAGAGCTCGGCACCCGTCCTCGGTGTGGGCAGGAGCTCCTCTGTGACGAGGGGAAGTGGAGGTGGTCTGGTGCTTGGCTTTCTTCCTTTCCCAGCATGGTGAAATGGAGGTTGGGAAGGGAGCGGAGAAAGGGAGTAGCCTGAACACATCGCAAGGAGAAGCGCAGGAGGGAGAAGTATTATTCAAGCTGAAGGACACTGTTAGTACAAGAATAAACAGATGTAAACTGGGTGTGAATATACGCGGTAGAAAATTAAGGCAGAGGATATTCGGGATGTGTTTCTGAAACAGCCTTCTAAGGAAGCAAAGACAAAAGGTGGTTCATCACTCACTTTATGAATGGGCTATAGAGTGGCACAGCTCGTGTGGAGCGACATCTTTTGGCATCTGGGTTTTAAATAGGACATCCATGCTTGTCTGATGAATTATTTTTTTTTTTTTCCCCCACCCCAAAAAGAAAGAAATCGAAAAGCGTTTCAAGTGAAATACTTTGTAAATGCCATTGGTGGAGTTTGGGAGTCTCAGGTCTGCATCATTTTGAACGACCGCTTCCATGGTGCACCGTGTTGCCCTTTCTCACAGTCCATCCTGGAGGCTACACGGTCACCATCCAAGGTGATGTCTCCCAAGACTGAGTGTGCAACTTAGCTTTTGGTATATTTATTTTTCAAGGGGGGAAAAAAAAATACTTTTCTGTGGACAGCAGGAGGAAACCAACACCAAACCAAAGGTCTAAGTTCTGTTATTTTTAAAGGCTTAGTTACATTTGTGCAATTCTGGCACAGTCACGCCATAGCCTCCCTCCTGCGGGATGCACAGGGATTCACTCTGACGTGCCCTCTCCCTCGCTCCGGGCTCCCGCTGCGCATCTGAATATGGAGCCGCTTTGTGTTAGATGAATTTCTGAATGTGCTTCTAAGCCCCAAGAAGTGAATACGTCAACGCAGCGCGCATCCCCTTCTGTCTGGCTTCGAACTAGGCTCTGTAACCTGAAGGTAACAATATCCTGGCGATGGCTTGACTTTGCAGTTAAGAGGAGGAGAAAGCAGCAAATAAAGGGGCGCATTGTGTTTCACTGTACGTCGAGGACGGCTGTCACGGTGAGCTAGCAAATCCTGCTGTAATTGGCATAGAGGAATTTTGCCAAAGTCGTGGAGGCAAAGTGGTTTGTTACTTGCCTTTGCGGACTTGAGAGAGATCTGGCTTGGATATCCTCTTGTTGACCTTAGCGAGTTAACTTTCATGTGTTTAGAAGGTCATGGAGAAAATCATTAATATTAAGTTGATTTGATGGCTGAAAGGTAATAAGTATTTCCTGCTTATCAGATGGGGTTTGGAAGGACTTTGAATAGCTTGAGTTGTTTATCTTTTGCGATCGGTACGGCCCGTAGCGAGAGGGATTTTGTATTCCTCGTTCAGTTTGGGGAATGACATATGGTTTGCTCTCTGATGAGGCTTGGAGGCTCCGTAGGATAAAAAGCAGAAAATCAGGAAATTCTGAAGTCCGGCTCCCAGCTAACTTGGCCATGCTGTGGGCCTCGGACATCTCATGCTGTAACGCTTTATGACATGAGCAGTAACAGAGCAACGTCCCCTTTTACTGGAAGGCTCACGATAGAAAACCGAAGTGTGCGGAGGTTGGTTGGATGGAAAAAAGAAATCCCGTAAAAGTGGCTTGGCACCGCGAGGGATTCGGCGACCCTGGCGGGGCTGTGATTGCTCCCCGGTCACAACAAGGCATCGGTGTGCGCAGAGATGTGGCTTGAGCTGGTGTAGGACCATCATCGCAGTGCCGCTGTCAGAGGCTTTTGCCGTTTTTGAGTGTTTCTTGGATTACTTAATGGCAAAACCTTAGGCTGCATCGGCAAAACGGTCTTTCCCTCGCCCCCCATCTGGGATTTAACAAATAGGAGAGTCATTCTTTAAGCTGAAGGATTGTTGTAAAGCCATTAAAAATGAAATCCACTCGTTATTTGAGAGTCATTCGGCAAAAAAAAGCACTTGAAAAATCTCCCAGCGTTGTCTGTCTGAAGACAGATGTCGTTTCTGGTTTCCGCGGCTGTTGGGAAAGGAGGTAGGACTGACTGCACCTACCCTGAATGACTGGGCAAGTACGACAGGGAGGAGGGAGAGCGGCTTCTTGTCACGGGTGAGGCGTTGCTGGTCGCATCAGTTGCTTGCGGTGATGGTTGTTTTTGAAAGGAACGCTGTGTATTCCCTGGCATAAGCTCTGTATTGCCAACTGTATTTTTAGGATGTCTTTGTAGCTGTAGATTATCACTGAAAGATGTAGCGATAAATAAGTAACCGATTTATTGAGTTAGGATTAGTTATCCCAATTAGTTATCGGGATGAGGAACTGATTGAAAAGAAAAAGAGAGGAAGAATCAAACTGAATCCAAATTCAATGCTCTGTTTTAACGACTGGGATTTTGCAGACTATAAACCGCTGGCAAAGAATGAGGTGGAGTTCTATGAAACCCGCTGTCCTGAGATGCTGAAGTTGTCCTGCACGGGCAGGGGCCCATACCAGTTGCAAAATAGACCCTAATACAACCCCAAATCCCACCAAAACGCTAGGAGAGATAAAATAATTTCCCTTTGCTTTGGTGAACAGACGTGAAAGCCCTTAAGTTTTCACGTGGGGTTGGGACTTAAAGACATTACTGCGTTCGTTTCTGGGTGTTGTGATTGTTATGGAAATGTATTTGGGGGTGGATGGACTTGGTTTTAGGTGACCTTCTTGAGTGAGTGTTGGCGATCAGTTACCGAAGGAGGCATATGTTCCTAATTTTTTTTTGAGATTTATGAAAGAGAGTCTCTCTTATGGTATATATAAATGGACTTTCTTATCTCAGTAAAGTTAGCTGCTTGAGGGAGTACGCTCTTCAGGGCAGGGATACTGTGAGAATGGATTTCAGCGATGATCAAATAGGTTTTTATCTCGTGAAATCGACACCGCATGAAATTTTATTTGAGAGTATTGATACTCTCTGCCGCGGGCCAGATGCAGCCCAGGCTGGCACAGCTAATTCGCCTTGGCCACGCTCCAGCGGAGCGTCCTGTTTCGAGAGGGTGGTTCAGCGTGTGCTTATCTCTAAGCAGGCAGCTAAATCCCGGTGGTTTCGCTGCTGCTCTGGACCACGGCTGCTTGACCAGGGGACAGGTCAGCCGCGAGGAGAACGTCTAGCACGTTCCTCCTCCGGGATTTCCTTCCCTGGGTTAGAGCTGGGCCTGTTGCCGGAGAAGTGGTGGAGGGACGCAGCCTTGGGCTGACTTTGTCATGGATCGGTGTCCCCTGCGGATCCCCGTTGGGCTCCGCCGAGGTGTTGGAGGTGTGGGTGATGCCAGCCAGGCCCTCAGCTGGGGCAGGAGGAGATGTCATCCCTCCAGGCTGCAGTGTGCCCTTCTTGCCAAGGGAGGAGGTGCTTAATTAGCCCATCTTGGGCAGGAGAACTGTCACAAACATGCGTAGGCGGGTTCGGGGCACGTTTGAGGCTGACCACAGCGCAGGATGGCTCTGCGGGTGCTCCAGAGTCCGCCCGGGCACTGCAGCTACGGGCTGGGGGCCTCTGCAGTGCGAGTGCTCGGGAGATAATTAAAAGAGAGAATTAAAACATGTTTTGGAAAACGGATTGCCTTTTCCATTTGAAGTTTCCAAGAAAGCAAAGCAACCTGCCCTTCCCCCCACTTCAGATCCCACCTGTTTTGTTTTTTTTTTCCCTAGAAAAATGTGAAATTCATTAACATGTGGTGAAAGCAATGTAACGACGTCATCTTGATTTAAAATCTGTTTTAAATCTTCAAGTGATGGAGCCAGGATCTTAACTGCAAATAGCTTTGCTTTCGTGGGTACGAGGCAGACTGTCAACGTTACTCGAACATCCCTGGTTTTAGTAGTTTAGCATCCTTTGCAACAACAGCATTTGAAAAGAAAGCAAGAAGAGGTGTAGGGAGAGAAAAAGAACATTATTCATGTCACAAGCATCCCGCGGTGCCCTCCTGGCAGGTGCCAGGGCTGCTTCTCCTCTCCCGTCCGCAGCTGTGGGTCACGGCTTCTTGCTGCTCTGGTTTCNTTGGATCACGGCTTCTTGCTGCGCTGGTTTCTGAGAGTGGGAAATATTGCTCCGGTTAATTGTGTAATTCTTGCCTGTCACTTCAAATGTCTGTTTAGACCCAGCGCCGCCCCGAATCTCCTTTCGTTCAGCTCCTACAGTCGCTTCCTGACTTCTGACGGTAACATAAGAGAGTTAAATCTTTCTCTCCCCGGACCTGGGATTCAAATAGCATAATTCCAGCATTTAATAAGGGCAGCAAAGGCGATCCCGCAACATCCCCGTGAAGCTCGTTGCTGTTGCCACTGCGTTGAATGTCGTGTTTTTGTTTGGGTTGCTTGGTGAAGGTCTGGTGCTAAGCAGCACTGCCTGCCCCAAGTTTTCCTGCTGCTGCTGATCCGTGTGTCTACTCGATAACTGGAAACGCTCAAAAGTTCTTTCAAGATTTTTGACTTTCAGGGAGCACTTGACTTTGAAATATTTGCTGGTATGAGATGACATGTGCAGGAGGCTGTTTTGCGTGTTGTGGCCGTTTGTTCTTGTGCGTTTTAGCCTGGAATGGACCTGAACGAGGATGTATTGACCCTTTTTCATTTGCATTGCCAGCTCCAGCCCCACACCAGTGTATCAGAACACTGTTGCTTGCAGGCAGGGAGGACAAGCGTGCCGGAGCAGGAATGTGTTAGGAGGAGAGGTAGTAACCCTGCTAGGAGTAAATGTCATTCCTCTGGCCGTCCCAAACCTAGGCATCATTAAATTCCCATAAGATTCTTATTTTATGGTGGATTTTGTCTCTTGCATGCGAGTGGTACACAGAATTAAAGCTCACAAACAACGAGTAGGCTTTGAATGGTCTTTGTCTTGGTCAAACCTGTTGTGCGGTGGTGTGGTGTGTGTGCCACTCGCTAATCTTTTGATTTCCGAATGGTTTATTGTTCTATGGAGGGAGTCTACACTGAATTATTGTCCCTCTGTGAGTTTGGAGGGGGCGGTGTGGATGCTGCGGTGCAGACGCTCTTGGGGACGGATTGTGTAGTGATTTTTCGGGCTTTCGTGTTGTTTGGGTGTAAAGTGCTTTTGGGTGCGTGCTGCCCAGCCCTCCCCTTTGGGAGGGCATCTTGAGAACATCTGGGTTGTCTGGTCCTTTGACGTTGGGCAAGGTGGGACGACTCTCTAGAAGCAAAAGCGGGAATCGGGTTTTGGTGTCTCTTGGGAACAGTTAAGATAGGAAACAAGACCTCCAGAGAAGGGCAGATGTGTCAGAGAAAGTTTCTGGTAATATTTTAAGGCTGTAGTGAGCTAAGGTTAATTTAATCCATTGGCCAGAAAAAAACAGATGAAGTGGCTGAAGTGATCGAGCCCCTGCTGATAACGGCCTCGCGGCTGGACCTGCTGGTTTGGCTGTCGCTGGCCCTCATGAGCATCTCCCCAAGCCGTGAGCCTGTTGAGGCGGACAGAGATGCACCCAGAGACGGTCACCAATGAGCTGGCTTCTCCGAAAAGCAGCGCTGGCGAAATAAGTTAGGCTGAAGAGTGCCTGTATACAAATGACACTGTTAGCGCAGTAGATTTTATGCCTGTGCGAAGCTAGAGTCCAGTCTGCTAATGTCAGCATGAAGAGCTTTTTCCCTTGACTTCCTCCCTGCAGTTAATCGGGGGAATCAGTGCAGCTGCTGAAGGTGAAGCACAAATTCTCTGAGATGGAGTTGTCCATCCCCTTTCTCCCATATGTGTCTGTGTAACCTGGTAGAGGCTATGCATAGGCAAAGGAGCGCTTAATTTATGGCCAGCGTGGCTGACTGGGATTGAATCAAAGCAGGACCAAGCAGAAGTTTTTACTCAAAAAAAAAAAAAAAACCAAACCCAAAAAATCCCCAAAACAAAAAAACCCCACGGTTTGGTTGTAAAAACCCAGGTTTGGTTTACTGTCGAGAGCCAGCTCTGGCTAGAATTACATGTTGAGTGCCTGATACNCGTTGAGTGCCTGATACCGCGGCCGCAGCTGTCAAGTGAAGGGCAGCCAAATCCGAGTCCTCTTGCGCCACGTGCCCATTGGCAGGTTGGTGTGCCGTCTTTTTGTCCAAAGCACTTTGTTTTGTTTCATGGTCTGTTCTGTTCTCTCTCCCCCTTCGCCATTCGCTCTCAGATGTTTGCTGCCGAGGAGAATGTAGATTTTCGGATACACGTGGAGAACCAGACGCGAGCGAGGGACGACGTGAGCAGGAAGCAGCTTCGGCTCTATCAGCTCTACAGCAGGACAAGTGGGAAACACATCCAAGTGCTCGGCAGGAGAATCAGTGCCAAAGGAGAAGATGGAGATAAATATGGTAAGAATATTTACTGGGATCCCCCAGACTCCAGGTCAAAGGCTTTTAATCCTGTACGTTGGGCTGAGAACCTCTTGGGAGAAAAATATGAAGAGCAATAAAAAACAGGATAAAAGGTGGGGGGAATCCTTTCCAGGTTAGGAACATGGGATTTGTAGTGTTGGAGCAGACTGTCAGCCCGGCTCCCAGCTGCAGGCAGTTCCCACAGTACTGTCATCCCCCGATTTATTAGCGTATGATGGTGCTTGAAGAGAAGAATCTTTTTCTGCCCAAGGGATGAGCTCACAGTGCGTCTACTGTAATTCATAAACGATACCCAGGTAAGTGATTGGGGATGTTCTTTCCCCATGAACCCTGGGCTCGAGTTTGGGTGAATCCAGTGCTTCAATGAAGGACTCTCATCTTTCTAAGCGGGGGGGTTATTTGGTTTGAGATGAAATTAGGCAGACTTTGGAGCTTAGAGAGTAGCCCAGAGCTTAAGTTGAATCTCGGGGCATGTGGGTCCTGCAGGAACGCAAAGAATTGAACTTCCCCCAAGCCAGCAGCGTGTTCGGCTATTCTCACGGTGATTTCCACACAAGCAGCATGCTAGAAATGCTGCTACTAGGTTGAATTATGGGAAAAAAACCTCCAATTCTGGTACATTTGGAGGTGGTTGCGGCAGAGATACTTTTGCTGAAGTTGGTCGCTGGAAGGATTTTTGGGGCTGTTCGGAGAACCGGTCCTTCTTCTCTTACGGATGTACAGCCCCATGCGTTCATGCGTTGCTGCAGAGGTGTGCGAATGTGTTGGCCGGCATGTGAGTTCACGTGAGGTTGACCTCACGTGCAGCCCTGGTGAGGTGGAGGTGGGCCATGATGATGGCAGGTCAAAATCTGGGGCCGGTTGTTCCCGCGGGAGCTTTGGGCAGGATGAGGAACGCGCCGTGCCGTGCACGGAGGGCAGCTACTGCCGGTGCTGGCGGAGGAGCAGGGTGAGCTGTGCCACGGGAGGTGATGGCTGGAGAGCACCTGGCTGGTGTGGAACGTGAAATGAACCCCCACGGCTGTTGTGTAGCCCGACAGAGTCCTCTCGGAGAAAGCCCTGCCCTTAAGTCTCATCAACCTCATCCTTTGTCATTCCCAAATTTCCAGATTAAACAGGAGTGGAAAGTGCCACTTGGCTGCTAATTATTGTGTCATTTTATTGCATTCATCCTCTTAAGGTTTGATATGTAAACTAGCGGCTGCGTCTGGCTTCCCAGGGAAGGCTCTCGCCCGCAGTGACTGTCAGGTAACGCGATGTAGCTTTCCCCTCCATGAAAGAAGGCGGCATTTACAGTGGGGTGCAGCAGGGAAGTGTGCCCGTGAGCAGCTGACAAGTGCTAATTTATGTGTCAAAGCCCATCTTGTCCCCTTCATACATATGCAATTGTGCCTGAACAACGAATCCTGGCGCTGGTGACCGGTGGCGATGCCGCACCATTGCGGAGCCCGAGATCTCCCGTCCGGGGAGCGCCCCGGTGCCTGCGTCGCCGCTCGCCACCAAATCCTCTCCGCTAACAAATCGTCCCGAACAACCCGGAGCGCTCCGGCCATGGAGGCTGTTTGCTGACCCCCCTCCCTCCCCCGCACCTCCTAATAAGGCTCCTTGCCGCGTCAAGCTGCAGAGCCTTCCCGTCCCTAGCCGTGCTGAAAGGTTATGGAAATCTGTTCATCGTCTTGCTTGGCACCGGGAACGCTTCGAGCATGATAATCGGGGAGACAGTGAGGTGGGACACGGAGGTCCAGGATGTGACCACGCAGAGCTCCTAGCTGTGATAATGAAGGGGGGGGGGGGGGGGGGGGGGGNGAGATGTCAGAGTTACTGAAGTGAGAACCATCTGTGTTACAGCCAAAACTGGATACAAAGGCAATGACACAGGATTCATTATGTGCTGGGAACCCCTCCCCCCGAGGCATTATGGTGGAGTAACCTTTGATCAAGACCAGAGAGGGGCTTAAACCAGGTCTGGGGATCTCAACAGTTGCAAACTTTTGATCCGCATCTCCCGCCTTGCTGGTCGGATCTGCCTCTGAAGGAGGACGCCTTTCCTCTCGCGCAGCAGATGGCTATTTTTCCTCCTGCCCTTTCTCTCTTCTTCCTTTTCTTACCGCCTGCGGGCTGGCACGGTGCGTCA
Source organism: Himantopus leucocephalus (assembly GCA_003993805.1). Classification (NCBI taxonomy): domain Eukaryota; kingdom Metazoa; phylum Chordata; class Aves; order Charadriiformes; family Recurvirostridae; genus Himantopus; species Himantopus leucocephalus. The sequence goes on along the minus strand of RSEF01000013.1, from coordinate 2,698,281 downwards.
GAGCCAGGCTGAGCGCTGGGGACTGCCCGGCTCCTTTCTTGGCTACCTCGCCCTTGCAGACGGTGCCATCTCCCACAGCTTCTCCGCTGCCTTAACCCTGTCCCCGCTGACGGGGGAGATGGCGGCGTGGACTGATGTCCGAAGGATCGCAGCCCGGGGAAGGCTTTGGGAGGACGTGCCAATAGCTGAGAAAAGGCAAGAGACGTGGGAAAAGGTGACGCTGAGAATTCCCTGAATTCTCCCCGCGGCTGAATCCCGTTAGGAGAAGGTAGCATGAGGTGAGGGCAACGCAAACTCCGTCTTAATGTGGGAAGCTCTGTCGAGCAGCGCGGCTGTGGCTGAGGTCCATAGTGCCCGTCACCAGCAATTAGCACTGGCCGGCTTTAAGAACGGGGCAGCTAATAACATTTTAGCACCTCTTTCCCCTCTCCTTCCATACATTCACAACTAGTTAAAGAACAGTGTCCAAGGGAAGAGATGCTATTTTTTTTTCCCCCCATATTTTTTTTATTTTTGCACATATACAGCATCCAAATGGCTGGCGTGGGAGGGTCGCCCTGCCTTTGAAGGGAGGTTAGTTTTATTGCAAGGTTTTATTGACTTCTGTAAAACTTCTCACCTCTTGGTTGAAGAGAACACCCGGGAAAAAGAGGGGAGGTGGCAGATCTCAGGCAGCGAATTGCTCCTTTCCAGGCGGCCACCGCGAGTACGGCAAAATGACCAGCCAGCCCCGGTTCAGGGAGAGAAGATACCGCGGGGCTGGGAGAACCCGGCCGGAGGAAGCCCCCTTGAATGTTTTTTCCCCAGGTGTGCAAATGCCGCGTGCAAGGGAAAACGCGTGCTCTGCAACGCCTGGTTTTGCTGGCACAATAATGCCGCTGGGTAATTTTTGGTTTATGCGTTCTTTCGGGGCCAAGATCTGGCCCCGTGTGTCAAATTATTAAATGGCAAATTAAGTCAGTTAATAGAATTAATTGAGTCGATGTAATCCTCTTAATCAGATGGGTTTGATCCCTTCTCAGATGAATTAGAATCCATTAACAGATAAGTCAATTATTGGACTAAATTAAATCTAATAATAATGCCTGCTGCTCACAGCAACGCTAATTAATCTAAATACACTTACCTATCTCCCAAGGTTTTTTTCCCTGCTTTTTTTTTTAGGCTTAATTGATGTTCCTAAAGTGCTCTGAGATCTTTAGATAACAGACGATCTATGTGAGCAAAATATTATCTCTTAACAGACTATAAACTAATTAAAAGACTGATCTATTTACAGATTGCATTTTTACTTTAATCTCTTCAAGCTATTCAGAAGGAGTTTGCACTGGCCCAGAAAAACAATATTCCTGTTATAAGCTTATTATTACTTTACAGGTTCCTAAGTGGTCCTTTCATTCAGAAAATGAAAGGGGGAAGGAGAAAAAACAACCATTAAAGTGCTGACAAAAAAAAAAAAAAAAAAAAANAAAAAAAAAGAAAAGGACCTGGAACCTTTATATTCTACCTCCGATAAATGGTACAGATAGGGAAGAGAGGGATCAGTGACCTGAAACCTTAGATCCTTTCATTTATTTTCATTTCACAAAAGGCAGAAGACATTCTATCCTGTTTGTTCACGATCTTTGTATCCGGCGCAGTTGGGGAGACGGAGCTCTCTTGGTTGGGTGAAGGCATTTTTTTGCCTCATTTGTATTTCACAGCCATGTGATTTTTGTTTTAATTTGTCCCCGGCTACTGCTGTCCTGCGGGGCGATGAGAAGCGATAGCCATCAGGAGAGAGGCGCGAGGGGGGGGGGTGTGAGAGGGCTTTGGGCTTGCCCTCTCTGCGGAGGTAACTTTTTTTTATTTGCGGCGAGCGCTTGGGTGTCCGGAAGGCTGAGATGCGCTATGTGCGGGTAGGTTATTAGCCAGTTTGCTGTCCAGTGGTATTTTGTCCATTGACCTACTCTGTCACAGTTTACAAAAACTCTTGGGTCCCCCAGGGGGTTGTAAACCATCTATTTTATAAACCATCTCGTTTATAAACTTTCCAGTCTACTACAGCATGGGAGGCTTTGTTTGAGGACACCCCACGCAAGGGGCAGCGCACAGGTATAGAATCGGAGAATGGTTTGGGTTGGAAGGGACCTTGAAGGTCATCTCTTTCCACCCCCCTGCCCTGGGCAGGGACACCTCCCACCAGCCCAGGTTGCTCCAAGCCCCGTCCAACCTGGCCTTGAACACCTCCAGGGATGGGGCAGCCACAGCTTCTCGGGGCAACCTGCGCCAGGGGCTCACCACCCTCAGGGTGAAAAACTCCTTCCTAATATCTCATCTAAATCTCCCCTCTTCCAGTTTGAAGCCGTTCCCCCTCGTCCTATCACTCCATGCCCTTGTAAACTGTCCCTCTCCAGCTTTCCTGTAGGCCCCCTTCAGACACTGGGGGGCCTCTATAAGGTGACATCTCTCCTTCTCAGCATCCCATCGCTGCCTGTGCTTTCAGCCACCCGGGGGGATGGACCCTGAGCCAGTGAAGTCCTCTCGAAGATGCCCCCTGAGCTGATTGGGGTTTGGCTCAAGAGGAGTCAAGAGATGCCCCTGAGACACAGGAGGTTTGGGGAGGTTAACTAGCAGGGTGTCGACAGATCTGGGGTCAGGCAGACCAAGGAGGGGAAGCAGATCCAAGAGGTGGTGTGCACGCACGATGCAGGGCATTACCCCCAGGTGTCATGGGCGTTCCTGGTACGGAACATCGCGTTTTTCCGGGTGGTACTGGGAAAGCAAGGAGCTTGGGGAGACGGGTGCCTCCTTCCTGGGGCCACCTCAGCCTGGGCGATGTGCTCCGCAGCTTGCAAGTCCCCGCCTTCTGTTCTAGCTGGAGCTTCCCAGAGATGCCAGTGGACAAGCCCATGGAGAGCACATTACAGCTGTCTAGACATCAGCCACACTCCATCCCGCCAGAGATTTCATTTGTGGTAGAAGTGGGCTCCGTTCCATGAGGAGGTGTAATATGTGTGGAAAATATTATTATAGCAAAATGGGCTCCTTTAATTGACTCGAAATTTTGCAGGATTCCTTCCTAGGTTTGGGTAATCCTGTGCTCTCCAGAATTAATGAGCTGACATAGCACTTCTTCGGGTTTGGCAGCCTGACAGCTAATTTAGAACTCCCTAAACTCATTTCACTAATGACTCCCATTTGTTCTATCTCAAAGCCTGGAAACAAATGCAAAATACCAGTGCCATTGTCCCATCTTTAGCAAGTCATTCTTTCCCCTCTGTATTTCTGGCACCTTAACAGCAAGCCGCCTTGGGAAACCTGATTAACCCTTTCCCTTCCTGGCATAGTTAAAATCAATTTTGATCCCCCTCCTGGGAAGATCAGGAAGAAAAAAACCCCCTGAACTCGTTGTGGCTGGAAGGCGCGGAATTAACCTGCGAGGAAGACGGGAGATGTGGCCCAAGTAGCAGTGGGGGTTAGTTAAATATAGCTGTATTTCCACAGCCTGGACATTCGGAAACCTGCTTTTCTTCCCAGGAACCAGGTATGTGCAATGGGGCTGTCCGTCCCGCCGCAGCTCAGCCCCGTTCCCCGCCTGAACTGTGATTTGCGTTGTAATTTATTCCGCTGAACCATCAGGGTGGCTGTTTCCTATTTAAACGACGTACCGTTGCCTCCAGTCTCTTCCCATTACAGTTTTGACATGACAACAAGACAAATAATATATATATGTATTTTTTTTTTTTAAAAGACCTTTTATCTCCCCCACCATTTATTTTCACTTACTTCGCCGGGGGGCAGAGCTGACCTCAGCGCCAGGGCTGATCATTCACCACGGCAGCTGTACAGTCACATGTGTCCTGGGGACCGGCCCGAGCCGGAGAAGCCTTCGCCGTCCAGCTGCTGTGTTGTGGCTCTGGGTTTTTTCCCCCCTCCTTGCCCAACATCCCCTCATTGCTTTATTATTATTCATTTTTCCTTATAAATATTTCCTCTTTTCACTGGGGATTGAGAGCGGGCGTGGGGATGGAGCGCAGCGCTGCGGGGTTGACCCAGGCGTGGGGTGGCTGGAGATGGAGGTCCCGGGCGGCGAGGAGCTGCCCTCGTCTTCCAGGCGGCTCTGGCAGGTTGGGCAGCCATTTGAAATGCGCTGTAAGCATCTTAGACGAACCATCTGTACATTTAAGGCGTTTTCATTTCTTTTTTTTTTTCCCCCTCTTCATTCTGCCGTACTCTGTGCCTGTGCCAGGCTAAGGGAAAGCTCTCCTGCGGCGGGATGAGAAGTTTGGGGTGGAAAATCCAAGCCTTTTGCTTTTTGACTCATGACAAACGGCATTTCAGACAATGTCTTCGTTGCCAGTTTCCTTTACTTTTGGTTTTGATAGCTGCTACCCCAAACTCCCACTGCCGCCGCGTTCGCACCTGAAGTTCAGCTCTTTCCGCAGTGGTCCCAGTTTTGTACCTGCAGTAACAGCAGAAGCTGTTGTTTGTTTTTCCCCTGACGCTACAGCGATTTTTATTTTTTTTTGATTTCCCTACTTCTGGACCTTGAGATAGTTTAAAGTGCCTTGACTTTCATGGGGGAAGAAAAAAAAAAAATAAAAAAAAAAAAATCACCTTTAGGTCCGAGTCCAAGCTTCAAGTCTCCGTAAGCACCGATCAGGGTTCGGAAAAACGTAGGCCTGTCTGTCAGTGCGTATTAGGGACCCAGAAATAACGAGGAGAAGTAATTTAGAGGTCTGCTGATAATTTGTCATTTTGAATTTCTGTGTGGAGTGGGAAGCGAGCTACAAAGTGAAAAATCTGTATTTTCATGCGAGTCATAAAAGGCTTTTTGTTAACAGTTTGTGTGTGTATATAATTCTGTGCTGTGATTTAAGTGTTCCCATTAGAAATGCAGAATAGGAAATAGGATCCCATCTGTGAGCAATTTAAGAGGAAGTGAGACAATGGAGTGGATTGCTGCTTCAGTTTAGATAATCAATACAAATATTATTAGTATAGTGATTTATCTTCCGAGACACTTTATGAAAATGTGAATGCCAGACCCTGAAGACAGGTCAATATGATATTATCTGTTCCTGCCTTGCTGTGATTATGCTTTTTTTTTTTTCCCCGTGAAGCTCAAGCAGCTGCTTTGCTAAATGTTCTTCCCTGGCTGTGATGAAATAGCGCAGAAACAAAGTTAGGGCTTTCCTTTCTCCTCCGTGACTCTGAAAAACGCACCGCGCGCGTTAGGACAATTTTCGGTATGCTTTTATCTGAAATTTTGTACCTGGGGACTCCTGGGTGGGTACTGGGAGATGATCTTTAAGGTCCCTTCCAACCCAAACCATTCTATGATTCTCTGATGAAGTTCTGGAAGAAGTTTGCATAATTTTAAATGTATGTCTAAGCCATGAGTGATTCTGTGCACAAATGCTGAGAGCGCTCCGCTGAGTTCATTGCAGTTATTTTATGTTAGTGTCTGTTGTCAAGCCGTGTATTGTGGTATCTGAGGTTTCCCCATATCTAAGTGTTCGGCCAGTCATGAATTCAAGTCGGTTCTTGGGGTGCAATTAAAAGTACCCTGCGAATAAGCTAGTCTGCATTTCTGAAAGGGTTTTTTAATTGCTCTTCCTTCGCCCCCCTCTCCAAAGTAAAACATCGTCAACAAATTGTCTTGTGACTTTTGGCTTTGGTATCCATTACCATGCATGTTGTCAAGCAGCCATTGAGGTTTGTCCTTCAGCAGAAACGTTTGGAGGAAATGAAGAATGTCAATAACCCTGTTAAGAACGTGCCTAATTAAAGACAACGTGGGAAATTCAAAACGTGGTGTGTAAAGAGCATGCTTCTGCTTGAAGACAACATGGGATCTCGCCAGGTTGCCGTTTGAGAGACCCAAAGTCAGTAGCTTGTCCCACTTTGCCCAGTGGGCCACTGAGGCTGGACTTTCTAGACAGTGGAGAGAGAAGGACCTTTGCTCCTCACGGATAACAAGGAGGCATGAGTTTCATCCTCTCGATCTCCTCGTGTGTCCCTCCCTCATCTCCAAAGCAAGGGCTGCACCATTCCCTCACCTCGTAGCGGTGCCCTCAGGATAAAAGCATTGCAAATGGAGAGGTGCTAAAGAGGCGGTGGTAATGGAGACCACATCAGTAGCCTGGTTAGAAGTAATTATTTGGTGTTTTTGGATGCTGTGAGACTATTCCTGTTTTCAGGTTGGGGTTTCCTCAAGAAGGGCGTTAGACTTTATATATAAAAAAAAAAATAAGGCACTTTAATCGCTCAGATTTCACCTCAGCTCTTTTAGAAACAGATAGTCAGGAATTTCCGCAGCTGCGAGGTGGAGCACGGCGAACATTAACAACGCCAGTAGCATTGCCTGACCCGTCTGGAAGAGGAGGGAAGAGCCTGGTCCCCTGCAAAACTGCACCGGGCCTCAGGCTCGGTGGAAAGGTGAAAAATAACGACGCTCCGAAGAGGAGAAATTGCTGATGCATGACGCTTGGAAATCTGGAAGAGTCCAAAAAGGGAGCTGAAAATACCCCCCGAAAATGACTATCTGTGGCTTGAACGAAATAGTGTCCGATCAGCATTCAGCAACCGCTGAATTCAGGCCGTTCCAATACTGGCATTTTCCAGACTGCCTGCCAGTCGGATGCAGAGGAGAACACGTGTAGAGCGTCTGCGGTCTCAGCGCTCCCAAGAAGGGGAAGGCGAGCTGGAAGTAAAGGGAGTGAGAAGGCCCAGTGAAAAACCCCCCATATTTTTTTTTTTTTCTTTACCGTGAGGAAGAGAAGGGGGTGTTGGGGTTGGAGGGAGATGGTCGCGTGGCTGCGCTCCGTGAGCATCCCTTTTAACGAGCTGTGCCAACAATAAATAGCGCACGCTTTGGTCCCTGATGAATTTTAAGTATTTTCTGAATGCCCGTAACAGACAATTCATGCTTTTATGGTGACGTAGGAGCTGAGACCTTCTAAATGTCTCCTGAGCTTTGTGTCCCTGACTTCTACTGTAGTCGCTTTGGGGATGTGCCTGTGCTTTGCTGGGGCTACCTGGAGTGGTCGAGCTTGGATAATCACTGCGTAGTGCTCAGATTTATTTTGCCCTCATCTCTGAGAGCTGAAATGAGTGCCTAAGAGGCCTTCTCCTCGGCATTTGCAGCTGCCTAAAAGGGTGTCTGTCTTCCCAAAGCAATAAGAAAAAAAATCCTGCCATCTGCCGTGACCCTGCCTTCTTCTGGCTGTAACGAGTTTTGGGTCTTCTCCAACGAGCAGTTTCCCAGCGATCGCAACTGGATGGCTGCTGTGCTGCCTGGAAGGATCCGGCCCCAGGTGGTGCCGCGGAGAGGAGTCCTTGTTCTCTGATGCTGCTCAGCAGCTCCTGTTCCTCATCCAAGAGCTGGGCTGGTGGGATGGAGGAGGAGGGGACGTTGCGCCTGAGCGGCCTGATGGGGACGCGAGCCCTTGGCATTTGAGCGTATGGTAGGCGACGTACGGTTGGAATCCTAGCTTCAAGCTGGCACGGCTGGTGTGGTATGGTTTATTGGAAGGACGAGCAGGAGAGGAAACGGGTGGTGGGATGGATGCGAGAGGGGAACTCTAGCAGCAGGGGACATCACCCACAGCCGCTGCAGGCGGTGAAGACCTCGCTTGGCATGGAGAAGCAGCAGGGAAGGGCTAAGAACAGGATGGCATGTAAACACCAGATAAATTTAAAAGAATAACGTCCAAACGGCCTCAACGCTTGGCCAGGGACGGTCACCAGGCTCACAGTGTGTCCCTGTCCCCCGTGTGGTATGGGCGTGAGGGGTATCCTCACCACAAAAGCCCTGTTGCTGCTCTGGCAGATTTTGGCAGGGGTGCGTGCTGAAGCGGGCTGAGAGGTCCTTTGGGTTCCTAGTGCCAAACCACACGCTGTGTTGAGGCAGAGGGTGAACTCCGCAGCCGCTGGAAGCTGGTCTTGTCCCCTTGGGATCAGCGATGTTGTCCCAGGTTCCAGCAGCGGAGGAGCTTGCCGAAAGGTAACTTCAGTCTAAATCCCAAATATTGCTTCTGCTGGTTGCGTGGAGGGGCCACAGGGCTGGATCTCGGTTACAGCTGAGACCTGATTATCCTCTTCCCTACACGCATGAAACTCCACCGGCTTCAGCAGAGCCATTGCTGGAGCTCCTGTGTGAGGCTGAAAGGAGATTAAGTGCCCAGCAGTGCCTCCCATTCCTCCTGTGTCTTGCACCTTTGTTAAGACCTTGCATTTCAAACCATTTTAGCCGGTGGGAGGCAAATCAAAGCTGTTAGGTTTTAGCCGGTGACAATGGTCGGGTGCTGCATGGTGCGCCCGGCCCCTTGCCTTTGTGCGACCACGTTTGCTCAGCGGTGATTCTTGCCTTTATTTCATTTGCTTCTGCATCTGCATTTGTAACCCCTTTTTTCTTTTCTTTTTTTTTTTTTTTTTCAAGTTAAGTTTCTGACTGGTGACTCATTAGGAGTAAATAGGCCAAAGGATATTGACTTTACACCTACTAATTTGGGGGTGCTAACAAGCAAATGGAAGAGCTGCATAGTCACCGGGCGGGTAAATTGTTCCACCTGGGAGGGCTGGAGGAGGGGAGATAAAAAGCATTGCAAAGAAACTGCACTTTTGTGCCTAGCTGCTCGCCTTGGCTGCTCTTGCAACCGTAATGAGCTTTGGGTGAACATTTGACAGTCACCGTTGCTGTAACCTGTTCTGAGCTCCGCCGGGATTTCCTAGCGCTGGAACCGTTAGACCTGTGTGGGCACGAGAAGAAGCTAAGATCCTAATTAGAAGATGCTAAATGTGTTCGCACAGAAAGGAGGCGCCCTTTGCGGCGGCTGGTGGAACAAACCCTTCTTCCTGCGGCGTATGCGAGTGCAGGGCGGCGCGTGAGTCAGGATGCGCGTTGCTGGCGTGCGGCGTGTGTGCTGCGCTCGGAAGGGAGCTAGAGACATATAGTAGCTCTAATACAGCTAGTATAGGTACCGGCAACGGCAGACATCAGCGGTGTGGGCTGCCCGTTAGGTAGACGTGAATCGGCGTGGCTCCGTGGGCTGTGGCTGCAGGGACGGCAGAGGCTCGTGGTCACGGCCATGGCCGCGGGCATCTCACTCCTCCTGTGCTCTTCTCAGTTTCGCTTGGGGCCCCAGTCGGGTGCAGGTGTGTCTGTCCCTCTCCGGCTGCATCTGGGACGCGGTGACCACACAGCCGTAGGTACGCTTAAGTCGAGACGAGGAGGTCCACTTTCTCAGGGAGGGCAACCTGCTGCGGGGAAGCTGGGGCGCAGCTGAGGAGCGACGGTCTCTAGCCCCGACGGTCCCGCTCGGAGCTGGGTGACCTCTGGAGAGCCTTTCCAGCCTAAATGATTTTGTGATTTGGAGAGTGTCTTTCAACACCGATTATCAGAACAGAACTGGCAGATAAAATCGTCAACGATCCGCTGCTTTGAAGGCAGTGGTTCTCCTTCGGGTGCATTCAGTGGGACCCGTAGGAAGTGTCTTTTTGTGGTTTGTCCCTCCCTTTTCTCCTTGGGATTTTTGCATCGAGATTTTTAAGAATTTATATTCTTTAAAAATAGAATATGGACATAGGCAAAGCTTTCCGTTCTACCACTTCGGTCCTTCTGCCCTTTCCCTCAGCTTGGGGTGACCCACTTATTATCTGTAAAGATGATACCGTCCCCACAACAAACTGTAGTTTTATCTTAAAAGGTGTGTGCTGCGGGGTGGGGAGGCACACTTTGTACCGGTGCGATAACCAGTGATCATCTCTACCCCTTCCTGGCCACGCAGCCGGTTCACTGCCTACTTTGAGCGGAAGGAAGGAGACCCCAGTCCTGCTGTATCTGATCTCGGGCTCCCCTTCACCAGCTCCCGCTCGGCGGCTGTGACTTCCAGCCTCACTCCTCCCCCTTGGTGCCCGACCTGGCCGCAGCCAATATCTGTCTCTCAGCAGGAGGAATCCGAGGAAACGCAGCAAACTTCAGCTCCTGGGGCTAAATTGTTGTGCCCTGTAACAGCAAACTGTGTTGGACTAATTGACAACTGGCTTTAAACGTACCCCGATCAAGCAAAGACACTGATTTATTTTTTCCTCTCTTGCCGAGTGTTAAGCGGCTTCCAGCTTGGTTTCCTCCTCAAGAAGTGGATAACTCATCTATTGTGTAGTAAAACTGATGGGCAGTTTTGACCTCTATACAATCCTTTCAGTGTGTTGAGGGAGGAAGGAGTTTCTTATACCCGTATGAATGTTTGACCACTTAAAAAAGGCAAAACAAAAAAAAAAAAAAAAAANCCACACACACAACAACAAAAGATGATCCATTTTCTCTGGATGTCTTTGAAAGAAGCTTAGTTTAGAGACAGACTGGAGAGAAAGGCTATTGATTTTGTTTGACCTCCAAACAGACTGCGGTCAGTATATTTTCCCTGTTGGAAGCGGTTCAGGGCTCTGAATTTCCGTGTCAGCGTTTGTGTTCTGAAGTGCACTGGAGCTTTTGCCGCTGCTCCAATAAATAGCAAGCTGTAGGGAAAGGTAACGCTGGTATAGATGTATTTCCCTCTGGATCTGCCCTTCCTTTCTTTTTCTTTCCTACATAACTCAGTGGTGTTGCTGATTAAGCATTTACGAGTCCTTTTTGCTGAATGTCACGCAGGTTGGTGGCTTAAGCCGGGACGACGAGCAACAGTTTTGTCATCCCTGCCTTGCTTTTCCCAGTGCCGAGCCAGGTCCTTTCCCAGCCTCTTGCCTGCTCCGGCACCCGTTGCCGTACCTGGCGCGAGGAGAGAGACGTCGTCTCGGACGCAGTAATAAACCCTCAAAAAAAAATACCCTCCCCTCTTCCACCCTGCTTATTCTCAACCGTTGCGTAGGAACGCCTGCCTGATCTGCACGTAATCTCCTGCAGCGAAACGGAATATTCTGTTTGGTGACTCCCGTAGGAGCGGAAACGCTCCGCTCGGGACAGGTTTTGCATAGTTTTGTAGGTGTTCTCGTAAAATGGCTTACGACAACCGGTGGGCCCTTTCTCTGGCAATCGCCTACCCAAGGAGTGGCTCCAAGAGACGGAAGGCGGATGTAGGATGGATGAAGGAACCTTGTAGGATGTGTTGATTGTCAGGTTTCTAAATGAGCTTCTCGGAGCTGCTTTGAGATGAGGAGTGCCAGTCGGCCTGAGGTGTCGACTGGGTTATCTCCTCCTAATTTGACAATAACGCTTCTCGCGGCGTGTTTTTGGTTTGTGTGCTTCCTCCCGCTTTGCGGCCGGTTCGACACAGCCAGTTTGCCGCTGTCGGCGGCACATCAAAGGGCAGCCCGGTAAACCCGCTGCGGTGTAATCAGGCTGTAGGCAGAGGGTGGCTGATGTTGGATACCGGTTGCTGAGCTCCCCCGTCGGCTTTGGCAGCACGAGCTTCATTTCTAACCCAGATGGGCAGACGTTCCTCTTGGGTCCTAATGGTGACCCTCTCTTTAGAGGAAGGGTTGGTCTTTGTCACCTCTGCCAGCCTCACGTCTGCTTCGAGCTGTGTTTTGGGTGCGGGTGGAGGCTGCGGGTACGGGTGCATATGTGGTCTGCTGACAATTACGCAGCATCAGTTTCTAACTTGAGCGCCTCATTTCCCAGAGAGTAATAGCCCACTGTATCCCTTAAAAAAAAAAAAAAAAAAAAAAAAAAGGGGGACTGGCCTGACTTCTTTGTTCAGAAAATANCGCAGCCTGTGCCAAGTCAAGTGGAGGTTGCAGCCTGCGTCGTGCGTGTAACTCCCCGCAGCAGGACTTTAAGGGTTCCCCAGAACCTTTTCTTGCTGTCTTCAGCCCAAACGCCCCTCTCCCTCTGTCGGAATATTCAATTACGTTAACCCTTTGCAAATGGCTCAGCAAACACCTCCGAGAGAGGTGAGAAAGAGACCCGTAACTGTTAAACCTCTGCACAAACAAGGAGCCGAGGGAGGGAGGTGGCGGAGACGACGGGTTCGCTCCCGGCGATCCCCCAGCCCCGGGCTGGAGCTGCTTGGAGGGGGGTCCCGCGGGCGCTGCCCACCAGTGTCCCTGCTGGGTGCTCGTGTCTGCCCTGGGTACTGGTGCTGCTAATTAGCCCTCAGCTCCCGTTCCCACAGCCTGCCTGGGACGATTTACTAATAGTTATTACTAATACAGCAACAATATTCATCAACCCGCTGCTTGTCTTGGGAGTAAATAGTGCTGGGCTTGCAGTCTGAGCACCGACCGGTCTGTTCAGGTGTTACCCACCTCAAGGTTATCGCGAAGCTTTGTTAATTAATAAGCAGAAAGTTTTGCCAGAGCCCTGAGGCGATCTATCGGTAAAACACGTCGCTGGAAATGTAGGTAATCGCTGGGAGAGGAGCAATGCTGTATGTTACCCTCTTGCGATGGCTTCTGTAGGTGGTCCGCAGTACATTGCGGTGATGGATCAGGAATATGACAGTTTCTTGTTAACGATCTAAATCAAAAACTAAGCACCCGTAGAAAAGCAAAGCGGTCCTTATGCTTTAAGTGCCTGTAATCTGTTTCTAGGAGCTGGGTACCAAAATATCCCTTTGATTCTCAAAGGTAATTGTACCTCTTAATTAGCTGGAGGGGGAAAAAAAAAAAAAAACAAAAAAAC
>RSEF01000013.1:2659348-2680923 GCA_003993805.1 Himantopus leucocephalus | reverse complement strand
GAGTGCCTTGAAAGCACCTCACAGAGACTGAAGCTAGCGCAGAGGTGGAACCCAGAGGAAGGTGTCCCCGGCGTGTGCCAGGGAGGGGAACCGTAGCCCTTGTTCCTCTGCGAAAAGTGCTGGATCCTCCGTGTCCAAAGCCGTGCCGCTGCCGTGTCCAGCCATGCCGCAGTGGCAGAGGCTGGACCCTGAAGCCGTGTAGGGGTCTTTATCAGCACTCGAGGGACTTCCGATGTGTGCGAAGTCCTTTGTGTGAAGGTATTTGCAGGATCAGGTTGCTGCGCTGTAAGTGCCTTTGAGGTCTTTGCTGCATTATAGATTTTCTTCTGATGTCTCCCATGCAAATATTTAATCTGTCTGGTTCCTGAGAGCTACTAAGGCTGTTACGCGGGTGGCAGGTTGTCTCTGCGGCCTTTCCTTTGTTCACACGGAGCTCTTGGTCCTGCTCCCCTTCCCGCCCCGAAATCGGGCACGGAGAAGCGCGGCGGGGGACCTGGCACTGGGCGTATATTGATGTGTTGATGCTCTGAGGGGCTGGTGCGCTCCAAATCGCGTCTTTTTCCCTAACTGCATCGGCTGACCGAGTGAAAGAGATGATGTTTAACTGAGGTTTAAAAAAAAAACTCCCTCATTTAGAGAGATGGCGTTTTTAAAAGCCTGGGTAAAGACGGGGCGCTCTGCCCCTGGGTAGTTCCCTTGCTTGCGCAAAGTGATGGCTTAAAAAAGAAAAACACCTGGAGCCTGGATCTTGGAGCTGCTCTTACTCCACCTCCCCACGACCATCCCTTTTAATAACTTGACGTACGTATCCTATGCTCGCTCAAGGCGGACTCGACGAGCTAATTGCAGCGGTGTGTGGGTCGGAGCTCTGCCCTCCTGAGCGCCAGCCTTATTGATTTCGGTAGTTTTGCACCTGAATAATTGAGAAGGGGAATTGGGGTTGTATGGATTATAACTGCTTAAAACGGTACGGTTTGGAGGGATATACAAGCGTGCAAACAAAACTTGAGGATACAGCCTGGATTCCCTCACTTGTTCATAGCCAGCGGGCTTTATTAGACCCTCCAGACTTTACCTAATTTTGGCGTTACTCCCTCGTCATTACGTCATGGATGTGGAGACCGGGTCATTCTCTCCTATGTTGTGGTCATGTAAAGGATTCACGTGGTTTTGGTTGGGGGCAGGCTGTGTTTGAACAGGTTTCAACTATTTTAAGCGCCCTTGGGCCCTGCTGGGGTTCCCGCTGGAAGATCCGGTCCGACCGTGAGAGTAAATTTCACTCTCCCGTCAGATGCGATAGGCGCTGTGAACTTTGGAAACGGACTTTGTCTTGGTTCGTAGCATCAGAATTACTCAACTGGAAAGCCGCTCTCCGTCACAAACGCGGCGGTCCCAGCCTCGGTGCGTCTGTACGTCTTTCTTCGTCATTAACTGGAAATGGTCTCAAGTGCTGAGAAGGGTTTCCCTGAATTTTGTCATTGAATCAGGGAAAAAGCGCGACGAAAGCGACAAAATCAGGGTCCCCTCGGAGAGCCTTTTCCCTAGGAAATCCGTTTCAAGATGCTGGTGGGCAGCGTTAAGCGGCTGTAGTTTCTTTTTCGCTGCAGCTCCTTTTGCAGGATTTATTAAAAAAAAAAAGCAGTGGTGGATAGACTGAAGGTATCCAGTCCTTCTGCACCTTTGTTGTGTTTTCCCCTTTATCTCTTCGTTTATCTGAAAGGGGCCGGCGCTTAGGCTTTTGTGATAGGTCCACGTAAACCTCACGCTTCTCGGGTGCCCTCTTTCTCCTTTCTTTCCCTGTGCTTTTCTGGCTCCCGTCCTCCCACTCCCGGGAAATATTTGAAAGATAATTTGGCATATTTTCTGCCACCTTCACGTATCTCCCTGACTTCATGTTTTCTTAGCTGGAAGATAGCTTTTCAACGTATACATGTAATCCTTTTCACCTAGACATGTGAGGAATTCCAATCTCTTCCAGTGGGAGTTTTCAGGAAGGTTTAGGTTAAATGGGCCAATAAGGCAAAAGCATGTAGCAGAAGATCTCACCCTCTAAAGACATCTTTTCTCTTCAGCCCTTTCTCCCCGCTCCCCACCCCGGAAAATATGTCAGAATATCTAGCTGTCAAAGAATTTAAACAATAATACCTGACCTGAAGGCTGGAGCGCAGGGCTTTTGAAAATAAAGATGGTAATCTCTCTACGGCGTATGCAGGGACTAATGGAGCTGGAAGTCAGGTGTCCTGAGCAATCGAGTGCCGTGGGGACGCTGCTTGGTGGCACTTATTTTACCTGAGCTCTGAGTGAAAATCCCCTTGGATTTTCCCTGGCGCTTTCGTCGTGGCTGTAGCATCTTTATCGTAGAGGCAAACGAGACAGCAAGCCAAGCTCTGCTTGGTGGTGACCCAGCTCTTCTCCTGCCGCGGGTGCGTGGGGTGGGAGACCTCAGCAGCCCCTTTCCGCTGGGCCAACCTCCGTCCCCCAGAAACTCTTGTTGCAGCGTTCAGGACGAGGATTCATCCCAGCTGATTTTAGCTGACTCGATGTGTTGTCCAGGGTCCCTCTCTCGGCTCCTGAGAGGGTTTTGGGAGATGGCTGTTGTGGGAAAAAAAAAAGGAGAATCGGCCCTAAGGGGTGCCCGCTGGGTTGTGAACCCGACCCTAAAGCCGCCCTGATCTCTCTTGTAAGAAAAGAGGTCACGGTTCTCTAGAAATAAGAACGCGTTTCCAGCATCTTAAGACCCAGATTTTTCAGGAGTGGGTACTCACGGGTGGCCTTAGCCTGTACGTGGGCAGCGAGGGTCACCGCGGGGAGCAGCCAGCCTCTGCTCAGCCTCCTCCCCTCTGCTTCCCGCTCCTAGGCATGGGGTGCAGGACGATCCCTGGGGCTCGCGAGCCTCCTTGGGGCGCCGGGGTGTGCGTGACGGCGTATTTGCTGGTGTGGGTGTCGCACTGGGCGCTTGCCCGTCTGCTGCTGCTGGGTCCGTGCTGTGGCGCTCGCCTGGGAGGGATCGCAGCGCTGGTGTAACCTTTGCAGCCCGCGGGAAAGGTGACTTCCATTTAGTTCTAAATTATGACATTATTTTATTAGATCTTTAAACTTTATTTAAATTCTTTATTTAAAAAGGGGGAGGAAGGTATCATATTTTAATTAGTAGCGGTGTCAAAGGAGACCTAGATTAATTATTTGAAATCACTCCATCCAGATGGTTTTAATTTTCACAGCAGGGAACCGGCATCTTTTTAAGGTGATATTTTTCAAATTAAAATCAGCTTGGATATTACTCATACTGGCTGCAGAGCGAGGGGGTGGGGAGCGTGAGCCGGCGTGCCCCGTGTTTGTCCGTCTGAGCGCGGGCTGCCCGGGGGGAACCTGTGCCGGAGGGGAGCGGGATGCCGGCAGCGCGGCAGGACCGCCGGTCAAGGCTCTCGCGTTGGAGTGCTTTATCAACTCTAGCTCCTATTTTGGCTGGCCAAAAGCCCTGTGTGATATTCAGCGTTATTCTTAGCAGCTTTAGTTGCAGGGCTGAGGCTGGAACGGCCGGGGAATGCCTTGCAGCTTAGATGGGAACTTGCCATGGCCTGTTCTTGCAAGCCCTCGCTTGACCCCTTCGCTGGGTGGCCCCGGGGCCGTTTGCGTGCCTGGGTGGGTTCGACACTGTAGATCTATGGGCGACTCCTCGGCGCTCTGGGTGTTGGCCGTGGTTCTTGGGCCAACCTTTGGGACCTCTTGTGCTGGCTCCACAACGTTCCCTCGTGTGCGGGCTGCTGCTCTCTCTAATGTCCTTGTTTCTTGGAGGGGAAGACCTTTCCCAGTCAACTCTTTAAAGATAGTCCAACCTCTGGCTATTCCCTGGTTCATTAACGCTATGTTGCGTCCGAGCGGCCTCCCTGAACTTGTTGAAGCAGTGGGCATTCACCGAGTTACGCACCGTGTTGCTCATCTTCCCCTTGAAGACCCGTCTTTGACCCCGTGCCGTCGTCCCCCATCCTGGCTCTGCTTGTCTTTATATCCTGACTACAATGGGATATTTCTGGCTCGTGTGGCCCTTCCTCACTCCGATACCACCTTGGGAGGTGCGGAGGGAAGGCGCAAGCTGCTCCCCACCGCAGGTACCCAAAAAAGTGGTGCGTTTCTGAAAGACCCTGATAAATATCCATATTTATGCATGATTTCGAGCAATGTTCTGCTGTAATACAGGCATTATCCCACTTGCTGTCAGAAAGAAGTTATTCTTTAAATATCCCCTGTGATAACTGGTTTAACAAATATATCGAAATAAATGTAAACTGGGGGGTAACTGGAAAACCCTGAACTTGCATATGTGACTGAGCTGCAAAGGGAAAAGTCCGTTTAGGGCCCTTGTGAGTTAAAGGTTTGTGATATTTGCACTGCTGCAGAAGCCAAAAGCTGACTTTACAAGTGGGAAAAATATTAATGTGCTTAAATGAAACAAACTCCTATTTCTATCCCCATGGTAAATCCTTACAGCGAACATATTTGCTCTTAGAGGGTTTTAAAGTTTGAAATATGAAGGCCAAAAAGAATGTGACTTTTTGCAGCACAGATCAAACATTCTCCAGAGTTTGGCAAAAGCCGTGTTTCTACGGTAAGGCTCGGGTCTTACAAGCGTGAGTATTTCCAGAGCAGGACCGTGGATTTGCACTTGCTGACACTTACACATTCTTGCGTTGTGTTTCGACCATGTCTCCTTTCTCCCCCTCCGTATCGGAGATGGATCTGAACCAAAATGTCCAGCCTTGCCCGCTCCTGCCTCCCCAGGGAAATGCCTGGAATCCGAACCTCGAGCATGACTGGAATTTGTGTTTAGATCAGAGAGGGGGGGAAAAAAACCCGCTGAATTTGGACGTGTCTATGTTTTCGAGGTGGTGATGGCGTGCTACACGTCTGGGTGGCAGCTCGGCCACTTCTGCAAACACAACTGTGCCGGGGCAGGTGGTTTATGAAGATGCAGCAGAAATCTGTCCTCTACCGTGGCTCCTGGCAGCGCTGTGAACCACCTCTGACCTCGATAAACGTGCGAGGCACTATGAGATTGGCCGTATTTCTCCCAGCTAGAGCAGGAGTCGCGGACCTGGGCTGCCAGAAAGCAATTAGCGACCTCCTGGGAACATAGCTAGGTGCACAGAGGACATCTGCAGGGTGGGTGTTTGTCAGAGAGAACGAGCAGCGCCGAATTCCTCCCCTGCTAGCTGTCGCGGTGATCTTCAGGAGATCACTGCGACGTTTTGCACCGCGAGCGTGTGGCGGGACCGCGGCTGTGAAGTGTTTGAGGGCTGCTGGCTGTGGGGGAGGGATTTTCAGTCTTGTCGTGCTAATCTTTTATTTTCATGAGAAGAAAAATCCATGTTCCTGCCCTCTGAGACCCCTCCTGCAGCGTGAAGGGACGGCATCTAGGTGNATGGGGGGGGGGGGTTGGTGTGGACTGATGGAGCACACGCATGCTATGTGCGCGTTTTTGTGCTAAACTGGCGTTAAATCTGGAGCGTCTGCGTAGGAATCAGTGGGGAACGTGTCAGATCTGCACCTGTGACCAAGCCTGGAGCTCAGCCCCTGGGCGCTTCCTTGGGTTGTCCCCTCGCAGAGCTTCCCAGCCTGCTGTGGTTCAGGTAGAGGTGATGGGACAACGCGCTGATGAGCGTTGCGTGCTCTGACTTAATGGGACCACACTGGTAAACGCCTCTTTTTTTTTTCTTCTTCTTCTTCCTTTACAAGCCCAGCTTCTAGTGGAAACAGACACTTTTGGCAGTCAAGTCCGGATCAAAGGGAAGGAGACAGACTTCTACCTTTGCATGAACAGGAAAGGCAAGCTAGTGGGGAAGGTAAGTGTTTCCTATTAATTCATTTGTAACGTGAGTGTTACCTTTAGCAGCCTCCGCCAGGCTGTAACGATGTGTTCGAGCTTGGCCTGTCAGCCTCAAATGAAAAGCAGGACGGAGGGGACACGCGGGGTTGCTCCATAAAATCGAGCTCCGCGGCCAGCCCTGGCGTCCTCCCGTGACGCTTCGCATGCGCGCGGCTTTGCGTTGAGTTGACGTGAGACGTCATCTCGGCAGCCCGGTGTCGTGGCCACCTCCGCAAGAACTTCGTTACTTGATCTCTCTTTGCGGAGGGGGGCAAATTCCAGCTGAAAGGGTAAGCGGGAGCAGCGTGCCGGGGAGGTTGGCAACGTAAAGCTGCTTTCGGTGGTGAGCCAGGGGATGGGGTGGCAGAGCTAATACTGGAATCCGAACGTCGTACTGGGGCTGGGCCTCACGGTTCTAGCGTTACAGCAATATTTTACTACTTTGGATCCCCGCACAATGGAAGCGTGTAACAAATTACTGCGTGTTCACCCGTCTAGCTTAGCTTCTTTGCTGAAGTCGTGGGGTTTTTTTATGTATTAACTTGTTTTTGTAACTTAGGCGGTTCTTCTGTATCGTCGGCGAGCCTAGAAGCTTGCTAACCAGGCGGGAGCTTGCTCAAAGCTAAAATATCACCACCAAAAAAAAAATTAATGTAAAAAAAAATATCTCAGCCTTCGAAGGCCTCCTCCTCCGCTGCCCGCACTTTGCACCGCCAGGAATTGGAATCTGGCATCTTTGTGGCTGTGAGCAAGGGAAGCTGAGTTTTCTTTTGAGTCAACACAGCGAAAGCCGCGCTCCCAAACAGAAACCAGAAGCCAAATTGCTCTGATGAACCGTTATTTAGTTTTGTGGTCCCGAGAGCGACACTTGCGGGACAAGTGCCGTCCCCGGAGGATCCCTCCTGCCACTTTGGTTTTCCTCGCAAGCCGGGCCGATGCGTCCGTCAAGACGGAGCCCGCATCGTTCGCAGGCAGGCGCTAGCAGGCAGCGTCCAGGACGCTGCTCGACATCGCGGGGGGAGGCGTGGGAATTGGTGCTGGGGGAGGACCGGACCAAAGCAGACGGTTCTCTCCGCTTCCTGCACTTCTGCGGTGCAATTACTGCTCCGCATGGGGCGCCCTTGTTTGATCTCGGGCAAGGAAATTTGGTTTTTTACCCGGACTTAGACCTCTCAGGGTACACACGGATGCTTTTGAATATTGCACTGAACCCACCTGGCCCTTGGATTTGTTTTGGGTTTTTTTGTTTTGGTTTTTTGTTCCCCCCCCCCCTTAATTTTCCATCCTTTAAATGTGATAATAGCATTTTTCCCTGAAACGTTATAAGGATAATTTTGTTCATGCTTATGAGGTGCTGATACCACCGTAACGGAGACCTTAGAAGCGTCTGCGTTAGATGGGATAAAATGAGCATGAAATCTTACCTTTTTCTTTAACAGACCCTACCCCAGGGTGGATATGTGGCAGTACACAGTGCGACCCACATCCGTTACTGGTCTGTGCTGGGTGTCCAGGAGCATCCTGGCGAAGTCGGAGGCTGTTTTTCAAAACGTATAGTATATTTCGGCAATATTCATCCTTTGATTTGGCCCATCGGGCACCAGGGCAGGACAGTTCTTTCGCTTGTTACCTTTCATACAGCGTACAGCTTTTGTTTGTTTGTTTTTTCTTGATGTGCTTTTCATAGTTAAGTTGGCAAATGGTTTGTTATAAAAAAATAATAATAAATCTATTCTTGTAAATATGAGCCTTCCCACCCCAGACTGCTGACAAGTTCATAAACCAGCCGACCTGAGCAGGAGGGGGTACGGAGCGTGGCGTTTGGAAGGAAAATGTTCCAGACCGCGTTGCCCGTATTAACAGCTTCTCATGAGCGAGGAGAAANAAAAAAAAAAAAAAAAGAAAATAATAGCATGTCTTCTTGATACCAAAGAGTGTGGTTTTAATTAGTATCATAGTTTCAGCTCTTTTTGTGGCAAGAGTTTGAGGGAATGCTTTTTAGCCTGCATGCTCTAAACAGCTAGTAAACCCCAAGGAAAACATTAGATAAAAGTTACGCCTGGGCTTATACAAATATTTAAGTTCAGTCTGGGGGTGGAGGGGAATGAAACCCATAAACTGATTGTTTCACGGTCGCCCCGGTATGTTCGTTTGGCAAGAGAGGAGCCGTGGGACCGAGCCGGGTCTTTTTCTCTGCTCGTTTCCTATTGCCTTACGCTGCATAATCCCCAACAATACCAGCGTGTGCCATCTGGCTTTGTTCTCCGCCTCCGTCAGCAGTTTTGGATGCCCCCCAGTTGAAAACCTGCTTTGAATTTAGTCCTTTTTGTTTCCCATAATCACCTACAAAGGGTATTACAGACCGGAGCAGGTTGTTGCTGTTCTCAGCTGGAACTGGTGACGGGTGCAGGAGCTCCGGAGCCGGGGCTCGCTCCCCACCTCGGAGCCCGTTGCGTTGCAGGCCAACAGGCTAACCCACGGGGCTGAGAAGAGCAGCCTTTGCGTCTTTTCATTTATTTCTCAGAAATCGCACCTACGCCGGCGGTCCTGAGCGGAGCCCATCTGATGGAGCTTTCTCAGGAGCCCCAGACCTCGCGGTTGCTCCCTCGCCCGGTTGTTACCGCACGTGTGGTCCCCGCCAACGTTGGCCAAAGGGCTCGGAGGTGTTTTGGGCAGGCTTCTAACTTTATTTATTGTCACAGCATGCAACTGCTGAGGTCACCGACGCTCTACGTGCTGCTTATGAAAAACTGGAGACAGGGCAGGTGTTGTACAGGGAGTGACTTTTGTTTGTTAAAGGTGACCAGCACCGGGGGAAAACAGATTGGATTGTGTTTCTTTGTTGATTCTTGCTGTTAGGTTGAAAAAGGCCCAAGAAAGATTTCTTCTTTTTTTTGTTTTTTCCTTCGGACCATATTTTTTTTTTTTGCCTGTGGGGTTTTGATGCCTCTCTGTATACATACGTAGAAATTGTAGGTCCTGAGTTTTCTCATTTTGCTGAAGTTTTCTATGGACCGCTGAACTTTATGGTGGAGTTATATTACAAGGAGAGAGGTTAAAATATGAAAACTCCGAACAGGAGTACTAGGTGCTTTTGTTAAAACCTTTTTTTGTCTTTTCTAAAAAGAAATCTTACTGTTTATTTATCTCAGTCTTCTTACAAACACGGGGCAGAAGGGGGCTCTGAAAGGTTCAGCTCTTCTTCCAAGGAGAGGCGCAATGTGACTTGCCCACTTGTGACAAGGCACAGCGTGACGAGGTCACCTGCGAACGCAAGAACTCTGACCATTTGCAGTAATTCCGTGTTAGGGGAGAAGAGGAGATAATGTTGTCTTTGGAGGAGCACTGAGTTTCTAACTGGTTCTCCCGGTGAGTCCCCCTGCGGTTTTTCTCTCCGCATCTGCGATTTTTATCTCGGGCATCGAGATAAGGACGTCACTAGAGTGGGGATTTCGTGTTTGTAAAAGGCTGTCAAAGAGGCATCTTTTAAGTCTCCGGAGCAAGGAGCAGCAGCCCGGGGTGTGAGCAGGTGGCTGTTAATTAGTTTGGCCACCTCTAACTGCTCTGTCTGCGCCTGTCCTTACAGCAAATTTGTGCTATCTAGAATTGCAGGATGCTGTGGAGATGTCCTTTCCCTGCCCCGTTCCAGTCCCTTCGCCCGGAGAGCGTTTGCAAGAGGTCAGCGATCTCTGTGAAGCTCAACCGGGATGTGTCAGCACCGTTACAAGCTGACCGCAGCCCTGCCCCTTCCTTTCGGCACTGCTAGGGCTAGTGGCTGCTACGTGGAGATCAGAGCGTCTCCTAGTCCCCAGGTGCTGATGCCAGGGAATTTCCCGTGGTTCTCTACCAGCCACCTGTGGGATCACACGGTCTGGTCGGCACTGGCGCTCAGGTCATAGCAGGTATCCGTAACGGGAATGTTTTGCACTCCTGGCTATGAAGGGTGAGGAGAGAGCAGGCCTGTTTTTGTGGATTGACCAAGGGCAGAGGAGAATGGATCTTGGCTTCCAGCAAAGCTGTCAAGTGGGAGGAGATGCTGCTTATTGCACACCATAGGAAGGGGGACATCAATTTTCAGGGCAAGATATAGAAGCAGGCAAGGTAATTGATGACTGGAAGGAATCCAGAAGACTTGAGAAGAATGGGGAAAGAGCCAAGTACGTCTTCGATTTGATCCAGAAAGTTCTTCGGAAGATGCTCCAAGCAATCCCACTAATGTTCTTTCATGGCATTAGGTGGATTATATCTTTTCCAGACCCAGCAGCAATATTGTTCTCTGTTGGTTCTCTCTGTTGTTCTCTGTTGGTTTCATTTTGAGAACAGCTCCATCTCGCAGTGCGTGAAGTCACTCCTTGAGCTCTTCCAGGAAGGAGAAGCAGGTGTTGGGTGCTGAAGCCATCTGCTCAGGGTGGGATGGGACTCGGTGTGCAGGTGGAGTCGGGACAGCGTGGTGTCTTGTCACTTGTGTGATGCCGCTCCACGTAATGTGGCTGTAATCTTGACCCTGTGACTCTGCAGGGGACTCCCGCACCACTGGATGTGGGGGTGAGTCCTTCTTCTGAGGTAGGACGTGGCTACGGAGAAAACTCCAGAAATAGGGGCAGAGTTAGAAAAGCGATAGGCAGAGTGGGCTCTATCACAGGTATCACCCCTGCCAGCTCTACAGAGAGTGAGAGCAGTAAAGTTGTATCCTGAGAAGTCCCTGCTCATTACATCAGTTCAGCCCCTGCTACGGATTCAAGCCTGAGAGCATGCAATACTATAAAATAGGTGATTTCCCACCAAATCCACATGCTGACTTGCACCGTCTCTCTTTGGGTTTGCTTTCGAAAATCCTCAGTGAGCTGGTGTACGCACACTCTCAAAGTCATTATAACTTACATGCATTATTTTTGAAAAAGCATTTTAATGAGTTTGGTTCTATTTCTCCTTTCTCTATGCTTAACGTGAACAGTGGGGAAAAGCTGTTGACTGAAAGGTAGGAACCCCTTGGCCGTTTGGGGTGGCTGAGGTATCGCTTCAGCTCCATGACAGGTAACTCGGGTGCTTTCTGGGGACAGCTTTGCTGACACTGGGTCTGCAGCGCTGAAGCCCTCCCGGCGCTCGCAAAGCACGGACAAGCGGTGCTGAGCTTGCGCCCTCGAGCAAGGTCCAGAAGAAAAGCTCTGCCAGCCGAAGCGTGGCGGTGCCAGGGGCACGTCATCTGCGCCGGGGGCTGGAGGTGGCATGGCTCGTGCTGGCCACCACCACCTCTCCCACCCCTGACCAGCACCGCTGTGCTGATACCACTTACGGCATGGACCTGCCTCTGAGACGTATGATTTTTTTTCTGGTGCGATAACTGCTTTCCAAGCCAATATATTTCTTAATGTTACCAGAAAGTTGCTAATACCATATGGCAAGGCTTCTCTGTATTTTTGCAGGACAACAAACAAATTGTTGCTAGATGCCAGACTGCTCTGGCAGAGCTTTATCGCTGATGCCTGCCAGCAGTAGCCTTTAGGGGATAGTAATAATTTGGGGTTGTTTACATTACAGCTCTAAAATAGGGGTTTTCTTGAAGCATGTGTGTGTTTAGTCAGGAAGGTTGGCTAAAAAAGCTCTGACAGCATCGAAGAGTGAAGGCGCATGCTAAGGCCCGTGCATGTGGTCTCAGCCCTTTGTAATACCTCTGGCCTTAGAGAAGAGGTGTGGTGTGTTCTGGAAGCTTCAGGTGGTTCAGTGGGAGCCACCCTTTGTAGGACAAGGGGACTTACCTGGGTGGGAGACGCCGGGTGGGTTCTCCAAAGCCTTATCAGCGTATCTGGACCAGCTTTGTCATCAGTTGACTTTGGTCAAGGCTGAGGTTGAGCTTTCTTGAAAAGCTACCTTTGAAACGCCGATGGTGGGGAAACCAGGACCTTGCTGTAAAGCCAGGGGGTTCTCTGTTAGCCTGAGCCAAGGAGGCTCAGGGACGAGCTCCAAGCCTGATGCCCTTCGCGTGCCCAAGTCCTGCGTGGCATTTGGCTGTGAGCGTTCCCCGGTGCCTGCCTGCGCCAGGGTCCGTCCCACCAGCCAAATGTGCTGCAAAGACGTCGGGAGGTGGCAGGGGCAGAGGGGCACTCAGAGGTTTGCAGTTTGAAACTTTGATGCGGTAGATGAGGTGTTCGCACCCCTCAGCTTGTATGTTTAAAACCAGGCCGACCGGCATCTTGGATTTGGGGCAGCGCTGAGTTTCACAGGGTTTTGGTGCTTGTCCAGAATTTGTCCCGGAGTTGCACAGTATTTGGGTTGCTTGAAAAGGGCTTGTAAAACCTAACAATTTCTGGGGCTGAATGCTGAATTCGCAACAAAGACACGGCCAGAATTAGTGGGGTGTCGGGTTTAATAGCGTGCGTTTTGCAGATCTCTTCGTGACATTTTCAGCCATAAACTATTGTGACTTGGCATCTCGCGTGAAAGCGGAACTTGACATGGATCTCGCTCAGATCTCATTTTGGACTGTAGTCTGGTTCTTCATGTAGGGCGGGATCGGTCCTTTCTTAAAGTGAACTGTTCCCAGGCTTCTGCTCCCCTCTGAGTTTGTTTTAGTTTAAGTCATCTGAAGGAACGCCTTCAGTGGAAGCTGGAGCCAAGCAACCTCGGACCCTGTCGTACTTCGAACGGGGACCTGATCTGAATCAGGACCTGCAGGATTGCAAAGGTCTTAAAAGGAATGAGATGACAAAACCGGTGTCCTTCCAGTTGAGCCATTAGAATCTTCTGCATTCACCTAAACAGGTTTTTTTCCTGCAACTGGTGTAAAAAATTTTGAGTTACCATTCTGAAAGCTTAGAAGCTGAGATTCTAGTGAAATTAAAAGCAGAAGCGGAAGCTAAAATGAGCAATCACCCTTCTCCATTCTCAGCCCCCAAATATGATGAGGCTTTTGGTAACGCTGCCACCTTTCATGGCTGCTCCTTTCCCATTGCTGGGCTGCCTGAAGCATCGCATTCAAACGTTTGTGGATGCTGGTGGAGGTTGTATCACCTGCTTCATTTGTTGCAGTTTCAGGTCTCTACAGTGCTGGAAATGTGTCAGAAGAATTCCCCAAGGAGGGGTTGCTAGATGTTATGGGAGGGATGTCTCACGCCGTCTCAGGGTCTGTGGACGCAGTAATTTGTCATGTCTGGAAGAGGGGAGATTTAGAATAGATATTAGGAAGGAATTTTTCACCCTGAGGGTGGTGAGCCCCTGTGGCAGGTTGCCCAGAGAAGCTGTGGCTGCCCCATCCCTGGAGGTGTTCAAGGCCCGGTTGGACGGGGCTTGGAGCAACCTGGGCTGGTGGGAGGTGTCCCTGCCCAGGGCAGGGGGGTTGGAACAAGATGGTCTTCAAGGTCCCTTCCAACCCAAACCATTCTGTGATTCTGTGTCACTTCTCGGTGGGTGTTGTGTGCTAAGAGCTGACCAGACCCCATCGTGCACCTTCCCGCGGGAGCTGTGGTGGCTCTGCCCTCCCTTGCAAAGCTGCGGCCAGCAGAGTGGTGGGGTGTCGCAGCCTGAGGTGGGTCCGGTTGTGTTGGATTTGCACACCCGGCGAGCGGGAGCCCTGCTGGCACAGCTCCCGTCCTCGAGCAGAGGCAGCCGTCGGACTGGTTGTGTCCCGGTTGTGTCTTTGTCAGCGTTTGTTTGCAGCGGTGTTTCGCACAGAAGTTTCTCTGGAGGTGGGGAGGAGAAGGGAAAATGACGTGAACACGGGTAATGAATTTTGCGGAAGAAGTTTGGATGTTTTGTGGTGGCGTGGGGTAGCAAGGCGGCTGACCTGGCTGTTGCAGGGAGAGTAGAGGTCGTTTCGAAGCTCGGTGTGTTCAGAAGAAGGGAGAGCAGTTTGGTGGCCGCTGGCAAACACTGAATGGCCTCAAGGCTGGGGGAAGGAGAGATGGGAGAGTTCGCAGAGGGAGTGGGGACAGCTGGGGAACCCTGGCGGTGCTTCAGCTCACGCGTTGCGCAAGAGGTTGAGGCGATGGAATAAACGTGCTTGTATGGAAATGACCCCTTTAGTTCACAAATGGTTAGAAACTGCAGCAATTTTCAACAGATCATGGCCTCGGGGGAGTGCGTGTGTGTAAGCTTGGATGCCGCAGCCCTGAAGGCTGTCTGAGCCAGAAGACTGTGGCATTCATGGCACTGAAGGGGACACACAGGTAATTTACCAGCGTCTTCCCTTTGCCGATCGGTTGTTAGTGCTGTGTGTACGCTTTACCGGCATGGTCTGGTGGATTTAGGTGATGGGTTTCATAAATGGAGCATGTCATTAAGCACATGTAAGCCCACACCGTGCCGCTGAGGTTGGATTCGTGTTTAGCTGCTCTGCCAGGCAGAACATTCACGGTGTACGTTGGCCATCACCTAACATCTTACGATGTGAATATTTAAGGTCTATGCTAAGTCCTTCTGTGCTACCATCAGTTCCTGCAGTCTTCTGAGCACCGCGGATGGATGCTGATCCTCTCAGGCTGAGCGAGGACAGCACCAATTCTCTCTCTCAAGTTGGAGTTTTGCAAAGTCAAGGTTCTCAATGCAGACCAAGCTTTGACCTCTAAAGCTTTTTCTTATCCCGTAGCTGGAAGCTGTATATCCCCTTCCAGGGGAAAAAAAGGCCACCTTCTTGGAAGCTACGTGACAATNAATGCAGACCAAGCTTTGACCTCTAAAGCTTTTTCTTATCCCGTGGCTGGAAGCTGTATATCCCCTTCCAGGGGGAAAAAAAGGCCACCTTCTTGAAAGCTACGTGACAATTTAATTAAATCCTTTCTGTGTTCAAGGAGCGAGTGTCACCATAAAGCTGCTAACGTCCCGTCCCCTGTGTTTCTTGGTGGCTGCAGCTGTGTGTTGTGTTGGAATATTTCAGTTCCTTAAGGTTAAATGTTAAGTAAAATTACGGAGAGGGGATCCCTGAGCCCTGGGTGTGCCTCACCCTGTTTGGGTAGAGGGGGTGTGCTGTACGTGTCTTGTGCTGACACTTGTATCAAGTTGAATTTAATTGCTTTCCTCAGAGCATCTTATCTCCCAAGTGCAATTTTTGTTGGTCTAGAGCATCTCTAAGGTGAGGGTGGTGTTTCTTCTAATTGTTACTTTGCAAAGACACCGATGTATTTAACTTGCAACAAGCAACGGAGCAACGCAGCCTTGTCTTCCTCAACTGGACGCAGTTGAGATGCACGTTCAGGTGGATTCTGCCTTTCAAGCACTGTTTCTACTTGACTCTCCATTCATCTTTGGAGATGAAGTGAGAACAGAGGCTAATTTTGAAGTGGAGAATAAAACCTATGCTCCAACGGCAGCAAAAGATAGTCCATTTGATTTGGCCATTACAATACATTACATTTAAGGTCAAAGAAGAGTACATCTTGCTTAAATACATCCTTGTCCTTGACATTTTCTTACGTTGTCTTCTGGATATTAGGTTTTCCTAAAGGAGCACAGGTCTCAAAAGCCTTGCACTTGCTGTATACAGAAGGAAGTTTGTCATTCACAGCCTGAAACAATTCTTGATGATCATTTTTTTTACGGATGGCACTTGATTTGATCATGGATTTGTCTTTTTTTTCTCGGTAATATCATTTGACATGAAGAGAACTAATGCCATCCTGCAGACAATCAATGACCTTTCTTGATCCTAAATTCCACTGATTTAAACTTGCCCCAGGGAAACCGGTGTCACTACCAGAATGTCAGCTGAATAAGATTGCACTTGTTTGAAACGATAACTTAAAAAGTCGGTGCGGATGTTTGTTTAATGTGTATAAACCTGGGGTTTACCAGACCTGCCGCGGGGTCAGCAACTGTTGTAGTCCTGTGTTCTTGCTCCCCTCGTTGTCTAGACCTGATGTTTTAAACAGAATTTTTTTTTTTTTAATTTCCCTGTAGTGGCGTAAGTATCTATGTAATGAATTTAATTAATACACGAAATACGCTGCTGCTCTTAGCTGGCTTTTACAGAAAGTTCAGGACTAGCCCGTGAATCTCAGTGGAGGCGGAAAATGACTGCTCTCAAAGGAAACGCAGCGAACCCCGGCAGTGCATTCAACCAGCAGGCTGTGCTTTGTACGGACGCGCAGAAATGCCGTCCCGGCTCTTAGCGTAGTTAGCGCCGAGAAGCGTACGTGCAACT
Source organism: Himantopus leucocephalus (assembly GCA_003993805.1). Classification (NCBI taxonomy): domain Eukaryota; kingdom Metazoa; phylum Chordata; class Aves; order Charadriiformes; family Recurvirostridae; genus Himantopus; species Himantopus leucocephalus. The sequence continues at coordinate 2,664,928 of RSEF01000013.1, read as the reverse complement.
GGATGAGGTCGGTGCAGGTAATGGTAGATGTCTCAGATCTGCTCAGATGTCCGGTCTGAAACCTGCCTGCGGTTTCAGATCTCCTGAAGCAGTACCTTCCTGTTGCAGGAAACCCGCAGTTTTGACTTAAATTAAATTTTCCTAAATTTTCTATTGGTTTCCTAAATTTCATTTAAGAAGTGCTTGGCGTTTCCCATCATTAATAGTACGTACACGTAGTTCCCTGAGATGCAGTTAGGAATTTCTATTAACCAAATGTACATCTTTACAGATGAAGCCAACCTAGTTTGCTCTAATTACGGATATGTGCCGTCCTGTTGGCAATAAATGTGCCTGTGCTGGAAGGCACAGGGTAAGAGGCATGTCCTGGCGTGGCCTCAGCCTCGCTTGGTTCAGCCCTACAAACACTCCTTTCATCTCTCTATCCTCCCATTCATCCTGTGACAAAATGCTCTTCCAGGGCAGCGTGAGGGTTACTGAACGGATAGTAGTGAGAAAAGTGGAATTTCTCAACGAAAGGTAGAAGGAAAGCAAATTTTAAACCCTTCTCTTCCTTCCTTGGCTCTTGCGGCTTGTGCTGCGTCCGGCACAAAGAGGGACGGGGCTCTGCAAAGCCTGCGGGTCCCATCCCATGCGTGCAAGACAGTGCCCTCAGGAGATCCGGGATGTAGGGGTGTACCCCACCGTGCGTATGGGCAGGTGGGTGCAAACACGGGCAACGCCGCTTTGAAACCGGGCCTCTGAGTGGAGATGTACCCTCTCTTCAGAGAATCTCCTCCGCATGGGTTTTGTATTACTTCCCCTGCTCCGTGGATGCACTTAGATGTCCCGTATACATAATTAACCTCTCCGCTGCGCTGGCAGACGCTTTTATTGAACTGCCCATCATGACTCCTAAGTATTTTCCTGGGAGGATTGTGCAGGTTCAGAGGCCAGGGAGCTGGAGGAAACGTGCACGAAGCTGAGTAACTCTTGGCAGTTATAGATGCGGCTTCCCTGATTTACAGCCCGGTCGAGGAGCAAGAATGTGCGTTTGGGTCAAGAGGTGTCTCTGTGGTTGAGGATGCCGTGCCATAAATCCAGGATGCTGAACATCAGGATGCTTGTGATGGATCCGTCCTGGTAATGCCGACGGAGGGCAGGAGGGTGGGTGGGCGCAGGCGGAGCGCTCGGATTTGCCGTGCTGCGAGGGGGTAATGGTTCCCACAGCACCGCTGGATCCGGCGGCTGCCGTACCCACCTCGTTGTCACGCTTCCCGACCTGCCTTTAAAAGGCGTACGGGTGAAGGGGGAGAGGTGGCAGCGCTAAAAGCTGGTGATATTAACGTAGCTCCTGCCTCCCCTTCTTCCAGGCGGGATTTTCCAAGCCGCTGGGCTCTGACTTTGAGCTGAGCTTGCGCGAAACTGCAGAGAAGCGATACGCTTCCCGAAAACCCTGTGTCGTTAGGTAGATGCTGTGGAAACAGCTCCGGGGCTTTATAGGGAGGTATCAGCGCCGCTGGGTGCGCCAGCCCCTGGTCCTCAGCTGGGGATGCTCAGTGGGACTGCTGAAAACGCATCTCCTGAAGACCCAAGCCTTCCACGCCGTCACTCCTCCGAAATTTTGGAAATGCAGGGCAGGAGTTCTGCTGTCTAATGCAGTGTGTGCATCTAACGGTGCCGGTGTTGGAGGGAAATGTTCAGCAAGCCTTTGGGATGCTTGCAGAGCTCAGGGGGCGCACCCCGCGCCGGGGGGGCGGCGTGGGATCCGGGGACCACTGCTCGGGAACCCCCTCTGGCTGTCTGTGGAGGGGGAGGGAGGGCGTGCAGAAAGGGTCCGTTTTTGGGATTTTTCCTTGCCAAAAAACATAGGCGCGTGCACCTCTTGGAAACCTTTTCCCCGAGTGGTAGCTTTCCCTGCGCCGGGATTTTAGGGAAGAGGGGGCAGAGGGAAGTGATCCCGCTTGTATGGAGAGCTGGTGTCTCCACGCTTTGACTTTGAGCCTGGGGGGGTGGGTTGGGGCTGAACGTGCAGAGAGGTGATAATTAGACCGGAGAGTCATCCCCGTCTCACTGGAAAGGTTGAGTCTCGCTGCGCCCTGTGCCAAGCCGGCATTCCTGGGTCGTCACAGAGGTGTTTCCTATGGTCGGGTGTCTGTTGTTATTTGCAGCCCATCACCAGCGCATTCGGTCCCCTTACCCAGAGACCGTCTAATTTGCAGCCTCGTTTGAGGAGGGGGAGAAGCGTTTTAACACAAGCCTAGCTAACAACAGCTTAGCCCTGCGAGTGATGCTGTGTTTAATTTGTGCCCCGATCTTTGCGAACAGAGAAACCTTTCAGTCTTGGAGGCATCTCTCCCCACGCCGCGGTGTTACCCGAGCCGCTTGCGCGAGCTTATTGTTGCCGTAAAAGCCGAGTGAAGTTTGGATTTGCCGGTGCCCACTGAGCCAGATTTGTGAAGCATAAATGAGAAAACCTGCCCCGGCCTCCCTTTCCCATAAAAAAAGCTGCTCAGGTGGCTTAGTGTGGCCGGCTAATGGGGAGAAGGCGGAGGCGGCTGCTGCACCTGCTAATGCTTTGGCTCAGGCTGGTGGCACAGAGGCTGCCGCGAATTCCCCCTGAGCAGCAAGCTGTTAGTGGCAGTAATGCCGCGCTCGGAGGAGCGCTCCTGCTACGACAACAAAGAGCCCTTTGATCCTTTCCATTTGGAGAACTTAAAACGAGAAAGCCAAACTACAATAAGACCAAGTTGGGTCATAAAAAGGAGAGCAGGAGCACCAAAGCGCTCCGGAGTGTAATTGTAGAAGCAGCAAATGCTTTGGCACTTAATTCTGCTTTAGTGTCAGTTCAGCATGTTTCACGTTTAATACTGGAGAGCCCGTCGCCAAATGCTCTGCACAAACACTCCGGTGCTGCTCCTTGGTAAGCCGAGGGCACTCGGAGAGCCCCTGGCTCCAGCGCAGCTGCTTCGGCTCCAACCGCCTTCGGCTGTACCGTCGTACCGCGGTGTACGAACAGTCCTGTGCTCCACATTGTCCCCCCCCTGCTGCCGCTCCAACCCTGCTTGGTGAAGGGACTGGGGACGGCTGGGGTCCACCGCCTTGTCACTGGTCCTGGGGCTGGTCCCCAGCTATGAGCTACCGGAGATGCTCCGCCGGAGCCAGTGCTTGGCGCTGCCCGGGCTCTGCCGGCGCGGCTGTGCTTCCCCTTGCCTCGGCGCAGACCGGGGTGATGCCGCGGCTGGGGGGGGGTGTCCTGTGGAAGGTGGTGTTTAGATCAGGCGTTTTATAAGATGTTTATCAGAAGTCTGGCTAACAGCTGCTGCATCTTCCCACGGCTGTTAGGGGCGTGTTTAAACAAAAAAAAAATGCTCTGAATTACTTCTGGGCAGAGAGCTGAGTTGCGAGTTGTCGCCTCTGCGGTGGCACGGCCAGGCATCGGCTCCCAGGAGCAAAACTGGCCATTCCGGGGTGGCTCTTCAACGATATGAGGAGGTGCCAACTCGAAGAGAGCCCGTGCCTTGCGCAGGAGCAGGATTGTGCCTCCGCCACCGCCCTCGCCCTGCTCTGAGCAGGGACCTTGGCTGGAGGGCTTGCCCGTGGGACGGCGGTGAGCGAAACACGGGAGCAGCTCATCCCTCGAGCACGCGTGGGACACCCCGGGGACGCCAAGCCCTTGCGCCCGCCCTGCTCTGCGGGGCTGATGGGGACGCGGGGCTGGGCGCGGGTCCTCCCCCATCGGGTGGCAGTGCCATCGCACCGCGCCAGGTTCCCGCACAGCCCCCAGGCTTTCAAGAGCTCCTCTTTGTGTTTTGAACTGATTCTTCAAAATGAACTTCCACGTTTCGAAGGGCGAGCGCTCCGCAAGGTGCATCCTGACAGCTGAGTATGTATGAAATGCGGCTTGGCAGCGTCTCCGGGCCGGCGGCGGCAGAGGGTGCAGCCCCGCATCGGCAGCGAGCGTTTGCCCTACGAGCTCCTGGGGAAGGGCGAGCAGGCGGCTGGAGCGGGGAGAGCTGCTCGGCCAAAGCCACCTCCCTTCTCTCTTCCATCCCTCCTCTCTTTGGAGGAGCGAGGGGATGGGTGACAGACCCAATGAGTGTTTTGCTGCTGTTTAAATAGGGACGTGATTAGTCCTTAAGTGATAGGCACCTGGTGAAAACAAGGTGACGCTTAAAAATTATTGGAAACCCTTCTAAATTGCTTTTTCCCCAAATAGATTACCACGGGTCCAGCTCTCCGTGGTATAGGTAATGTATGCGAGTGATTTGTTCCATTGGGGATTGTAACAGATGCTGTAAAATCATCTTGTAAGTATTGGAAAATAATTTGTCTGTCTCTGACGTGTCTTAGCACGTACAGGAATGCTCTGTTTGGGGAAGTGGGGTCCTTATCCTGCTTTATCTCAAGGTACTTGTAAATGTTACTGTAATTTCATGTTATCAAATCACTTAGCTCTTCCTCTTCCAGAACGAAGTTATTTTATCTCATGCACCTTGTTTACTTCAAATTAGCCCTGAGGTTGGCCTGAAGTTGCACCTTGTTATTCCTCTACCTCCTATCTCCGTCTCAGGCTCTGTTGGCCAATTTGAAGGTGTAAGTAAATACTTTTTTGTTATTAATAGAATAACTTCCCCCTCCTACACGCACGTTGTCTTTTCATTCCAGTCTTGCTTTTCCATGAGAAACTGACATTGCAGTACAAGCGGAAACCTCCCAAATTGCATGAAAACGCCTTAATTCTCCTAGCAACGAGGTCAGGGCTCAAATCCAAGACCTTTCCACGAGCGCGGGGGAAACGGCCCTTCCAATTACCTGCTCCCCCTGCGGTACGGATCCGGTCGGTTCATCAGCACCTGGGTTTGGGTGGATTTGAAACTCAGCCATGGTATTGTTTAAAAATTCTCCATTCATTGGGGAAGGGTTTGTAGTGGGCTGAGCCCTGAGCGACCTGGGGCTGGTTTTATGGCTTCCCATTGAAACCTGGTGGAACCCCGTGGTGTCGACTGATTTTCCCCCTTCCCCACTCATGTGGCTTTGATCAAACCCAGGGCTCGGAGAACGACCTCCCCAGGAACTGGAACCACTGAGCTTTGCCCAGTTCTGCCCTTCATTAAAGTGTTTGTGAGCTTCCAACTGTAGATGATAAAATTAGGACCTTTGTGCCTAGCCCGGTACGGAGATCGCCGGTCCTATGGCAGAGCTGGCTTTGTCCCCGTATAGGGGGCACGTATAGGGGACACGGACCCTGGATTAGCATGTTTGATGCAGAAGTTGCTGTGATGCTCCTGCCCTCTTAACGGGACCTACCCGCGCTAACGAAACCTCTTAGGCATGATGGTGCATTCATGATTTTAGGGTAAACATTACGTATTGTTGCACCGATTGAACTGAAGCTCTGCTGAAGGTTNCTGGAGGCTGGCAGTGATGGAGCTTTGCCCCTGCTTGGGTTGTCATCCCTGGATGGTTCCCATCCCTAGCTCCATTTGTAGCTCGCACGCCGTTATTTGGGGATCAGAAGTGTGGGGGAAGCCTGAGCCAGCTCGGCGCGGGGGGCCTCCCTCCTGTCCCACAGCCTTCCCACAAACCGCACCAAACTCT
>RSEF01000013.1:2643784-2659248 GCA_003993805.1 Himantopus leucocephalus | reverse complement strand
TGTGAGTCCAGCCCAGGAGAGAAGCTTTGTAGGTCCAGGTGAGACCTTTTGGGTGGTGGGTCTCCCATGCTGTTGCATGCCATGATGGTGAAAGGTTGGCAGTCAAAGCTCAGCTGGGCTCTGCTTCTGGTCCAAGCAGGACAAACCTTTCATCATGGCATTGTCGTGACCCGTGTGGGGCTCACCACTGGCTGAGAAGACAGAGAGTGTCCTGGTCCCTGTGTGAGGTGTTTTCCAGCTCACCATGGACCTTTCCTGGGCCATGAAGCGAGTGGGAACAGTTGACCAAGTTGACATCCCTGCAGCTGGAGCCCCAAAGCTGGTGTGGTCTTTCCTGCTTGACAGCCGATAGTTTTGTTCTGCCTCTGCCTTGTTGATGCAAACGCGGGTGCCATTGCCGGCTCCGCGCCGCGGAGCACTTGGTCAGCCCCGTTTGAGCCTCATCTGCCCCTCTTGCCAACAGTTGGCTTTTGGCAACCTGTCTTTTGGGAGCACGAGCACATGAAACCTGATGCTCGTTTTCTTGGGCTGTCCTCGCTGTCTTGTTTAGCTCGGGATCATCTCCGTAGCGCTGGTTCACGGGCTTACAGTCAGAGCTGAGCGTTTTGCAGATGTGAAGCAGTGGGGAAGCCTCTTCCAGGAGCACGCTCGCAGTTTTAGCGGTGCCCTTCTGCAAGTGGGGGATTACTGGACGTGGCCAAAGATGCAGCCCACCTATGCAGAGGGATTGAGCTCTTCAGCTACATCACCTCTTACATGCCAGCGTGTATGATATCTGCACAATTAACACCGGCTTTCGGGAGCATAGCTGGTACACCCCTCCAATAAACGTCACAGGGTGAGGCAAGGTCAGGAAGAAGCAATCAGGGCAAAAATAATGAAGTCTGGGGAAGGGATGCCACCCTAATGCTCAGTGATGAGAAGATAAGACCAAGTTTTTACGTCCATGACTTCTGGAGTTAAGGCCATAGCCTAAGTGAACTGGATGCTCCAGTGCCCGTGAACCCGGTGTGTCTGTAGGGAGACACGCGTGGGAGTGGAGCCTGGGGAGGATCCTGGAAAGCACCGCGAGGCCTGAGCTCGGCTCACCCCTGCCGGCTGCACCGCCTCGAATCGGCTTGGTCTTTGCAATAGCTTATTTACCTTGGCTCACGGAGACACGGCAAGGTGGAAGCTAGGTCTGGTTTAAGCAAACACTCAGCCTCCACCAGCTCTCGGAGCAAGGCTTGACTGGCACGTGCGTTGTGCTATGGGCAGTGTTTCGCCCCGTGGATGTCCGTCAGCTTTCCCAGATTCCCCGAGTGTTTTGGTGTCTCCGTACTTTCACAAAAGCAGTGGAATGAGATTTCAGCCTCCAGCTGGAGGAGATGGTCTAGCATTTTGGCTGCTCTAGGAGAGTTTGTCCACCAAGGAAGATCCGATTCTGAGCAAATGGGATCGGCTCTAGGTGGGATAGGTTGGGTAACAGAAAACGTACGTGGATTTGGCTCAGAGAGCGTGCTGTGTTACCGTTCCTACCTTTGCAAAATGAGGTTGGAATATGTGAAAAAGTGTGCGCGTGGGGTGGCGCTCGTTCTTTTTTAGGGCACTGAATTGCTCTACAACGCAGGTATCTGCAGATGAAGGAGGCGCGTGCATGTCGGTGTAGCTGTAAATACCCCCTGCAAAGCCCTTTGCCCGTCCTGGCACAGCCCAGAGCCCCCCTCGGTCCCCCTCATCCAACGTAGCAGAAAGGGTCAGCCACAGCGTGGGGGTCCCCCAGGAAAAAAAAAGCTTTTCTCTCCCGTCCACTCTCAAGGTATTAAACACCGTGATTTTTGTCGGCTGCAAGGGAAAGCAGGTATATTCCTATGCATAATTTCCTGGTGCAGTGCCAAAGGGTGGAAGTTTATACTTAAGATTCACAACAGCTGTTTAAAGTGCCTATGTCTCGTGCCAGCCATACCACCTGAATGGCCAAGGGATATATATAAAACTTCAATTATTTTTTGAATGTTTGTTGTTATTCGTTTGGAGACGGATGAGAGGAGATTCCTCACGAATGATGTAACCTACGTAGACTCTGTTATTTCCAACGGTGTGAGCTGAAAAATTAGGGAGGAAAAATCAGGTCAAACTGAAACTTCTTTTTTTAAGTGAGACAAAGTACTGGGTGGAGAGATTTGGGTTTACCAAAACCATTTAATTCACGCTATTTAACAATTTACTTCACCCCTATAAATATAGGTAATTTTCAAGGGAAAAAAAAAAAAGAAATCAGAAGCTTCACTTTGAAAGCAAACAGCAATATTTGACGTGTAAAAAAATCTCACCTGCCTGTTTTTCAGCTGACACTGTTTTCAAAGTCTCCAAATAGATTTGAGCCCCCCTCTAAAACTCCACTTCCGTGGCAATTTACTGTTTCTTTATCAAACGCCACCTCTCTCCACGGGCCGAGGCCCGGGATGGTAACTCCCGCTGCCTTTCCCCGGAGCCTGCTGAGGGGTGCAGACCCCAAACCTTCTCCGGGTTGGCCGTGTCTTACCTGTTTCTGCTGCCCCCCTGCTTCCACCCCTTTTTGTCCAGAGGCTGAATCCTGGCTGACGGGAAGAAAGCTCATAACACCGTTTCCTTTCTCCCACGGCATTTTAAGCTCTCAACGCCCACGTTAAGGTGCCAACCCAAGGAGATGTAGCCCGCCATCATCCCCTTCAGTGCGTCACCTGCAGAGTCCCTGTCCTGCAGCAAGGTCTGGCACATACCGGGATCTCCCCGGCAGTCAAGAGCCATGGATTTAGTGGTTACCCACAGAGACAAGCCAAGCTGTGAGCTCCAGGCTGGTGGCGACCGCTGCAGTACCTGGCCGTGTTTGGTTTGGGTGGGACTCGTTTCTACTCTGAAAGTTATGGAAAGTTGTAGTCCGACCAGGGCAGCCCGAAGGTGGCCAACACCTCCCCGGGCAAGAGCTGATTTCCAGTTTTGGAGCAGACAAAAGGGTAACTGTCTGCACATCCCTGGTGTCTGCCAGGCTGGGGGACCCGTGGCTGAGCCACAGGAAGCATAACCGTGTTACGCCGGGCTCGGGAAACGGCCGGTTGAGTTTCCCAAGCCACATCAAACCAATCTGAAGAGAGATGAATTGGTCTGCTTGGGCCTAAAGGGTAGAAAACACTGCCTTTGTTTTGAAAAAAACAACCGCGGCGGCCAGGAATAACAGAAGATGTAACCGCATCAGAGCCTCTAATGGGATTTTCTTCCTCGGTTAAGCAGCGTAAGTGTCCTGAGGTTCCTGGTGCGTGTTGAGGGATGTCCTGGATGAAGGACAGCATGGCCCAGCTGGGGAAAGCACTGCAGGTGATGCTGCCGTTCCCCCTTCCCAGCCGGGCGCCGAGGTCCCGCTCCTCCCCTGGGTTGCGTTTTCACCGGCTTGTTCGGTCCCAGGCTTGGAAAGGATATTCCCCCCCCCCCCCCCCCNGAACATGCTTCCACCCTGAGCAAATGAAAGGAGCTACGGAAATCACGGGAGAAATTTGTAACTGGGAGATTTCACCCCAAAATTTCCCAGCTAGGGGATCCGGAGCCACGCACCCATCGGTAGCCGGGAGAGATACGCCATCAGAAACTTTGTCATGGGTGGAGCAGAAAGGACGCAAATCTCCGAGAGCTTATCGAGTGCGCGCGGAGAGCCGGCTTGAGGCAGACCCCGTCCCGGCTGGTTCGGAGCCAGCCGTCTGCTTGAGGGATGCTGTGTGCAGGGACGGGAGGAAGCAGGGTCAGGAACAAGGAGGGAAAGCGATGGTGTGAGATAGGCCACGGCCTGCGGCACGCCAGCGATTAGTGCATTAGTTCCTGGGAGGTAGCACATGTTACTTTGATCATATGATGATTTGCATGAATCAGAATGTAAAAATCTTGGCTGGGGTTTACAAAGGAGCCTCGAGGAGCGGGCTGCCTATCTATCTATGTATCTGACACGAGCACATAGTGAAAACCCTTCCACTCCTTCGTGGGACTGTTTTCCAAGGAGAGACAGCTATGTGGAGCTTAAATGTTGTTTACAGCCATGGCAGGCTTTAGGGCTGTGATCATCTCTGCTCAAGAGCTTTCAAAAGGATAAAATGAGCCTCCTATTATGAGGGCTGAAAATGATCCTAAATGAATAACACACACGCAGCCTTCACAGGCACACATTTCTGAGCCATTGGAAATGTTGGCACATGCAAACAAACAAAAACACATGTCTCGGGTCTCTGGTTTTCATAGATTTCTGCATGCCATGACTTTTTGGGGGATGGCATTGCCAAGAGCTAACGAACCAGATTCCCAAGCTTGGCTCGCAGAGCTGGCGCGGTGACGCGGTGACGAAGAGGGGAGGCCTTTGGGCTGGGGACGAGCTCTGGGGGCTGGAGGACTCCGCGGAGAGCCTTCGAGGGGTGCCCGCCCGCAGGAGAGCCAGGCAGCAGGGAGGGCTGTCTCCTCCTCCGGAGCAAGGTGTGCAATGGGGAGGGCTCCTCCGGAGGCAACCGGAGCCCGGGGACCGGCACCCACCTCTGCTTGAAGGCAGGAGAGGTGATGGAGAACAGTTGCTCTGAAACCCGCAGCCGACGGCAGTGCCCCAAACACTCCCCGGAGAGAAAGTCTGGGCGAGTTGCACGTGTACGGCTCCATCTGATCCTGTGACAGTGACATTGGCGATCGCCGTCAGAGCCAGCACCCGGGGACCCTGAGGCCAGGGGTGGGGGACAGGGACCCTGCATCTGCCCGGTGCCCGCAGAGAGCTGGATTTGTCCAGGCTGTGCCCCGCTGGTGCGACCCACGGCGTGCGCACCGTCCGTCTGCCCGTCTGTCTGTCTGGGTTGCTTGGGAAAGGTAAAACACCATTTCCTGCAGGGTCAGGTATTTTGGAGGGGGAAGAAAGCAATTTGCGGCTGTGTTGTCTGCCTGATCAAAAGTGTTACCGGACTCAGCTACACAATGTGCACTCTTTAAACCGGTCCCAATTAGCCCTTCTTGCTAATGCTGCGTTTCATTCCTGGGAGACTGCACTGGGAGAGCTGTTATGACTTTGTGATTGTGCACATACCTTTATGTGCTTTCATTCTTAATCCCCTTTTTGCAGAAGCCAAAAGGTCTTCCAGCCAAAAAGGAAATCAAAACCTTTTGTTGGCTGCTTCATAAGAATTAAGGGTGGGATGAAGGTTGTAGCAGGATCTTAATTAGCCATTGTAAATAACGAGAGCGGCAGTGCCTGCAACCATATACCACCTTGGGTTGAGATATTGTCAGACCACACAAAGCTAGGTGAATGGGCAGCACAATGGCAGATAAAATTCACCCCTGACGACTACAAGGCAAGGCACGGCGAGGAACAATTCGAGCTGTGCACGCGTGTAGTCGGGATCCAAATTAATTCCAATCATTTACACTTTTATTGAGCTGTCCGCAACGACTCCGGGGTCTTTTTTTTCCTTTTTGCTGTCGGGAAAGTAAAACAAAGTATGAGGCTGGTTAAAGAGAGGGATGTAAAATATTTCTGAAAGCCTGCCTGCTCGCAGCGGAGATCCGGAGGAGACCCTTGCTAACATGCCGGGCTCCTCTCTGGATATCTGATCTCAAAAGGGGATATAGTGGAAATAATAAGTGTTCAGAGGCTGACAATGAAAATGATTAGAGGCCTGGTGAGGGAATGCTTTATGGAGGTATTGAAAGGACTGCGCCTGCTTCATTTAGAGACAGGAAAGTAATGAATAGTCTAGACTGCAGAGAAAGTAAATTGGGATCTCCCGCTCACCTGCTCTCCTAACGCAGGCGGGGAAATTCAATGAAAGGCAGCAAACTTCAAAACTGGTGAAAGAGAGCGGTTCTTGACTTGGGAAAATTACCATACGGCACGGTGATTAACCTTTGGGTTCAGACTATGAGAGCCTGGAGACCGGCCTCGGAAGGGAAGGGCGTTGGGCAGCATACCCCCTTAAGGCGGGTGCTTCTCCCATCCCACCCAGCGAAAGCCCTGCTGGTTCGTCCTTGTTTTGTCCATGTTAAACAGCTCTGAAGAAAGCACAAGATACCTCCAGGTGTGCTTTGGATCCTTTCCTGGTCATATCACATAGGCCTGTCATTTCTCACACTCCCGTGCTGGCTGAAGGAGCTGCAAAGACTCTCTGTGATGGCCTCGTAGGACACTTGTAGGCTCCGTCCTCTCCCCGTTACCTTTCCACCCCCACAAGATGCTCCACAGGCACCTCTCCCCAAGGAGACCTTTGCCCAGGTGGCAACCACCCTGCTTGCAAACCCTAGCTTGCATTTGCTCTTGGTGGACTTTGGATCCCAAAGTCCTTTCCACGTGGCACAGGCACTGTCCCATTTGCTCACCATGGGGACAGCGCCAGCGCTGGCACATGGCAGCGTCGTATGGCCACCCTCACCAGCTGGTTGGAGTCGGAGAGGAGAACTATCAGCCCCTGCCTTCACAGGGTCACCCAGGTCTTCTCCAACCCTTGCTGCCCTTCACACCAGCCATGCCAGGCAGCTAAGCGCAAGTGGTCCCCTTCCGGGGATGGAGAAGTTGAGATTACTCGTTTGATCTTGAACATGGCAAGTTTTGAGCCCAGTGTTTTGGAGCCTGATTTTACAAGCTCCTCGCATACATTCGGGTTGAGATCTTTCATCGCCTGGAGGATTTGGGTGTTCAAGTCCCATCCATTTGGCGTGTTGCAGCTGGATTCCTCCTGTGATTTCAGGAGGAGATCCGTGCACGCAGCGGGCCCTTTGCTACGGGAACCCGAACGGCTGCACGGCGCGATTTGCTGGGAAGCATCAAAAATAGCTGCTGGGTGGGAGGCGAGTCTGGCTGTGAAAGCTCCGGGGCGCTGCAGAGTAACTGGGTCTCCTCTCCATCGCCTGCACAGGGAGCGGGTTTGGCCTGGCCAGCCCAGCTGTGGGGTGCTGCCGTCAGACGTCGCGGTAGGTGGTCTGAACCCAGCCCAGGGTGCTCTAATCTACGATCTGCTGTAGCAGCCAAGTGATTCAGGGCTGGATGTTTGCTTCGTACTTCTTCAAGGTGTGAGCTGGGATCACGTCATGCTCTCGAAAGAAGACAATGAAAACAGACCCTCACCCTTCCCAGCCGGCTTCTCCGGTGGCTCCGCTCGGGTGGTGGGACCGACCACTACCAGCTCAGCCACGAGCCCTGGAGAAGCTCTTCTCCCTTCCCGGGGCATCACTCCACAAATGCTTGGGACATGGCAGATACGAGCTCACAGCCACCCCGGGAGGCAGGGATCGCCTTCGAAAATCGACTGACTTGGGGAATAAACCAAACCCCTGCCCTTAGGTGGAATTCATGACATTTAAATTTATAGGTGGCTTCTGTGCGGCGCTGCGCTGCAAGGGAGCCGGCAGCAGGACTTTGTGATGGGGTGCATACCTTTACGGTATGTGCTTCATTAAACACCTTTCCACCCAAGCCAAGTGGTTCCTACACCAGAACAGCAATCAAAGCCTTTCCTGGCGGCTTTCACAACCAGAGGAAAAAAAGGGCTGCGCTATCCCCTGGGACACGGGGAAAAACCTGCGGAGAAGGTTTGGCAGCAAGTGGATGGGAGCATCAGCACCTGGAGCAGCCCCGCTGCAGGAGCCCACCCCCCACAAAGGGGTTGCCCGTGTGGGCAAACGGCAAAAAAAACCATCGCTCCGGGAGAAATTACCCCAAGTCCTTGAAAATGGCAGCGACGGGGGAAAGAAAAATGGATCAAAGGAGCACGTAGAGATGAAAGATTAGCAAAAGTTATTTGGTCTGGAAGTTTCCAGAGAAGCGGTGGTGGGTGTGAGTGAAAATGTGGCTGTGGCCGGAGGTTGGAGAGTCAGGGGAGGGCTGCGCCCGCGTCTGCTGGCGAATATCCGAACTGGAGCCTTTTGTTTCATTATCTACATTTTGGAGTTTTATTATCGGCTTCACGTCTGTCCTGCAACTTCTCCTCTGCTGTTTGAAGGGTGTTGCTAGTTCCAGACCTGGAATAGCTGCGTCTTCCCGGTGGGCACAGGGACACCTGCTAGGGATGGTCAGTCGGATGCGCTCGAAGGATGGAGGGGCAAATGCGAGCCCCCACCTGCACAGGGAGAGCGCGGGGTCTCCGGCGCGGTCCCTCGCGCTGCGTATTTCAACACACACACACACACACACACACGTGCGGGTGTCCTGCACCGATGTCAGGGGTAAATTGAGTCAATTATCTCCCACCATCTCTGTTGAAAGTGGTACTTAATCCTTTCCTCTAAACCTTTTATCTGACATTAAATGGTCATTAGTTTAAAAGAAAAAAGTAAAGCTGACTCACTTTCCAGCTGGAAAAACCTTTATAATTGCAGTAAAAATGCACTGAGGGCATGTACTGATAACATTGTTTTAGGGAACAAACAAAAACCACCATCAGTTTTGCATTAATTATTTTTCTGGGCAAATGAATTAAACAAACAGGACCGCTGATTTGTAACTTGTGGGCACATTATTGTGTTTACTATTAGACCTTCCTGGAAATTTCCCGAGTTAGAAGAAACATTTAAATTATAACCAGCTACACGTTTCTGGTGGGAATCGTTCCCAGTCATAAATAATAAAGAAGTCTTTAGGCTGATGAGAAGGAATTCGGATTCATCTCCCCGATGTTTCCAGTCAAACCCAGGAATCCAAGACCCTGCTGCTTCGGGTGGAAGCTCTTGGGGTGGGCAGGGACGCCAGCGGGGAGCCTGGGGATCGATGCTCGGGCGGGCAAGAGCGGGACACCCTGTTCATCCGCCTGTCCTGCTCCACAGGCTCGTTAGCGGTTTGCGTCATTAAGCAACCAGCCTCTGCTTGGCACCTACACCGTGCTGCCCTGGAGGAGCTTGGGTTTTCTACCAGGGCTTCTCCGTCTGGGCTGTGTCCTGCTGCTCTGGGGCAGGAGCCTCCTGACGCGCGTCTGACGCTGCAGACCCTTGCGCTGAGGATGTGATGGGGATCAGAAAAGTGGTGCAGGACCTGGCACGGGGTCTCCCACGTAACTCCGTGATGAGCACAGTTGGGCTTTTCCAACCCCAAACTGGAATATTATTAGTGGCATCAACTCCTCAGCATCCCCCGCTTCCAAAGCTGGAAAAGGAGTGGTGGTTTCTCTGTGTTAACACTTTATCCCCCTGTGGCTCTGCCACAGTCCGCCCCGTTTGCGCACCGTGAAGGGGACAGGGAGGTCCCCAGACAAGGACGGGGGAGATGTCAGCGTGCGCCCCAGTGCAGCATCCCACCCCGCTGTGCGTGACATCCTCGCTCGGTGCCAGCACCCGCCGTGGGAGACGCCTTCACCAAGGCCAGAGCTGAAACTGGGATCGGACTGGGGCGATTAAACAAGGACTGAACATTAAATCAGGAATTAGCCAGGGGTCCGGTGAAATGCGACTGGGATTTTTTTCCCTTTTTGCCTTGAGAAGTACAGCTAAAGGATTAAGTTTTGTGTTTTTTAACCAGATTTTTTTTTTTTCTTGGAAAGTTCTTTGCATTTTTCCAGCCTAGAAACAAAGTCTAAGAATATTGAAATGTGAAAAGAATGCATTTCAGGTCCCAGTTTTTCTACTTTTGACAAAAACAAAGGTTTCCTTTAAGGCATAGTTTTTGCTTATCTGTAAATGTGTGGAAATTTCCAGCCAGCTCTAACACAGATCATTGCATTTGTAAATCTTGAAATAGAAATGCTGAATTTTCCCATGGTCAGAAGCGCAGTGCCGGGACCTCTCCTCCTGCCCCCAGCGCTGCATCACCCGTGGCAGGGCGACACGCACCCGGAGCACCCAGAAGTGAGGAATTCGGCTTTTGAATGCCTCGGGACTGTGTTGACGTGGTCAGTCCAGCTGTTGCCATCGGGCTGTTTCCGAAGCGCCCGAGAGCGGGGTGCGCTGTGACTTCGGTGCTGCAGGCATCACTTCCAGAAAGCGATACTGGTCAGACTTAATTTACTGGGAAATTATAGATTGTGTGGTCCATTAGCCACCGCGCTGGTGCTGTCGAATTTACATGAAAGGGATAAAGTTTCTGCAGTGGACAGACCGGTGAAGGGCCCTCCTGTGGCCGTGGGAGGCTGACCCTGCCACGCGAGGTCCCACCGATGCCCGGAGAAGGTTTGCCGCTGGGCTAGCGAGCGGGAACGGAGCCCAGCCTTTTAGGTTGAGCCCTGGGTCCGTTATTACTTGAGGACATTTTCTTAACGAGACGTGCAACCCAGCTGTTGGCTGCCCCGTTAATGCTGGGGGCCGAGATAGTAGGGTTATTTGCAGTTGTTTGAATGTTTTGCTTACGCTGGCAGCGATCCCCCCCCCCCGTGTTGTACCTGCTCTGCAAGCAAAGGAGAGCGGCCACCTGCGTCCTCTGCCGTAGCCGGGGAGCTGGCAGGACCGACGGCTCAGGTAGCACGGTGTGTTTCATGGGAACTCCGTCCTGCCCCACTTTACGTGGCAATAACGGCAATAAAACAGCAATAAAAGAGGGGCGGGAGCAGCCCCCGTCGGGGTGCCATTGCTGCTCGCGCGTGGGTGCAAAGCTCTGCGCTCTGGGCTGTGGTTTGGCGAGACTGTGCTTTTTCGGGGGGCTGGAGGTTGGTTACAGGCGTTTAGCACACCGGGGTCTGCGCGTGAGGAAAGTCATCACAACTAAAGGGGAGGACAAAGCCCGAGAGGAACGATGCGGGGCGCGAGCCCCTTCTCTGCGCAGTGGAGGCTGCCGTTTGCATAACGAAGTAGCTCGGCTCTTGCTGTCTGCCCGACTCGTTTATGCTTTCCTACAGCTCCCAGCCCCAATCCAGCCAGACTTGACATTAGCAGATGCCAAATGAATATTTGCACAAATGTTCACCAGCGAGTTTTCGTGCCGCTCCCTCCCTCAAGGTGGCAAGTGTGGGTGTGGAGAGCGCTGCCCGTGTTTGCGAACATGTCCCTTTGAACTCCCCGGCGGGGAGGGTGAAAGAGAGGGGAAAAGGTTTTCCAAGCAAGAAAATAAAAATAATATTAAAAAAAAAAAAAATAAAAATCATCTGAACACGTTCCAGCCTGTGTTATTTTGTTGTTAACCCAGAAACCTGTGGATACTGGAATCTGGGAAAGGAGGGGAGGAGTGGAAATGGACTCGGTACAGGGAGGGAATGCGGCGAGAAATAAAGCAAAGCCGAAAAAGCCCCGAATCATGACTTTGGTTTTGTTGATACGAAAATTAGACACATACAAATTAGCTAGGAAATATCCTGTTTCTTTAGGGGGGGTTGAGGGAGGAGAAGGTATTAACCTTATAAAGGGAACTCTCCGGCCACCCCAGGGAGGGTGTGAAGTAAGTGTTGGGTGATGTGTTGACTTTAATGCAGGAAAGGAGTCTGCTGCCGAGAGCAGCACTAATCCCGCGTCTGCATTTGAGCATCCTCCCTTGTCTCCCAGACCTCAGCGCCCCATTTAAAGCGGTGCCCGGAGGATGCCGCCCAGGGCACGGCAGCCCCCACGGGGGCTGGGGGGTCCCAGGTGTGTGTGGGGGTGTCCGGGCTGGGGAGAGGGTTTTCAACTGAGGAACCCAAATCTGCTCCTCCGGGTGGTGGGGCACGATGGCGGATATTTTGCCCCAGACGGGTTCTCGCAGGGATTTGGCGGTGGCCCCGTGGGAGCAGGACGGACCCTTCCCATCCAGCGGCGCAGGCGGGAGCAGCCCCGTCCCCGCGGCAGGATTTGGCCACCTTCCCCAGACCTCCTTGGTCGGGCGTTCGAAACGCCTGAGGACGGAAGAGTTAAGCGCGCCCTGGCAGCGCTCCCCTGCCTCCCCTCCCCAAGCTAATCTAGCAGATGGGGGAGAGACTAATTATCCCCCAAGCCGGTAGCTGTGCGGTGAGGGCGATGCTGTCCTGGAGCCGTGCCACGCAGCGCGGCGGCGTGGAGGCATCGCTTCGGCGAGAGCGGGGGTGAACCGTTTCGGGGTGACCCCCCCCCCCCCCCGGGGGAAGGNCCCCCCCCCCGGGGGAAGGCGGCGTGAGCAGCCTGGGAAGAGGATGCTGCTGTAAACCCTGCCTTCGGGAATAAAAACGAGGCGCTAGCCGGGCTGGGGTGGAAATAGGCTTGGCTTTTCCCGTCTCGCCGTACCCTTGCTTTGGGCACGCCGGCATCCTTAATTCCTCCTGGGAATTCCCGAAAGAACAAGTAGTTTTTAACCGCGGCAGTACATCATAGCAGGTAACTGGAAAGCTGCTCTGGCAGAGACTGCTTCCTTAAAGCAAACAAACAAACAAACACATATCCATGTATTTAGCATGTCTGAGGGATGCCGAAGGTGCAGGCAGCTTGTCCCTGGTGTTTGCTGGGCTGGAGGGACTGGTTCCACCTCTGCATTTTGAGTGAGGGTCTGTGTAATCCCCCCCCTCCCGCCTCCTCAACGCCAGTTCTCCCCGGCCCCCTGACACCGCTGCGAGCTTTGCAGATGAAAGCTGCGTTAGGAACAAAGCGTTATTGATTATTATCCCCTCGAATTTCAGAGCGGGCTAGCATTTCATGCGCACGACGCAGTCCGTGGGCTTGCTGGAATAAATAACACATGGGAGCTTGTTCGTATGCCTAGTCAATAGGGAGCTGTCGGCTTACATGCGATTTCACACATTTTTTCAGCTAGCTCAGCAATCCAAATGCAAAAATCCGGCAAACAGGGACATCGTGTTTATTTCTGACAATCCCTGGAGAGGGCTGTATCCGTAAACCAATGAATGGATTACACTCATCCATAGATGATGGGGTTTTTTCCATCTGTGACAGATATTATATGGAAAACCTCCATTTAATAGCTGATCCAAGAATAATTCAATACAAGTGAGTAATATAAGTTAAAAATATTGTAAATTCTTCTTAACTCTTTCAGGGCAGCACGTGCGGGTGGAAGGCGGAAGCCGGCAGAAATAATTTGTGAAATAAGGGAAGGGGACCGACGCTTTGCAGGTGGTATCTCAACTCAGAGACCTAATGTCCCTACAGCTCTTGGGAATACAGGTTGGGACAAATTGACCAGGTTTTGACCCTTCTGAGGGACACCCTAAAAGCCTGGCTGGGACATGAAAGAGGGGTCTGAAACGTGGAGGTGGCGGGCAGGTCTCAGCTGATGTCCTCACAGCAGCAGCTGGTGGAAAGCCGCTCTTCTGGACTGGTCCACAGAGCCACGCCGGGATGGAGCACCCCAGGGTACGGGCCAGCAGCTGCAAAATAGTGGTAAACTATTGATATGAGGTCATCAGTTCAGAATAGATGCTTGTGGGTTGTGCAATGTCGGCTGGGGCTGTGCCCCTTCACGGCACGGTGGTGATGCCAACGATGCCCTGCAGACCAAAATGGGGCAATGAGGCCGTTGTACGAGATTCCTGAGCAGCAAAGCGCTAAGCAGAGAAGCACCCTGAGCAGACAGGGGTGATGCTTCTGGCCAAAGGCTCGAAACATTGTGATCTTGGGCTCTACGCACCAGCTCTTGCCTTTCGGGTCTTCCAAAGACGGCTTCCAGTAATTCCTGACCTGCTTTGGGCTGGATGAAAGAGGCAGTCCATGAATAAAAGACTCCAGACCTTCTCCTGAAAACTCACCAGTGTGTCCCAGAGGCGGTGAGAGCGGCTGAGACATGAGCCGGGTATCAGAAGTGGAGATGGAGGGGATCAGCTTCTGCTTTCTGCTCTGCTAACCTGGCACTTAAAAAAATTAATGTAGTCCTGAATTTATACCAGCATGAAGGAGATCTGATCATTAATGACCGCATATGAATAGGCTGTCACCGTGGTTTTTGGCTCATTGAAGGACAGTGGACTGATCCTGACGTGCTGGTCAGAGGGGCAAGCCGGGGCAGCCCTTAACCCACACGGCCACCAAGTGAGCGAAAAGCCACTCTGGGCTGAAAAGCCAGCGCCCTATCGGTGGCTCTGCCAAAGCACGTGGAGCCGTGGCCAGTGCCACAGGTCGGGTTGTCAGCCCTTGCTTGGGCGAGACTCATGTTCAAAAGGTTTTTCCTGATCACGGCTGACTTTCTCAAGAGTCCAGAGTGGCGCTTCGTGTCCTGCTCAGGACTCTCCGTGGTGGCAGCATGTTTTAATAACGAAACGATACTTCAGGCCTGGGGGCAGGCTCAGCACAGGTCCTGCGCGGGGAGGGCAGAGTCGCCCTCGGT
The DNA here is from genome assembly GCA_003993805.1 of Himantopus leucocephalus. Taxonomy (NCBI): domain Eukaryota; kingdom Metazoa; phylum Chordata; class Aves; order Charadriiformes; family Recurvirostridae; genus Himantopus; species Himantopus leucocephalus. Next base: position 2,645,081 of record RSEF01000013.1, on the reverse strand, counting down.
GCACGGCTGCCGAGGAGGAGACGCGGGAGGTGTACGACGGCGAGCTCACGGCCGTGCTCTCCAGCCCAGCCCGTCCGCAGCCCGAGGAGCGACGGCCGCAGTCTCCATGCTGAAAGTGATGCTGGCAGGTACACACAGTGAAAATTCAGGACATTCAAACTTCTGACCACACAAAGAGCTTAAGCAAATTCCATTATCTCGTGCTACATCAGGGCACGCTGACGTTGCTCGATGTGTCTCCAGAGCCACTGTGATGGCTGGAAACGTCCCTTGGTCCAGCACGAAATGAAACACTTTGATTTTCCTGATCTCAAACAGAGATCACTCTGTGGACATTTCGATGTCAGTGAAGTCTTGTTTTCTGATGGGATTTTTTTCTTTTTTTCCCCACATAGCCAGGAGAAACAAGGCACTGACTGCCAAAGGCTGAACCCCACCGAATACATATAGAAATAGAAATAGAAATAGAAATAGAAATAGAAATAGAAATAGAAATAGAAATAAATAGAAATATATACATAAACATGCAAATGCATGCATATACATGTCCATGTACATGTATATATGAGTGTAAGTAACCTGGTCTAGTGGGAGGTGTCCGTGCCTGTGGCGGGGGTGTTGGAACTAGATGATCTTTAAGGTCCCTTCCAACCCAAACCGTTCTATGATTCTATGATATACATACACATACCCCCACACACACATACACACATGTGTGTGCGCACCTCTCTGTCTTTATTGCTACCACCACAGCATCCCAAAGCTTTTGTCCTTGACCTAGGCGACGCGCAGCGCCAGCGCTCCGAACCCGAGCAGGAGAGGAAAGGCAGCAGATGGGTGCAGACAGAGAGCGAGCGCAGGGAGACGATGAGCCAATATTGCTCAGTATGATAGACAGTGGTCTTAGCACACCAGCAGCCTAATTCAGTTTTTTTTGCTGTCAATTTTTCGGTAGATATGCTGGCAAAGGATGGATTTAAGGAGGAATGTGAAGCGGCAGAGCTCGCTGCTGTTTGCGGGGATCCTCGCGGGGTGGAGGGTGGGCTGGAGGAGGGCAGCGGGGCCCATCGGCGTCAGTGGAAATGAGCAGGCGCGATGGTTTGCAGTGCTCGACGCCAGTGAAAGTCCAGCTGAATTCAATGTGCGTTTTACCCGCCTGGAGACTGGATTCCCTTCAGATAAACTGGGGGATGAGACCTGGAGCTGGCTGTGGGGAAAAACAAGGAGAGGGAAAACCAAGGTTTTGCTATAGTGATGGAATTTCATATGGGATTGGCTTATTTTAATCTTAAGAGAT
>RSEF01000013.1:2611491-2643684 GCA_003993805.1 Himantopus leucocephalus | reverse complement strand
AGAAGTCCCTCCCCAGCTCTCCTGTAGGCCCCCTTTAGGTACTTGACCCATGGGAGATCATTCACAACCCATCTTGCTCCTCTTACACAAGACGGATATCTCCAGTGGGATTTTTGGCTTGAGTGGTCTGACCCATGGAGGCAACGCTGATGATGAGAGGGGTTTTGATAGAGCGAGGAGCCAGGAACGCTCCTTGCCCAGCCCCGCAGCGGGCGAGGGGACATCTCCGGAGGCTGGTGTTGGCATGACTTGCAGCAGAGCAGAGCCCACTGACTTCAAGCATCTCTTTGGTTAAAGAAACGAGATGGGTAAAAATAGCAGCTTACTCTTGAGGAAAACTGCTTCCTGTCTGGGCCTTATTTCATCGCCCAGGCCAGCGCCGTGCAGCTGCGAAACCGCAGCCTGGCTCTTCGCTCCCTACTCGTACATGGTCAGTGCACTCTAATCACAGCACTTCAGGGGGTACCTCTGGTCCTCAGGGCTCTGCTTGAGGGCAGTCAGCCCCAAATATTCGGGGCTCCACATCAGCGACGTTTTGAATACATTATTATTTGTTTATTTGCACTGAAATCGCCCTAAGAGGCTTCCTGGCTCTGCTAGGAAGTTCCCACCCTGTTTTACTTATGATCTAACCTTGTAGTTCATAACCCTTTGGCTGGGGGTGGGCATCTGTGGGCTGAAAAACTCAATGCCCCTGCTCTTGTGATGGGAGGGTGGTCATTTTGCAACTGGACTCATGTCCTGTTGGATGACAAGTGGAAAAGGCCGTAGGGCCCTCAGGAAAGTGGAGAGAAGAACAGGTCATAGACTGGACACGTTCTTCTTGAGCGTGATCCAAAGGGTGTAGCTTTGGTACAACCAAATATTGGTGGGTGTGGGAGCAAATGCTGAGGGAATCGGAACAATTTGGTAAAGATCAACCTGGAATTACCTGATCTTCTAAATTCTTTTACCAATTACAGGCAAGGTTCTTCAGCTCCTAGGACTACAGTGCCACCCTTGGTTTGCCTTGTAGAGGTGAAGTCATTTTACAGGTGATCTTAGGAACAGCCCTAACTCTTAGAACAGGTCCAAAGTTTTTTTCTAAGGCAAACACTCCCCCGCGTACTGCTGGATTTCTGGGACGGCTCTCTAGAGTGTGAAAAGGGGAAAACGGTGGTTGATTTGCCAACAACGTTTTGGACCAGATGTTATCCTGCCAACTCACGCTTCTCTGTCTTTCTGCAGACGACTTTCACTCTGTGTTGCACCAGCCTATATGGCCACCCACCTTCTTCTTCACTGCACCATCAGGCGATCGCCAAATACACAGGAAGGAGCTACATCATCTGAAACCAGTAAACTCGAGCAAATGGCAGATGAGTTCCAGCAGTCAAGAAGGTACCTACAGAAAGAAAGGAGCGTCTCTGTCCAAAGGAGTGCTCCTTTGGAAGACGAGACGCTGGCTGAATCTCACCCAGAGATGCTGCTCTGTGCTGAACGGTCTCGCGTTTCACAAGCGCTCGTGACATGACTCACTCCAGGAAGGGTTTCCTCTGCTTGTGGTGGGATCTGGTGTGGGTTCTAGCTCCTCAGCCAAAGCCTGTGGGAGACTGCCTGTCCAATGTCACATGGCAATATTACTTCAGTGGCCTGAATTTCTTCACATTCCTGTATGTCCCCCATTTTTGGTCAAACTACATTCAGATTTTTATCCCCCCCCCCTCCCCATCTTAGGAGTAAAATAACTGAGAATTTATTCCCCTACAATTCCTCTTCCCAGAAGAACAGTAGATAAATATTTCAAGCTGCATCTGATTTGATTTAGGATCTTATTTCTGTTACTGAGGTACATTTTCCTTGCAAGGAGGGCAGGCTGCATCAAAGCCTTGATGAGTCACTGAGTTTCGCAAAGGGCTGGTTTGCCAGTTGTGTTCTCCGGCTGTTGCTAGGCTTGTGAATCAGATCTACCTTGGACCTTCCCACACAGCCAAGGGTTTCAGCTGGGTGAGGGCTGAGTGGTCACAAGAACTGGTCAGAAGGTGGAATTTCCGCTCCAGGAGAAGCTCTGACACTCCCCACTTCTTTTTGATATGAATCGAGATGAAAAGGCGAAATTTGGAAGTTTCCCATGAAACGTAAATTTAGAAACTATTCAGGAAAAGTGCCTTATTTAAATGACGTTGGTTTTGTTTCTACTTTCCTATTATACAAAAGTGGAAAAACTAAGACATTAGGCAGTGCAAAATATAAAATCTGTATAACGTTTGAGTCAATAGTCAACTATGTGCAGCCGTGGAAGCAAAAAGACCATAATGAAACAAAGCACGTCTATGCCATTGAAAAGAACCGCTGCGGCGGTGATGAAACACCATGTTTTGACATTCTCCTGTTGTAAAATTTCATTGAAATTGACAAACTGCCGAGAAATATTTTGATTTTTGAATAGACTTTACTGGATGAGAAATTGCTCTGTTGAAAAATTTTCAGCTGGCTCTATTGCAAACTGAGTCAACAGCTGATGAGCAGACCATCGTCACTGCTGGAGGGGGCCTGGAGACGGCGAGGCAAACACGCGAGGGTCAAACCCTGAGCATTTTAGCAGTCACTCATCAAAATACCATTTGACTTGAGCAGGAAGCTGGACTAAATAAGAACGACAGCGTTTGGCACTTTGTGGGTGTCCAGATGGCCTAGCATTAGGCGCTGGCTTCTAAGAGTGGATACGACCCAAGTTGTTATCAAGGCTTCTCGCGGCAGCCATTGCAGAGATTGACAAGTCAGAATGCCTTCGTTAGGAGCCAAAGTCAGGTCTGCTAAAGCAGCCTCTAAATTTCAAGCAGATGCAAGATGTGAAAGTAGGAGGAAGATGGCAAGAAGAGTTGTTCGCTGGAACAGACGTACTGGAACGTGCACTCATGTCTTCTGCTGGAGGGGCCTCTGCCAAAGGAGAACATCAGTTCTGAGGAACTTCTGGTTCCAACTGACATTTAATCTCCTCAAAAGGGATTTCACGTACGCCCGTGGCACACAGATCTTAACTGTCTGGTAAGTCTGAAAGTCCACATTGTCCTGTTGTCAGCTTCAGAGCAAGACGAAACAAAAATGCTGAAGTCCACAACTGCCTCACTTCCAGTAATTCCTTTTAAACTAGTCAAAGTACATACTTGAAGTGATAAAAAATAATAATCATTTAACACTTAAGAAGCGCTATCAGTCAGAAAAATATGTGCCCTGTTTCGGGGTACACAATGATGTGCTGTTTTGTCCTATGTGCAAAACTCAGCCCAGGCTGAACTCAACCTGAGGAGGCGCAGCTGCCACGTACACCCACATGCGCTGTACAGCCTGGAAGACACCAGACGCAGAGTAACGCCTGACTCTGTGTCCTCCTCAACTGTCGTGCATTTGGACTATTACATGACAGGAGGATTTGCCTTGAGAGTTTCCCAGTTGGGAGATGCATGCGATAGATTTATGGTAGCAGATAAGACATTTTTTGGATGCACAAAAGAGGAAGAATGCAACTCTGAAATTATACACGGCTTGTTGTTTCGTGAAATCCTGACGCGCTGTAATGCTGTGACCCCGAGGAAGGTGTGTGCTGAGCTTTGGCACGCCTCATGTCCTTGATGGCACACAGGAGCTCGGCAAATCGGGACCGGGAGATGGAAGTTGCTACACGCCAATGCGCAGCCTGGCTGCTGCCTTCATGGTGCTGAGACAGGGGAGCCCTCATAGAGTTGTCTCCATGGGCTGTGTTTGTTTTCCATTATGACTTTGGCGTTGACAGTGAACAAAGGTATTCTAGTAAATGTGGACCATACCGCTTGCATACTTTTCAAGGGGGAAACCAACGAAGCTTTGCTCTGTTTTGTAATGAAGTCCTGTTGTTTTGCTTCCACTGCCCCTTGGGAAGCTTTCAACAAATGGGTGTTTTATCACTCGGTTTGGTGCTGCCTGCTCTTTCTTTTTTTCTTTTTAGGACAATGTGCTGGGAACATGTTGGATGGCTTCTTCCGATTGCCTCTTGATGCGGACTGAAGGTTAGAGATGGGCAGGCAAACAACTGCTGGGCAAAAAAGGAGGCTTTTTGTGCGCAGCGATGGGTTGTAGACCTACAAAATAAGGCATCTATGTACAAACATGCAGACAAACAAACATCCAGTTTCTGCTGTGGCTTCAGTAGCACTCTGTGCCTTCCCCATAAGCCTCTCCCAAGGCAGCAGCTCAGCTGCTCCCAGTGGAAGCTGCTGTACAAGGGAGATTCACGGAAGGGGCAGCGAGGGTCCCACGCTGGGTCCCAAAGGTGCCTTCATCTCTGTATCAATGTAGACTCAGTCTGTCACTGCTCTGTGGCCATCGCAGTTCCACAGAAGCGGTGCAGCATTGGGGAAGCATTTCTCCATGAACTTGTGCAATACCTTTAGTTACTCACCGAATGCCTCTCTGCAGTCTGTGCTGTGAGTTTTGCTTTTATTATTTATTTCAGTTGTACCCGCTCATCCCCCTGCAGATGAAATGCTCTGAAGAAGCCTTTACTCATGCGCTGGTCTCAGAGTGGACATCTGCTGCTGGGTTTGCTAGAGAAGTTAGAACATGTATTGCAAAAGATGGACTTACTGGTTTTATTCATGTTGCAAACCAGCTAGCTTTGAGGAGGAGCCGAGAGTGGAGCCGGTCCCTTTCCCAGCCACAGGTTCTCTCTCGCGTCAAACCCCTCTCCCACTTGGCAGCGCAGTGTGAACGTGAGAGCTGTGCCTTCTGCTGCCGATGCATTGCCCTGAGATGTCCAGAGACCCGCCCAGCCTGGCTTAGCCGAAGGGGCGAGCTGCCCCTCTACCTCAGTCAGCTCTGCCGGCCNCTGGGTCCCGGTGACAAACGCCGCATCAGGAGGTGCTACCATCAACTCAGTCTGGCTGGCTGTCTCACGGCTGGTTACAATGACCCTTCCCCTCTCTGAAGTGACGCTAACTTGGCTTTTCCACAGCTCCAGGTATAGGACAAGTACCACCGGCTGCAAGCACCGGGTGAGTAATTTGTAATGAATAATTTATGTGAGTAATGCTGCCTTGTTTTCCGGTATGAGAGCTGTCTGCATGAAAAGGCTGGATTTTTCCCAGAGAATCTTGTTATTTGGAAACCTTTTTTTTTTTTTGAATAATCACTGAAAAAAAGAAAATCTTGGTCTGCAGCTTATTAGTGATTTGTTTGTTGTGAGTGTTTGATAGTCCAAATCCGGACTGTCTTGCATGTGTGCACGCAGCTCACGTGGGCCTGATTAAAGTCCGTTTAGTCGAACGGAGCCTTCCTGCTGGCATTGCCGGGCCCTGGGATGGCCCATGCCGTGGACCTCCTGATTTGAAGGGCGCAGGCAGTACTCAGAAACAAGTTTCTCCCGTGCTGTAGTTATCCATCATGCTTGCTGAGACTCTTCAATATTGGCTTAAAGTCTGTCAGTTCAGGGAACAAATCTATGCAGTAACTCCTCTGGCAATAAGCACAAGTCAGCTTTGGGCAGCATCCTGGTAAGCTCAGAACTTAGCAAGAGATTTTTTTAACAGGTTTTTGTGAAAACAACTTCTTGGGCAGAGTTGAGGAGACAGCCTGGTATTTAGAGAACTAAAATAATGTGGGAGAAATTTTTTGAAAGTACTTCTCCAGTTTCAAAGCACAATTCTCACTTTCTTTCCATTCACTTATGTGAGTTCTGCCTGTTCCAGCTCTTATTGTTGGCTTTGTTGGCCCTTGGAAGTGCGATGCTGCCCATCTATCTCCCGGCGCAATCAGAAGGAAGCGGGCACCCATACGTCTGGGTGACAGGTCCCGCCCGTTACGGTCAGGTACCCCAATATCTCACTTGCTGGGAGTGGAGCTCCTGGGATATCCAGTCCTGTGTGTGCTATCACTGGTTTCGAGGGCTAGAAATTCATTTATGAACTCCCAGTTGGAGCTTTCTTCTATTTTTAGGGCCTTTGAAAGTCTGGTTCTGCAAGCGTGAATCCCTTTGATCGACCCAGGAGCACTCAGGTGCTTTTGAAGGTCTCCCTCGTTCCCATTTCTAGTGCTTTGTCCGATGGGGCATTGACTGATGGAGCACATCAGACTCCTTACAGCCCACAGCCCAAATCCTGAGAGGAGCTGCAACTACACATGGGATATGGCTGACCTCAGCTAGCCTGGCCAAGGTTACTCCCAGGTTAATGCACCATACGCTCGCGTGTGCGGTGTGTCACAGGGCAGGGACTGTCCTCATGAGTTCACGGGCAGGGTGGCATCATTCCCCTTCTGACAGTAGGTCACACTCTGACAAACAAGAGCACCCATTTCTGAGAGCACGGGGATGCTGAGAGCCAGCCTTGAGACTGCTCGCACCCAGCCTGAGTTGGCCGGGACCTTGTTAGGGCCTTGTTAGGGTTGAGGAGATTCCTGATTTCCAAACTGACGTCTTCCTAGAGCACGGAAATGCTGAACAAGAGTGAAAGTACTCAAAGCTGCTTCTTGAAACAGTGTAAGCACTGAAAAAACCAAACTGATGTCTGAGGGAGGAAAGAGGATCTCTTGCGAGCCAAGAAGGTTCAATGGCTTGTTCACTGGGTTGCACAAGTCCCTTCCAGTTCCCGATCCTTCTGTCACCTCTGAGGCTTGGTTGTGAGTTTGGTCCCTACCACAAGCAGGCTTCCTGCTTCTTGCAGGAGTCTCCCAATTTGCTGCCATGATGCAAACTCTGCCATAGCTGCTGCACCCACCCTTGTCACCACCGCCATCTCCAGCAGAGCCTGTCCCTTGCCCTCCAGAAAGCTACACCTTCTCCCCAGAGTGGTTTCAGCTGGCCGGGAGCACAGGACAAGGTCTGCTGCCCAGTAACAGCCTTTTCCACAGCGGACCACATCTATAAAACAGATCTGAACATGAAGGACGTGTTCCAGCCTTCAGCTCACGGCAGCCTGAGGGTTTGCCCCCCTCCCACAGCTCATCTTGGAGTCCAGACCCAAACCCACCCGCGCTGTGTCACCGTCAGAGTCCAGCTTTTGTCTCCTTCCAGGCTTCTCTGCAAGTCCAGGAAAGAAAAGGGGTGAAGAGGAGGCAGAATGGGTGACGTCTTTAAAAACAGAAAGAGGTGGTGTTTTTTTTGGTGGAGTTAATGCGTGCACATCCAAGGAGGGACTGCAAAATAGGCAAGGGACAGAGCCCAGCCTACATAGCTGTGCAGAGAGCCGTGGGTTAGCCAGCATGGAGCAAGAGCGCTAAGCCATGACAGGAGGCTGGCGTCGTATCATCTCGGATTATTAGTGCCTCTTGGTTTATAAGCTAAGTTCTGGGGGAGGAAATATGTAGTGAAGTGAAACTGGTGATTGTACAGGCACGCCGGCGATTAAGGTTGAAGTGGGTGGGCAGTCTGTGGGGGCTGGTGTGTTAACTCCAGCCAAGGAGAGGCACATGGTTTCCCATCTATGCTATCTCAGTTTCAGGGCTGCAGACAACCCATCAGGGTGTCATTAACAAGCAGTTACTCCGCTCTCGTTGCTGCGCTTTAAGGAAATATGTCAAAGGCATTTCTGGTGAGCGAGGGCTTGGTGCGATCAGATTGCTCCAGCCTTCTCACAGCATTCCATTCAGATTATAATACACAATAGTTCAGACCCTGCTGTGTCCCATTACTCAATTATGAAATTGCTTTAGAAGTTGGGAGCTTACTGATTGGCTCCGAATGATTTCATACCCATCATATTTCTGTGTGTTTGTGCTCTTGGGCTGATTGCTCCGTCTAGTTGGTTCAAGCCGTTTCACCCTTCTGGTTCATGCACTAGAATATATTTTATACCCCTCTGCATCACTCTCAAAGTCCCACTCAATGTGCTTTGGTCTTCAAATCAGGCAGTNAGTTGGGAGCTTACTGATTGGCTCCGAATGATTTCATACCCATCATATTTCTGTGTGTTTGTGCTCTTGGGCTGATTGCTCCGTCTAGTTGGTTCAAGCCGTTTCACCCTTCTGTTTCATGCACTAGAATATATTTTATACCCCTCTGCATCACTGTCAAAGTCCCACTCAATGTGCTTTGGTCTTCAAATCAGGCAGCGGAAATGCAAATTACCTTTGAAGTCAGTTGTTGTGGGTATGGAGCCTCCATGTTATCGCCTAAGAGGCAGGAGGAGCGGGAAGGTGTAGCGAAGTGAAGTACAATCCCGTAGCGCAGAGCTCTTCTGCCTTACCTGCCTGGCAGATGCACAGCTCCCTCTGAGGCAGCAAACTGGGGAAAGAGGGCTGGAACGGAAACCGTATTTCATTGTGCAGCTTCTACCACTCAGAGCGAATCCTGAAGCGTTTATCCTCCAAGCATCACAACCATTTAGTCCACTAAGCACCACAACCAGCCTGTGTGAAATTTAACTTTGTTCACGAATTACATGCGAGAGGCAAGGAAAAAGTTATATTGGTAGTTTGTGCAGATTTGGCCGACTTTTGTGTATCAGAGCTTTACGCATCTGTTTGCCTTCCTGCCTTGTTTGTCATGGGGTAAACATTTCTCAGTGGTGGCTGACTTAATGGAGAGAGGCACAACTGCTTTATGTGTGAAACGGGGATTTTACACCTGTTTGGCATAAAACCCATGAAACCTCAATGTAAGCGGTTTGATTCTACCCAATGACCCAATTTATCCTATCCTCCATAAAAGGGGGACCAATAAGAATGAAGTCAGGAGGACTCAGCTTGTGTATCTTTAAGATGTTCAGTCCTGTTTGTATCCATCCATGCAAGAACCGAAGCAAGGTCCTGCTCTGAATTAAAATACCGTTACGTGTTCTACTTTGGAGAGCCAAAATAAACTCAGTCTTTGAACTTTTCTAAAACTTACTGCAAGTGATCACTTTGAGCACCTCTTGTTAATAACAGCTTCAATTTTAAGGGACGTTTTGTACCACCCAAAGCAAAAAAGCTGAGGCTCATAAACTGATAGTACGCTGCATTGCCAGAGCCTATTAGAATCAAGCTGTTGACATCTTCTAGGGAGATGCTGAGCTTACAAAAAATTTCTGGGTAAAAAAGTCCTTGGTATGCAATTAATAGTTTTCTCCCTTCTCTGTCAATAAAGGAATGTGATTTAGAGTCAGAGTGAACTGCTCAGGGGGTTGGATGTGTTTAGAAGCCTGTGGATATGGCCAAGCAACTGGATGCCATTGACCTTGTGCTCAAGCCCTCGATCCGCTGTTCAAAGGGGAGAGATTTCTTAATAAAAAGCCTGAACTATGGTGGTCCCTCAAGGGTTTCTCTTGGGCCAAATCCCAAAATCCTCTCTAGGTTAAGTCCTCGCTGGAGACGTTTAGATACATGCACAAATAAAAATGAAATGAGGACACTGGCTCTGTCTGGCTTGTTTTTAAGGAATAATTTCTTTCCCAGAATCAGCATTTAGCGTTTTTTCCCCCTTCCTGTTCAGATCAGACCACCAGCGGGTTTGTTTCACCCTCTAGGTGTTATCAGGGAATTACTGGAAAGCAGCATGACTTTCTATACCTTTGATGCTGTTAAAATGATAGTCCCTTTTGCCTACGCAGGGATGTAGCTAGAAGGTCTTTGAAAGGTTTCAGCTCATGTTTCCAAGAAGAACCACTGATTTTCTGATGAGTTAAGGCTTTGGCAACGGCAACAGGATTCTCTCACCTGCCAGCAAGATAAGGATCATCGTAAATGTTCACCATTCTGGGCTATGCTATTCAGTCAATTGAGTACTCAAAAAAACCCCCAGTATTGTGCCATCTAAATTTTCCCCTTTCAGACTTTCCACTGGATGTGATCGTTCTGACAATCTGCCATGCCACTAGTACAGAGAGGTGCTTATCTTGCAAAGTTATTTCATGTATTTATTAACTCATTGTGTTTACTTATTTAAATATTCTCTGCAGATGAGACATATGGCAAACGCTGGCCAGCTTAGTCTCAGCTGCTTCTCAGATCCAGATGCTAATATCATTTCATAACTTGGCTTGTGCAGTCAGATATGTACCAAAAGTCTCTGTTTTGAATTACCATTATATTTGATATTAATACTAAGCATACTCACAGCTGTCCTACATTGCTATTTCCACCCTCCCTGGGATTCGGCTCTCAGACAGAGGACATAACACTCTTGTATGTCTGCCTCTCAGGCTTTTAGATCTGTCCTGGACTCGGAGCGTATTGTCTACAGCAGAGAAGATGTGCAAATTACCACTGCATCATTCTCAACTTAGGAGCTTGATGGCTTTTTCAAGGTCAGGCTTAACCTGGAAAGTTTTTCCAGCATCGTAATAGTGACTTTCAACAGGGCAGCCCAGGAAAGACTTATGTGCGCACCGTCCAAAATCGCTGAGGGTATTTGGGATGGGATTTCAGAAGTATTTAGTCACCTAAAGATGAGGAACGGTATCTAGCAGGACCTTCCAAACCACAGTGGGCCCAGATCCTCAGTGGTGTTGTAAATCTTTGTCTCGGTGAAGTCGATGCGAGTTAAGCACTGAAGCATGGTGAGGCTGTAGATCTCCATGCCCCCTTCTCTTTGGCACATCTGCACAGCTATCTGTGTCTTTAGGAGCACAAACACCTTCACAAGCCTGCTGATGGTGAGCCCCAACCACGCAGCTGAGCATTTGGCTTCCTCCAGCTCCTGGGGAACAGTCTCTCCAGACCTCGTTGGGCTGCTGTCTAGGGAGCCCATGCCCACCCCGGGCTCGGACTGTCGAGGGTGCCCAGGAATGGCATTTCCAGCTTGCTAAGGGCAGTGCTCTACCAGCTGAGACTGCATAAACATCCCTCATCAGCGGGAATGCCGCTTCGGCCAGTTGTATGACTCAAGTATTTTTTTTCCCACAGAGGCACAGTTGTTAGGGAGAGGAAAAACATCAAACAGTTCGATTCCTTGTGCTCTCTGGATCCTGGATGAGCAACCCTCAGAGTCACCTTTTTGTCCACAGCCACCAGTGTGCCCTGGGAACTGTTTCTTCAGCGCAAGAGCAGAACGTGGTCTTGCGCTCATGAGCAGGTCAGCAGTTACTCTTCCGAGAGGGACAGGGTCTTGTGCCCGTGCTCAGTAAAAGCTAAATATTTCCTTTGGTGACAAACTAACTCATCACCGTGATGAGTTTATGGATGAAAATAGGAGAAAAGCTGTAAATCTGACATAAATCCTATCCTTGGTGCGTCAGCCCAGAGATGTTAGGACAAACGCTAGGAAGCATCTTGGGCGACGTTCAGTTTTTGAGCAGGTTGGCAGCCTTGGCACGAACCCGTTAAACTCCACAGCGCTGCAGCAGGCATAAATCTGGCCCCACGTCCTGGCCAGGCGTGGGTTTGAGGTGCACCTCGCCTGGGTGTTTTCCAAGGTACACCGCGATGCATGCTGTGCAGCGGAGAGTCAGCTCCTCTCCCTCCATCTTCTGCTTTCTCCTCAGAGAGGATTCAAGTTTATTTAATCTCAGATTTCTTGCTGAAAAACGCTCAGTGAGCATGAAATGCCTTTGAACTCTGGGAGTATTGCTACTGCCTGTAATAAGGCCGGGTAGCAGGAGACAGCCGCTTCCGTAGCTATTACAAACACATCTGCACAACGTGATGCAGGGAGCATCGAAATGCCTCCATAGCCTGGCACCCTTTGGCGAGCGCATTCGGAAACACGAAGGACACCGTTTGTGACCCGCACGCCCCGCTCGCGGGCCCGCGCATGGTATGCAACGGGGGCAAATTGTTCAGCTTAATATAAAAGTATTTCCAGCCCAGACAAGAATCAGCTGCGAGGGACTTGGAATACATTAGAAAGCGGATAGCCAGGAAACCCTTTCCATGAAGCGAAGAGAGGATTTAGTTGCTGAGTGCTGCAAAGATGCATACATTTTCCTAAAAAAACATTCGTGGTGCCAACGTGAAGATTCAGTGCATTGTCAAAACAAGCCAAGATTCTTATTAAAACCAATTGCTTTGGTTTGTTAGGCTACTTTACTATGGTGCCTCTAAGCCAACATATGTATTTGGGTTTAGCAGAGCTGTTTCAGCCAAACCTTAGGTGGCTAGAAATGAATGTGAGCTGAGCAGATGCAGGGTATCGTTTGCCCACTACTGTCCTTCGGAGGCTGTTTCATGGTCCGTGGTACACGGTATGTCAGATGTTGGCTTTCTCTGTGAGAGCAGATGGCCTCGCGATGAAGCTGCGCAGCGTAGCTGCCTGAGAGGCACAGGCGATGCTGTGGGAACCCTAGGTGCTCCTCATTTGCATACACAGTAACGTAACGAGCAAATAAGACAAAATACACATGCTATTTCATGTAATCTGGATTTCATTTGACTGAATGTCATGAATAGCGGGAGACCGTTTTGAAGAGAGAGGTAATATCTTTTATTAGGTCAACTGTGATGATACCAGAAAAGCAGAAGAACCCCTTGTACGCTTGAAAGCTTGTCTGTTTTTTCCAGCTATATTGCTCTAACAAAAGCCCGTTGTGTCTGCAGCAATACCACTGCTAGCGTGAGAAATAAACAGCGTGCAGACTTCTGAAGTGCAGTTCTTTATGGTATCAGGGTTGTTCCACCCATGCTGATGAAGGCAGGTGGGGTAAATGAGATTGGAACCAGGCCTGGTGTGTCTCTGGTGGATGTGCTAATACAAGTATTCATTTACTACCTAAGCAAGCAAACAAACAAACAAACAAAAAACCCTTGAAGAATCTCTTGAATGTATATTTGAAGCTAGAATTATTAATTTTTATTTTATTAGGAATCTGGCACTGGAAGATTGGCTTTGTTTTAACAATGCAAGCCAAACAAAGGTTCCGACTTTAAGGGGGATGGGTAGAGACGGCAATTCCAAAAGTAAAATGCATCAAAAATCAGGAAGCCGAGAAACAGGAATTCTTCTTTTCCTGTTTCTTTGTTGAGCCTTTTAGTTCCTCTCAGCTCACACCTATGTTGTGTCGGTGCTAATGTGTTCCCCCAGACACTATTATTTCTGTGTCTGCTGCTCTCATCATGGCAGGCACAGAAGGGAACCTGAACGACCCTGTTTGGGGAAGAGCCTGGTGAAAGCAGAAGGGGCTTTGGTTTTTCAGAAACAACAATATGAGAGTCAGAAACTGCAGTTAAAAAACTGCCTCAGCCTCCACGGACCTCCATCTCCGCAGCCCCTACGTGCCAGTTTGGCTCCTGACTCTTCCTTTACCATACTTTGTGACCCCCATCCCATCACTCTGTGCTGATTATCTGTTTCCTAAAAGGATTTCACAAACTGATGATGTCGTAATGAGTTGGCTAGTGACGCAATCATCTGCAGCCGGTAGCGGGTCGAGCTGCTCCGTGCTGCCCCACGCTGCCCCATGGTTGACAGCTTGGGAGCGCTTCATTTCCAGGCGTACGGAAGCAGACCTGAGAATCACAGAGTCATAGAATGGTTTGGGTTGGAAGGGACCTTAAAGATCATCTAGGTCCAACCCCCCTGCCCTGGGCAGGGACCATCCCAAAGAGTTGATGTGTTTTGCAGCAGGGAAGTGTTTGTAGGCTGCAAAGTAGCGACTCTGGGCTCGGGGTCCTTGATGTGTCTACGTGGGGCTGCGAGATGCGAAGACCCAACACCAGACTCATGGGTCTTCCTCCATCTCCGGAGAGCGATGGAGCATCAGCACCTGCCGTTTCCATGGGCTGCTGAGGGGCACTCAGCACAGTCAGCGTTTTAAAAGCAAGGACATACAGCAAGCCCTAGATTCCCATGATCTGGGCAAAACCTCAAACTCAGCCTGCCTTCCGTGAGCGGTATTCGCACATCTGAGCCTCAAGGCAAGCTCCCAGCCTAACTATCAGACTCTTGGCAGTAATTTCCACACCGGTTTGTTGTATTTGGACTCGAGATTCCCCCTTGACCCCAAAAGTCACACTAAAACACTAAAAGTATTTTCTTTACTTGCTAAAGAAAACACAGAGGACTTTATTTAGTTATTCAGAGCTCCTCGGCCATTCTTCAGTCACTTCATGACTTCCAGAGATTGTATCTGTGCTGTTGTCTCCCGGCTCGGGTCGCTCGGCGCGGCTCGGAGGGGAAGGAAAGCTGTTACATTTCATTGTCCTCAAAAGAGGGGAGAAAAATCCGACTCGTGCTCCCAACCCAAACAACGCCGCTGCCTCGCGCATTCTTGACAGCCAGCAAGGCTCCGTTGAAAACCGCCTGTAGCCTTTAACTCCCTTCTAACAGGTTGGCCATTTCCATAGAGAAGATTTTTTCCTCCACTGATTTATGAGCTTTAATTTATATGCAAGCCTGGAATACTTGCTTTGGGAAGAGTTCTACCTCAAGCCAAGCCAGCGCCAAGATGCACAGCACTTTGCATGGTATGTTCGGTATTTTCATGGCCCGGTCTGCAGCAGGCCAAAAAATCCCAGGTTAGGAGCAAGCGTGGTGCTGAGCGCTCTCGCTTCCCAGCCTGGCTGGGCCAAAAAGGTGCGTTACTGAATTGGGTGGATTTAACAGGTTTGGAAAGCCTCCGCGTGACCCAGGCAGGCGCAGCCTGTAAGTGGGGAAGCGCTGCTGCAGCCTGGGCTCCCGTGCAGCCCATACGTGATCTGGGAAATTGTTTAACGGTGTCTCAATGGGTGGTAATGGGATTTTCCAATCCGGAGCTGACTCGCCGGAGCTGGGGTGTAGGGAGGATTGTGCTGACTCCGCCGTTTCCTTTGGAAGGGATGGAGAGCATTTGGCACTTTTTTTGCATCAGGTCAGGAGCTCCTGACTTCTGGCTTCTCGGCTGAGATATGGCAACTGAGGATGTGCACTCCGAGCCCCGGTGGTATCCCAATTTACTTCACATTTGTACTNGAGATATGGCAACTGGGGATGTGCACCCCGAGCCCCGGTGGTATCCCATTTTACTTCACATTTGTACTTTCTTGGAGGATCCAAATTGCGGCTACTGCGTCTCAGCTGAAGGTTGGTACCTTCTAGCAGAAGGGTAGTGAATTTTATATATGCTTTCCTAACTTCACTGTTTGCTATGTAGGAGCAACATGCTTTTCATCCACTGGTTTGTTGTCACCATTTGTTGCACTGTGTTATACGTACAAATGAAGGGATTGGCCTCTGTATACTTAAAATCTGAGGAGCTGTGTTATAATTGCTGGAGTTTGGTGGAGCAAGGAAGCACACTCAGCCCTTCCTGCCCTCTCAAATACAAGTCATAATGCTCAGGAGAAGCGCCCCACGAGCGAAGAGGCATTTCATGCTGTGTCTGGAGGAGCAGGGTCAGCTTGGAGGCTGCTGGGGTGGCCGAGACCTCCGTGGGCACCACTCCTTGCAGGGAAGGGACTAGCAGATTTCATTTTGCCAAGGAGAAATTGTCAGGCAGCAACGTCTTTCAGGAGGCCTTCCTTCAGCCAGGTGAGCGGTTGTAACCCCATGATTGCTCAGCCATCTACATGTGCCCTACAAGCATGTCCCTGAGATGTCATGCTGACCACGTCTGCCCTGATGGGAGCTCCTGGTTTGCCTTGCAATGCACCCCGGTAGCAAGAACATGAGCACCCCTTGGGGCAGAGACGTACGGCGTTACTGGGGTTCAACAGGCTATGACTGGCCAGCTCAGGCCTCGGGGGAGGTGAGAGACGATGAGTTTGGGTTTGCTCTTGAGGGCACACACGGGCAGTCACTGGTTCTCAGGCAGTAATGGGACCACTGCGGAGCCCTTCAGGGCTTGGTCCAACAGCACGGCCAGAACCTGTGCACAAAAGCACTTAACTGTCTGGTCAAGTCCCTCTATGCAAGAAAAGACTTACCAACACGCTGACAGTGAAGCACATGTTCCTCTAAACACTGTGACCTTAGGCCAGAACCCTCAAGGATAGTTAGCTCCCTGATTCCCATTGATGGCACTAAATACCTTCGAAGGCTTGAAACGTGATTGTAGTGGAAGGAGGCATGTTGGCTTTGGAGGATGGTAATGAAGCCAATGGATTCACTGACCTAGCAACGGATTGTGATGCTTACACATCCTGGAGCTAGTTAGACCTGTTGGCCCTGTGGGTCACCTACGCAGGGATGTGAGGTAGCGGCAGCAGTGTGTTTACACAGTTGTGGTTGTCTAATCTTAACTATTATCATTCATTTACATCAACTCTTTCACAAGCCTCAAAATGCTTTATCTAGCACATTGAGATTGAGGTCTTGCTGCCAACAGTTATGCATCTCCACCTTTGTACGGAAATAAAGAGACAGTGCTCTAATGTATGCTCTGCTTTAAGTAAAACCGAGAAGGGTCTGGTAGATCGGAAGGGCTGTTGTCTTCACAGATTAAATGGTGAAGAGTTCACGCAATAGTGTTTGGTTCTTTGCAGCTGGTTTGTTCTGCTCAATGCCCCAAAAAATGGTCAACNTTTGTACGGAAATAAAGAGACAGTGCTCTAATGTATGCTCTGCTTTAAGTAAAACCGAGAAGGGTCTGGTAGATCGGAAGGGCTGTTGTCTTCACAGATGAAATGGTGAAGAGTTCACGCAACAGCGTTTGGTTCTTTGCAGCTGGTTTGTTCTGCTCAATGCCCAAAAAACTGGTCAATGGCTGGGTCACCTCCGCCCCTTGGTGACAGAATTAATAATTGATCACTAACTGGCTCTGAAGTTTGGAAGGATCCTGCTACACTTGAGAACCTCCTTTCGTCTGATAGATAGCTTCTCTGACAATGTAGCTCATGGGAGCCCACCAGGTTACCACTGACTGTAGGAGGAAGCACTCTAGTACACCTAGAAGGTGTCCCATGGAAAGTGTGTGTGTGTGTGGGTTGATGGAACAGCCCATGGTGGGGTACGTACAAGTCCTGAGGATGCATGCAGATCTGAATGGGATAGCGTGATGGACATCCCGGGAGGCTGGGAGTGTGAATTTGGATCCAGGCACCAAGGCTTACTCACACCCTTATGATAAGAAGGCTTGGGGGAGAGGCATAGGGTTATTTATCTATTTGTTTGGCTGTAGACAAGGCAGTAAAAGGTGATCTTTTAGAAAGCCCAGAATAAAGAAACCTGAGTCAGAGACAGCCTCAGCCTCCTTCACTGTTATCTGTGTTGCACTAAACAGAATAATTCATGGCTCTCTCTGGCTTATATAAAATTGCACTCTTGGATGTGACCTCCCTCCCGGGATCCACTCCACCCACCAGTACCTCCCTGACCTCATCTCCCCTCTCCCTTCTCCACCCGGCGCTCGCTCCTGCAGTGCTGGCCTCCTTGCCCCGTCCCCTGCCAGCAGCTCCTTGCAGCCGGGGGCTGGGTGCTTGCTGGCGGCCGAGCTCGCTCTTGCAAAGTTTGGCTCTTGCGTGGTTGTTCATCTCTGCCCAGGAGTCCCCTCCCCATACCAGCTCTCACCTTACGCCTACCTTCCAGCTTTCCCTTTCTGCCACTTCCCGATCCTCCCTCTAAAAATAGGCTCTGTGGTTTGGGAGTTTCCAAACAAACAAACGAAAACCAGCGGAAGGTTGTGGTTTCCGCTGCTTTTCACCTAGAGCGAGAAACCACCTTTCGCATGAAGACATTGCCGTGTATGGCGCAGACCAGACCAGACATGGTACTTTGGGACAGCCATGGGTGCGTGTCATCGGAGATGGTCCTAGCAGAAGAGGGAGCACAGCCCTTGTAATTCCTCTCCCATCCCCACCCTTCTGAGCTACAACGATACATAAGCTCTCTGGTTTTGGTAAAGAAAACAAAACCCGGAGGTGGTCATTAGAGCAGCTTATTCATCATGTGAGGAACGTTGTTCTTCACCAGTAAGCAACATGAGATGAATTGAGCACCATGGCTTGCGTTTGCTGTTGGGAAGCAGGTAAAATGTTCATTGAACTGCCCAGGAATTAAAATTGTCTTTAGGTGTGACACCTCCACTATTTGATCAACAGCTGGGTAACTGGGGAAAAGGTCTCAGAAGAAACAACAACAAAAAAATCTAAACACATGAGTATGCATATGAATATGTACATATAATATCTCAGCAATATAAGTTGTCTGATATTAAAATCCCGTATCCTGGTGCAATGCTCAGCGCGTGCGCAGGCAGAGCAGTGCTCCTGTGCCTTTCCCAACGCTGTTTGATCCCTTGCCCAACCTGCATGCCTCTTTGTATCAATAAACCCAAATACCAGCCCGGAATTGTTCACGGTGCGAGTTTTCCACATGGATTACAAAGATTTCAAACACAAACCAGACTGCAGATCCTTAGAGAGAACACGTGCTCCGGGCTGCCTCCCTCGCAGGTTATCCTCTGCTCCTTCTGGTGATGCACATTTACAGGAAAAAGCGTTTGAACTGGAAAGACCCGTTTGCTTTTTGTGTAAGGGGAGAGGGTAACAAAAAACCCTGTCCTAAAGCATTGGCAGTTGTGTTCCCACCGGAATGGGCTGGGGGAATAAAACCCCAAACTTTTCAGACAGGAGCAATATCCCACGTATCTGTCCTGTAGGCCTAAAGGCTTGGCAGGTTGTTTTCATCTACATCAGTTGGTCTGATAAAATATACTACTTTTATCTCTGCAAAACTTCCTTTCCAGAAAGGTACACTGCGCAATTTCCGTAATTCCTGCGGTTTATGAGATTAATGGAGCAATCCCTGACCTTTGATGTGCGGGAAACCAGCAAGGTATTGCAACATCCTTTGTTACGTTCTCGGAGTTCCAGGGATGAAGGCTGCTATATAACCTATACATCGTCCTCCTTGTATGGACACCTTCTTTGCAACTCCTGCACTCACAGAGCTGCATGTCTTGGATTTCTTTGCATTTTGCAGTGTGAAGAAAAAAAAGAATCCCCAAAAGCCGCCAGTCAAGAATGCTGCGTCGGTCCCTTCCTTCTCCTTCGCGTCACGGGTCCGTTTTCACACGCTGCCGCGGGAGCCCAGTTGTGCCGGCAACTGAAGCAGCTCTGTGCGCCGATCGTTAATGATGAGTATTTACGGTGCGCTTCACAGTGGAATGCCAAAAGAAAAGACTCAGAGAAAGACTGAGGAACGATGATGAGGAGCCAGGTCAGGATTTTTCGTTCCTGATACCTAGCACAAGCCTGTGGTTAGCTAGAATTCTGTTTTTCTTAAAGAATCACTTAAAGAAAATACAAGCTAGGCTTGTCCCTGGGTTAAATCTTGTCCCTTGGAACTTAAGTAACAGGAATAACCTCAGATGAGTTTGCCAGCATGCAAAACCTTACCAAGCTCTGAACTATACTGGCTTTACATCCTGCCTGTGACAATGAAATATATTGAGCTCGAAATCAGTTAATTTTCCGCCAAACAGGAACATACATGAGCATCCACACTATGCTGATAGCCATGTCCAACTNCGGAACATACATGAGCATCCACGCTATGCTGATAGCCATGTCCAACCGGAATGTTTTGTGGCTTTGAGGAGCTCATTTGCATACACGGTTAAAGCAAAATTGTTTTATTTTGTGCGATACATTTTTAGCCTGTTTTTAGCCATTGGATCTGACGCTGTGTTTCAGAGCAGGCGGCAGTGATGGCCGTATGGCCATAACTGCGTAAGTACAGTACGTGAGAAACATGAAATGAAACTTTTCATGTTTCAGAGAGTTGAAACGTGAAATGAAAACACGAGGCGAACTGGGAAAGAAAAGGGTTAACCATTTAAAGGATTGAGTTAAACAAAGTATATCTGTGCAAGGGTCTCCCCAAGGAAGTGGCTGGGACCACATCACTTGGATCATTTAAAATTGGACTGTACAAAGCAATAGAGAAAATTCTGCAGGGAACAATCCTTCACTGGCAGGTGGGATGGACTCAATGACCTAATAAGTCTTTTCCATCTCTAAGTCTACAAGATGAGTCTATAACTAGTGCAATATGGTTTTGCCCAGAGTTCCCATGTGTTGGTTATGAAGAGAGCCAAGCTGCACCACACTGTGTCTTGTTTAAGTTAACTATTTACGTGGTTCTTTTGCCCCACGCTGGTTCCTTTTTTAGCAGACTCCCTCCGCAAACAGATGATTCTTTTATACTCACTTCATTTTTGGTATGTAAAGCATGTTAAATCACATACTGTGTCATAAATTTTCCTTAAAATAGAACAAGAGGGCAGGAAAAAAGCTCCTTTCTCTTCCATTTCTGCAAGTGACCCCCAGATTCTCATCTTGGGAAGGATTTGGACCACCCGGATCCTTGACCCAGTTGTCCATCAGGCAATTTCCAGCATCTTGTCAACACATGGCAGANCTCTTTTTCTACACATGACATGTGGCACCAGCGCCCTGCATGTCCCGTGTGGCACATGGACGCCCTGCCTGGGTAGTGACACTTTGGGGTCTCAGAGCTCAACATGCATTTGCGTTTGCTCTCAAGTAATTAAGTCTAGCTGGATGAACTCAAAGTCTGTGTTGTCTGTTCTCTGCACCCGAAAACCTCAAATTCATGAAGGGAAAGACACCGGGGATGTGCAAATGGCAAATTTTGGGCTAGCCAACATACCTGTAGGCAGGGGATGCAGCCCTGCCTGGAGTCTGAGGGAGCTTAGGGCCTCTCTGGCCTCTCCAAGATCTTCTGAAGAAGCCTACGGCCCTGGCCAGCCCTGCCTGGCAGAGGGCCTGCTCCTAATCCCACCAGAGAGCAAGTGCTCCAGACATTGTATTTGGCTCCAGGCTTTTTTCCCCCCTCCACCTCAGAAGCATGTTGGCAGAAGGCAGGCCATGAGTTTGGATGGGCTGCTAGATGATGGGACTGGCAGACATGATCAAAGCGTTGCTGCTGCAGAACCCGGGGCTGGGTTCAGCTCTGCTGCTCCGTGTACTGGCTCCAGCTGGGGGAGGTTTGGGCAGTGGTGGCCAAGCTTGGGACTCTCGTCTCCTTCCCTGGCATGGAGATGTTCCACAACAGGCATCGAGAAACTGGTGTGAAGCAGAGGAATCATGTTAAGCCACGACAGAATTGGGTGGTTTCCCAGGTGCTCACTGGAAAGGGAGGTAGGCATGGAGCTAACCAAACTGCAGTCATGGAATCATAGAATGGTTTAGGCTGGAAGGGACCTTGAAGATCAACGAGTTCCAACCCCCCTGCCCTGGGCAGGGACACCTCCCACCAGCCCAGGTTGCTCCAAGCCCCGTCCAACCTGGCCTTGAACACCTCCAGGGATGGGGCAGCCACAGCTTCTCGGGGCAACCTGAGCCAGGGGCTCACCACCCTCACAGGGAAACATTTCTTCCTAATATCTCGTCTAAATCTCCCCTCTTCCAGTTTGAAGCCATTCCCCCTTGTCCTATCACTACATGCCCTTGTAGAGTCACTCCTTTCTCCTGGGGATCTCAGTTGCTTGAAGCCTCATCCCATCCCAAGGATCCCAGAGCAAATTTCTGCTGAGCTAGGTGACACCCAGGGACTCTCTGTTCGAGCAGAGAATGGATATCCATTTTTCCCTGGCTGGGGCAACCAAGCTGCCTGGGCAGGCTGTGGCACAGTGCCCCGAGGAAGGAGGACCTTCTCAGGAGACCTCCTGGAGATGCTGCTCCAGCGCGAGCCTGGAGTCCTCCTTCCTCCTCCTTGTCCCGAGGCGAGAGAAGCTGGGTTAGATCAACAGCAAAGCGCGACCTGCTTAGTTGCAGCAGGAAACGGGAGCAGGAGATAAACCAAAACCTCCTCAAATTCCCCACTCCTACTCACCCATCTAACTTAAGAAGTAAATCAGGACGTAACATGCAGTTGCTTCTTGTCTAGACCTAAGGTCCGGGTAGGTTGTGCGGGGCGGCAAGCCTGTGTGTGGCAATGCGGTGTGCTTGCACAGGCATGAAACCCACGTACCCTCCTCGCCTGCCGAGTTCAGCCAGGTCGTGGGAGTGCAGCCGCAGGGAGGAATTCGCCCCGGCACGATACGCGATGCCGGAGCCCACTCGCTCCTTCCCACAGACCTGGGTTTCCCTCGGTCCCGCGCAGGGGCCCGGCAGGGCTCGCTGCCGTGAAGGAGACGCTTTCCACGGACATGGTGGTCGCTGGAAGAGTCCGCAATGAGCAACACCAGATACTCCCAGGCTGCCTGCGCTGCCTTCATCACTTGCACTATTTATTTCTCCTGTTTGCTCAGAGGTGGAGCTATTTTCATTTTTATCATCCCAGGCTAGTAAATCTCCCTGCTCCTTGCCGGGGCAGCCAGCCTTTCTGCTCGGCCTTTCGCTCATTTGCTGCATGTTTCCACGTCTGCTCTGGTGGGGTATTGGAAGCTCATCTTTCGCTGCAGAGAGACGCAGCCTAGCGAGCATCTGTTGCTCGAACCACGTCCTTGCTGCTTGGACCAGCATCCCATCCTATCGTAGCCTCTCTGCTCCCTCCCCAGTCCCCTGTAATTCATGATCCTGGGTATGAACTAGCAAAAGGTGCTCCGTGGCTCTTCAGGGAAGGAGAACGTACCCCTGGAAGCAGTAACCATGCCAGCACTGGGCCTGGCACCCAGTAACGATGGTGATCGTTGGCCCTTTGCAATGGCCATGAATATCGGAGAGTGCGCTCGCACAAGGTGTAGCCCAGTGGGACCAGTGACAAGGAAGGGTTTGGGCTGTTTGCAGTTGGGGCTACAAAGCTGCTCCGGCATCACTCATGTAACCCTTTGGATGCTCCCAGTTCACGTGCTGGGACAGTGCCACAACCCCACATCCCCAGGGCTCTGAGGACCCCTTTCCCACCAGGGACACTTTCCTAGCATGAGGTTTTTTGGGGATGCTGAGGCTGTTGTCTGCTGTGCCCATCCCTAGTAGAAATCCATTATCCTTTGTTCAAAACCTTTGAACAGCTTTGTTTTCTACCCGGTCCGACGTGGGTGCTGGGGAGAGGGCTGCAGAGGGCCTCTCCATCCCGCCTCACCCAAAGCCCAGTGCTGGAACAGAAATGGCTCAAGTGTCCCAGTATTTGCTGGTGTCTCCCTCTGGGCTGCTGTGCTGCTCTCAGGTCTTGAGCAGGAAAACTTCTCCCCTCTGCTTGTTGTTGCTGGTTTTTTTTTTTTTTAGGTTTTATCTTACTGGAGAAAAAAATTTCCTCCCATCTGGAGGCAGAGCCAAGGGTGAGATGGCAATGACGGGAGAAGACAGAGCACCAACAGACCGCGTGTCTAGAAAAGGGCCAGCGGTTGGAAAGGGCACGGCAACAGGACGAGGAAATTCTGATTTGTACCAAAATCTCCACCTCCTGCCTCCGTACCCCAGCTCACGCCATGAGTACAAAAATCCGCAGTTGTGTGAAGTGTCTCCAACGTGAGTCATTCATGGCAGTGCTCTGTTGTGCACGGAGCGCACGAGGCACGGGTCTCTCTCCTAGGAAAGCAAATTTCCCTTCACGGCTTTTTAGACCTTTTAAATATTTGTTGTGATTGCGGTACTAATTAAATTCAGCTGTTGCAGGTAATATAACTCCTAACAGCTTTTTTTTTTTTTTTTTNTTTTTTTTTTTTTTTTTTTTAAGTTATTTTCTCCCTTTTAGAGGGCAAGTGAGCAGCACTTAAAGGTATACGGCCCGTCCACTGGGATGGCTGCTGGCAGAAATGCAGAGCTTTGATTGAACTCTGAAATCATTGCTTTAACCGTGCCAGTTTGCCTTAGCCCTGCACGGAGAGGGATGGAGGCGCAGGGCTCTGACGGGAAGGCACGGACCACTACCTGCCCGTATTTTCCCTGCTTTGAATCCTGATAGCCTGAACGGCCAGCGCCTGCGACGGGAAGGGAAGGTGTCCACCGTCTGAGCTCTTCCCTTAGCGTGCTTTGGGTCTTTCTGGCCCTCAGCACTGTCGTTTCTTCAGCTTGCAGAACAGAGGCTCCCCTGCCATCTCCGCTCCGACATCAGGGTTACCCTGCATCAAAACCTTCGGCAACGTGGTTCAGATTTGTGGGCAAATTGCGCAGTTGAAAAGTCGGTGTCTTACGAGAAAACTGCATTTTTGTGGTCTTGTTCTGATGGCGTGCCGCGCTGTGTGTGGGGTTCAGGGCTTCCCAGTGCTCACCTTTCAGGTTGTCAAGGAGAATTTCTGCTTGTCAAAAAGGATTCGAAACGCCCTCTCTGTGTGTCCTCCAATGTTTTGAATTTTAAAGAGTAGCCCCGGGGCAGTATATTTAAAACATGATCTCAGAGAAACTGGTTCATTGCATTTGTAAGCCTAAAGAGCGAGCTCAGAATGACAACGATAAATAGACATTAGGGTTTGTGGAGTCACGCCGAGGTCAGGCGTGTCCCCCCGCCCTCCCCCCCCATGATTTGGACCAGTATTGCATTTCCCACTTCAACCCCAAGCCTGTTTCTTTGTGCTTTACAAGTGCTCATCCCGCGCGGCTCTTCTACCACGGGCACGGTGGCCGCTGCTGATGCGGGAGGGGAGCGCCAGGGCTTTGAACGCCCGGGACCCCGAACCGGGCACGGGGCTGTTATTTGGCCGTCCGTACAAAGCCCCTTGATCTTCAGAAGGTTGGAGCACCTGCAAGCCCCAGTGCTGCCAGTGGGACCTGCAAGCGCTCCCCAGCCTTTGAAAAAAAAATCAAACCACCGCATTAGAGACTAGAGATTGGGATGATAGCGGGTGATTGAGTTATTGCAACTTAATGAGTTGCCGCTCATCTGCCAAGCCACAGCAACCCTGTGTGTGTGTGCGTGCACGCACGCTCCTATTCATCTCAGCCGTCGGATTTAAACTAAAAGAGTTCCTGTGGATTTGCACTGGTTTGGCAGCAATCCCGAGACCGGTTACCAGGCACTGCTGATAAGCCTTAACCAGTGGGGTTTAGAGCACTTGAGCTTGAACATCTCCTCTTGAAGCACCGGGGGTACTTCGCGCTCCCAAGAGAATTGCGTCGAGGGGACGTATATGTATTAGGTGACCCGGCCCTGGCTCATTCTGAATTTTGGAAGAAAGCAATGAGCTCGGAGAGAGTTAGGGCTCCTCTGGAAATGCAAGTGGAGCTACATTTGCATTTAGGCAAGCACCGAACTGCCCTAGCAAACGCCACCGGGTAGCTGAGCCTACGAACCCAGACCTCGGGGCTGCCTTCAGGCTTTCCCGGTGCTTAGGTTTGCCCTTGGGGTTTTAACTACGCTGACAAAGAGTGAGAGGCCTTTTGTGAGAGCTGGTCCTGGCTCCTTATCCCAATTTTCCTTCAGTATGGCTCTGAGCTTTTGGGTAAAGCCCATCCACTAGTGAAAGGGGAAGAAAAAAAGCCTTCTGGTCTTGCCTTCAGGTCCCTGCAGCGCTTGGCTTTCCAGCTCTGGTCTCCTTAACCATCACAGAACGAGTTGGGGAAAGGAGGACCTGCCTGGATAATAAGCCATCATTTTGTCCCATGCTTAAAAGAAGCTGTCTGTGCTCTGGAGAGGCCAAACAACATTTTCCCCCCATAGTTTTCTAACTTTGGGCACCTTTGCAAATGACTCTGCTGGCTGGGATGGAGCCCAGGAGTGCCAGAACACCACGGGAAGAGGCTGCTCTGTGATACTGCCAACCTGAGGAGGAGGAGGAGGAAACGCTGGAAATCCCCTAAGCACGCCTGTTTTCTTGAGATTCCCAACTCAATTTTGCAAACTCAGAAGATTTTATATAATTTGGTTTAGTCAGTTCAGAGGTTTAAGGCACTTGGCTACACATCTGGATTGCATCTTGGGGGTGGGCTATCCAAAAACGAACTCAGACAGAACACTTGGAAATTCAGCCATTGCTAGCAAAACCGAAGGGAAACAAGAGCGCGGGAAGGGAAAGGGAGTTTCTGCTTTGCTACTTGGTGTGCCGGACCCGGGACTGAAACCTGCGATCTGTCTCTGTACTTGTCTGAGCCATCAGGTAGCGGAGGAGGGGCAGGGAGGGCATCAGCCACCGTCACGTGCCGTGAGCCGCCACCATCTAAGCTCATACCCTGTTTAGTGCCAGTGAAGGAAACTTAAAACTCCCCCTCGAGTCACCCCCCTGTGCCACCTGAAGGTCTTTAGAGTAAAAAAACAAAAACCACAACAGCAGCAAAAAAATGATCTATAATTTCTAAATGTGCAAATAAATGTCCCATCGCATGTGCAAGCGGAACGAGCACCCTGACACGACGGTTTCTGCACAAGCGCCAAAGGGCTTTGTTCAGCCTTCCCGGTCTGCAAGCGTTGGCCTTAAAAAGCCCCGAAACCAAATGTTTCGAGTTGAAAAGTCCAAGTCGATTCAAAATAGAAACAAAGAAAGTGAATTTTAAGAGCCCTTTAATTTTCAGACCGCAAAAGCCAAGAAAGTTGTGTGTTGATGAGACGGCGCCTCAAGACAAATGAAGCACAGCTCAGCACCCCGCTGCTGGTGTTGACTATCCTCAGGTCTCGTTGTCTTCAAGAGCTGATAGAGATCAGCACCTCCGAGGTCTGAACCTTTAACCATTTGCCATATTTTGCCTCACAGGCAGCTGCACTTCAGCGGTGGGTGAAACGATTCCTCTTTGTCTGAAAGGGCAAATTCTTCCCTTTAGATGTTTGTGCTCACCTCCCATTAACTTTGGTATGAGCTGAGCTCATGCTTCCAAGAGCAAAATTTGGCTTATAATTTCTGCATGCTTCGGGATCCTTTGGGTACCATATAAATGTAAGATACTGTGATTCAGTGCTAAAGAGCAGAGAAAATGCAAACCCCCAGGAGACACCGTAAGAGAAAATCATATAGAGCTTTTGTTTAAAACAAAAAAAAAAAAAAAGAGAGAGAAAAAAAAAAAAGAGAAAGATTAAGAAAACCAATTGAGATTCATTCCAAAGCTGATTTCATTGCAAACCAAGGATGAGAGCGCACATCTCTTACTTACGCGATCGCTTCTTTGACTCCGGTGAGTTACGGGCCATCGCATCAGGCGGCAGTTTCGAAGGCATTATTGAAAACGTCTTACCTCCTATATTTCCTGGGTTTTAATCAAACTCACTGCGCTGCCAGAGGTGTTTCATTTACCGGGAGAGGGGTCAGCAAGGCAACCCCGAGCAGCAGGAAATAGCAAATGCAGAACAGTTCCTCCATGCTTGGAAGCTCTCCGAGGGCACGCAGCGCTCGGATGCTCGTGATTATCTACCTCCACCGCACCCCTCCCGCATCTGGGCACCCTGCTGGCTCTGCTGGGGTGTACGCCGTGTACGGGGGGGAGCCGGGGGGGAATCTGAGGCCGCTGGGTTCGGGGCTTTTGGTTATTGTCTTCTGATTTCACCGACCAGCTCCGTGCCAGTGAAAAGAGCTAACAATGCATACATTTTGTGATTTTATTTTCTATCTGCTGCCATTTTATAGTTTCTTGGCTTGTTACAACTGTCATAAAATTGCTTTATTATATTTTCCCATCTGTTACATTTTCTGCCTCTATACCGAGGGACACCGCATGATGCACACAGGCTAATTTAGCTTTAAAATTATTGCATGACTGTTGTTTACGGAAAATGAACACTGTATTTGCGGAACAACATGTGGCTTCTCTGCAGCACCAAGGAGAACATACGAAGACAGCAAACACAAATGTCAGCAGATGGACATGGCTCTCGCCTCCCCTCCCACCCCACCTCCTTCGCTTTGATTTGTGGCCTCGCCTACCCAAGTTGGAGCTGTAATTGCTCATTACTTTAGTCATCCACTCCGCGTTCCCGCTGCCTGGTTGAGGGATCTCCGTCTGCCCTGGAGAGGTGCACCGCGTTCTCGTTCAAGCTCTGTGCGCCAACTAAGCCATAGGAGAACTGATTTCACCAAAAAAAAAAAAAAAAAAAATTGGATAGAGGAATAACCAGGTGGATCTGCTCTCCCTACCTTGCTGTTCTTGTTTTCTTTGCCACTTCTGTTCAGTCCAGTCACAGCCTCTTGGTTCGGCTGTTCTTCCTCACACCAAGTGTCCGTCTAGAAGTACGAGCCGCCCCCCGATCTCCCGCTCCCACCACGAGAACGGGGCTGTGACACTACGGTCTGGGCAGCAGAAAGGCCTGGGGATGCTCTGAGCGCACGCGTGCTGGGGCTTCAAAAAGGCTTTCTGAAACTCCTCCGCTAGTTTTTTTGGTTCCCCCCCCTCCCCTTTTTATTGCAATTTGTGCTGCCACTGATGGCACCAGCAGTCCACATTTTTTAATGTCTTTGAGATGCATATTAAAGACTTGGTACTGTTAAATTATTCATATTATTAGAAGAAATCGAGTGTTTAATGTGGGGGGTTGGGGATCCCAAGGCATTGCTGAATACACAAAATCTTGTTTGAAGAAAAAAACACAGTGACATTTCCGAGTGCTATTTCTGTAAAATCCCCCCCTTCCACCAGTTGTAATACATTCTACTTTTTAAACATAATTTTATCTCCAAGAGAGGAAGCAATAATGACTCTTAACAGTGGGGCAGAGCCCGTTGCCAGCAGAAAAGCCTGCACAGTACGCGGGACAGGAGGCAAAGAAATTCTGCACACCTGCGGTTACCAGCGGCGCCACTGGAAGCTGCGAGAGCAGTTCTGGAAGGCGCCAACTCCACTGAAAGACAACGATGTGCTGCCTCTGTTAGGATTCGGGAATAACACGGAATATATTTTGTGTGTGATTTCGATACGTAACTGTAAAATTTATGGATGTAGACAATTAGCTATGTTTTGATTGCAGCAGTCTAACCGGAAAGCCTGCGTGGATGTTCAATCTCTGCAGTTGCCCAACTATTTAATGGCAACGGTTTTGGAAAAGGAACTCCAGGTTTCCCATTTAAAATGATTTTCATATCTGTTGAATGTAGTAAAAAGGTTACAAAAACATCGGAGAAGATACTACGTCTGACTGCAGCCCTTCTGCGTCCCCTCTCTTGTGGCTTCATTTCCCTGGCAGCAGGTATTTCGCTGGCGGATGCTGTCCTTCAGGCTTAGGAAAGGGAACAAACAGAATTACACGTAAAAGCGCGGCTTGTACTGGAATTTAGCTTGATGAAGACCTCAGACTGAACTGGCAAGTAGGTTTTGTTTGAACTCTGCAGCCCCTACGCTCAATTCCTTATTAACTTTTTCAATATGTTCTATTACAGTCAGGCAACAATATGGGAGCTATCTTGCAGCTAATTTAACACCTGTAAATTCCCATGGCTGGTAATGAAACGTTGTATAGGCTAGTGGATGAAGCATTTGCTTCATATATCAAAGGTCATTAGTTCAGTATTTGTTAACGCTGTAGCTTTTATTAAATTTTTTTCAGCTGCTTTTTTTTTTTTCGCATCAGTGTACCCACAGCCTGATTAATTCTTCTGCTTCCCAAAGCTAAACACACACACACACAAAAAAAAAAAATGAGGATCATCTGACCCAGAACATCGGGGCTAAATTCCTTGTTGAAATCTTGAATTAACCTGCTTGAAAATTATACTTCCAAAGCTCCTCTCCGGTTCAGTCCCGCGCAGGCAGGGTGAGAGGAGGGGAGGCGAGCAGCACGCTGGCCAGCCTGGCTCCCACGGGAGGAGAACAGGTAACGGTTGTGCCCAGCTTAGCGTTTACATCAACTCCAACCAGACGGCCCAGAGAAGCTGTGGCTGCCCCATCCCTGGAGGTGTTCAAGGCCAGGTTGGACGGGGCTTGGAGCAACCTGGGCTGGTGGGAGGTGTCCCTGCCCAGGGCAGGGGGGTTGGAACTCGTTGACCTTCAAGGTCCCTTCCAACCCAAACCATTCTGTGATTCTATGAACTTTGTGGTTTTCTGTGTCTGAATTAGCAGTCTCCACTTAGTCGATACAAAACTTATGTCCTCAAAGCTAAGTGCATACTTTGGTGCTCTGCTGGCTAAGATCACAGCAGGTGCCACCTCAGCAGTAAGGAGCAATGGCTTTAGGTAACACCTGTGCTTCCCGACATTTAAATTAATTCCCTTTGGGGCATGTCCAACAACTGGACGCCTCTCTAGTACCACGTACATATTTTTTATTTCCTGGCTTTCCCATTTTTGCTTGGGTTTTGTTACAGTAGTTTACATTTTTTGACTGTTTGGAGGCAATCATTGGAAGGCAGAAGATGGTGAAGAGGAGACACAACCCACCACAACCAAACCACATCGTCTGCCAGTTAAGTGATGACCTCCCTCAACATCCTTGCCCATACTGCCCGGCTACCACTTGGTGGTGCTGGATGGAGGCATGAATGCCCCCAATTTAGGGACGGTCTCCACCAGTGACGTCCTTCGGTCAGATTGGTTGGTCACGGTTACGCAGGTACCACCACTGCCTTACCCTGTACTGCTGGTGAAAGTACTATTTCCCTCTGCTAAAAGTGTGCAGTGTCATCACTGCTGCGCCGCCTGCGCTAAAAAGAGCTGACACAGTGAGCTCTGAGCTCTGCAGCTGGCTCTTCTGCATGTTTTGTATCTAAACTGACCCTTTCTCAACCCTGTCGTGGGTTGAGTCCACCACAGCAGCCAACTTTGCAAAACACAACCAGCACAAAGCAACGTCAGAATGAAACCAAGCAGCTTCTGAGGATGAAATCACACGAGCCCCACATCCAAATGTGATGCTGCAGCTTCTGGGAAATGCTGAGCGTGCGCTTCTTCACCTTGAAAGAAAGGTCTTGGCATGTATGCTGTTTATCAAAATAACAACTCATTGAAACGCAGCTGAAAGCATTGCCAGAAATGTTGAATGAACCACTGTTGTTTCCAGTCTACCATGGTCTCTACTGGCTTTTCCAGAGAAGGGGAATCAGCGGGCTCAAAGAAGGAACCCTGTATACAGACCTCACCCCATTGTATCCGCGCCCCCCATCACCCTGCAGCGAGCGCTGCCCCACCATCAGCAGAGCCTGAGCGGAGCGCGGACGCATGCAGCTCGCTGCAAGAGTGGGACCTTCTCCATCATTTATCCTGACAGTGGTTCGGGATGTTATTTTTGATACCAGACGCCACTGGTCAAGGCTCCCCTCCCAGAACGTGCCGCTTAACGATTCCGGCTATCAACAGAGAGAAGAAATTCTGGATACGTTCCTGAGACTCGCTATTAATTTAATCTGAAATAAGCTGTGCTTTTTATTAACATCTTTATGCTGCAGCATTTTATAGGATATTGGGTTCTTTGTAAGACACACATGCTGTTTTATATTCGTATCTGCGCCTGCCTCAGCGCTGGCTTCGTGATGCAACTCATTAATTCAAGACTGAAATGTCTTTCTCATTCTACGACATTTAGATGCCAGATATTTCCTACAAAGCTTATTAAAACGCACTTTTGTACTTCATCATTCACTGTACTACCACACAGTCACATCAACGCATTCCTGTTGCTTGCATATTCCACGGGAGAAGGTCTTACTCAGCTTGCAGAGCTAGGAAAACACACCCTGAGGCACACATCTTGTTTAGACGAAGGAAAAATAATTGTTAGCAGGTCAGAGGTGCTCCAAAATTACCAGCACGTTCTATCTGCGTGCTGAATAATATAAATATGATTTGCAATAGCATATATGCACAGGTAACGTCAAACAATTAATCTGTTCTCAAATAATAAGCATCACTCTAGAAACACGACTGCTAAGAACGCTTCCACGCTAAATAGCAACAAAGCGGGTTCGGGTGACGGGCTCAGCTCTCCAGTGATGGGGGTGTTGCACCCACCGTCTTCGGAAGAGCCGTGCAGGGATCCTCTGTGCTAAACGCTGCCGCTCGCCGGGGTCAGACGTGTTCGCGGTCGCACCGGCGGCTTTAGCAACCTCGATCGCCGCAGCAGCAACAGCCGTGCGGGGACGCGGCTCCTGAGCACACCCCCCCGGTGCGTGTCTGCTTTGGAAACGCCGCCGGCTCCCCATCTTCCTCCTCCTCCTCCCCCCTTCCTCTGGTGCGAGTCGCATTCCAATGCCCGGCACCGTGATCCAAACTCCTCGCAGAGGCAAAAGAGATGCTGCAGTGCTCGGTGTGGCCCCGCTGTGGGGGTGACAAGGAGAGAGCGACGTGTGTGTGGGCATGTGTGGATGTGTACAAACATGTGTGCGCCCACCTGGCCCGGGGGGAGCAGAAACCCCTCAGCGCCAGCAAACGCCCTCAGGGAACGGGTAGCTGGAGCACAACCAGACGTTTTCCCCCTGAGCTGCGCACGGAGCAGCCCCAAGGCCCTGGGGCTGGCAAGGGACACCACCGCCTGCTGGGGAAGGAAAGGATGGACTCACGTACGGGCCAGCCAGGAGCACGTTTCATTTATTAGGGTGCCAGATCCAGTTTCCCGGCCCTTCCTACTGCTGCCACAGGAAGAAATCTGCCCACCAGGGCCACGGA